>CM022299.1:441241208-441567733 GCA_011799875.1 Thinopyrum elongatum
CAAGCGGCGTGGAGGCCGGGTGTAGCGATAGAGGTCGCGGAGTTCCGGGAAGGGCTTGGTCCGCAGCCAGGGTGGTAGAGCGGCAGCGGCGGCGAGATAGAAAGTGAATGCAGAGAAAGAGGCAAGGATGGAGATGCGGGGTCCAGGCGGGGTTTTGGGTGGGCCGGAGGTTTCGGAGTCCTGCGTGGTTGGTGTCCGGACTCCCAGGCTCTGATTTATTTTCGGTTTGCGTGAAAATGGACGTCCGGACTGGTCCGCGGACCGACGCAGGATAACGTTGGATGGCAAATTGTGTCCGACAGCTCGGTTCGGACGCTTGCCGAAGGTTTGAGGGTCCGCTTTGGAGGTGCCCTAAGAGAGTATGTCACATTCTCGGGAGCTCCTAATCGGCGCTTACGGCTCCAATTAGCGCTCACACGCGCGCTGGGCGGCACATCTACTCCTGGTTGACACATGGATCGGTTGATTGTCCACTAGTTGATTGGTAGACTGACTTCTCCAAAAATGCTATGGAAAAATTAGTAAATTTTGGAAAGGAATTAAAAAAAAATCATGGATTTGAAAAAAATTCATACATTTTTAAAAAGTCCATGAAATTGAAAAAAGTTCACAAATATGAAAAAGTTCAAAAAATTGAAAAAAGTTCATAGGTTTGGAGAAAGTTCATGGATTAAAAAATCATGGATACAAAAAAAGTTCATGAATTTTGAATTTTTTGCAAAATTTAAACAGGTTTGCAAATTTCAAAATGTTCATGCATTTGAAAAAGTTCACGGATTCGAAAAAAAGTTTGCATGTTTTGCAAAAAGGTTCACAAATTTATTAAAAGTTCATGTCTTTAAAAACGCTCATCATTTCTAAAAAAGTTCACAAATTTGTAAAAATATTAAGAAAAAAGCGAAAAAGAAAAGCTAACAATAAGTAAAAGAAAAAACCTGAAGGAAAACCAAAAGAAAAAAAAAGAAAAAGGGATACCAGATTGGAAGCATCTTGAAGCTTCCCAGATAAAAATGGACCGGCAGCTCACGAAAACACTGTCGCTCGCTAGGTACATATGCGAACGAGAAGAAATACTAATTTAAATGGACCGAGCCCAGGATAGGGGGTGCGTGCCAGGTTGCCAGAACAATAAAAAAGACGCGTCAAGCGTTGTATAGGATTTGCAGTGGCAAGAGGTCCTAATCAGCACTTATGGTGCTAGCTGTGCCAACCGGCGCTCACGCGCCCTGGGCTGGCACAGCTACGCCTAGTTGACTGGAGGCCCGGTGGCTGTCCACCAGTTGAGTGGTTCGCCATTTTTTTTGCGGGATAAAGGAAGGTTTCATTAACTCAAGCAGGCTTCTCGGCCTCTGAAAGGTTTACAATGCAGTCTATGCCCGATCGCAACCAGGGTTGGCCGTTGACTTTTGAAAAAAATGCTTTGAAGAAATTCATAAAATTGGAAAAAACAACTAAAAATAAACATGGATTTGAAAAAAGTTCATAAACTTCAAAACAGTTTGTGAATTTTAAAATATTCACAAATATGGAAACATTCAAAAACTCGAAAAAGTTCATGAATTTCAAAAAAATTATGGCTTTGAAAAAAGATCATTGATTTTAAAAAAGATATATTCGAAAATATTCATGCATTTGGAAAAAGTTCGCAGACTTGAAAAAAAAATCATGAATTCGACAAAAGTTGGTGGGTTTTGAAAAAAGCTTCAGGAATTTGTAAAAAGCACGAGTATTTCTGTTCGTCATTTTCAAAAAAGTTCACGAATTTGAAAAATGTTGACAAAAAAATGAAAAGGTGGAAAATATAAAGGAAAAAGAAATCAAGTGGAAAACGAAAAAGGAAGAGGGAAAAAAAGGGGAAGGAAAACCCAAAGAAAACAAACAAACAAACAAACTGGAAGCATCTAGAAGCTTCTCAAAAATGAAATGGACTAGCGGCTCATGAAAAAACTGGCGCACGTTCAAACGAGAAGAAAAGGAAATTTAAATGGACCGAGCTCAGGATGGAGGGTGGAGGGTGTGCGCCAGGTTGCCAAAATATTAAAAAACGGCATGTCAAGTGCTGAATAGGATTTGTGGCATTTCTCTCCCTGAAAAAACAATACTCCAAATTCAGTAAAAAGAAATCCTGAAAACATTTCACACTTAACTAGTGCTATTTAGGTCGTTTTAGAGTTCAGTGTTGGCAGCCTGAGACGGAAGCATTGAGCTGTCTACTTTTTTTTTTTGTATTTTTAAGGGGTATTGAGCTGTCTACTAAAAGCATCGAGTAGCCTGTGACAAAGGCCCATCCTTTCTGCTTCTATGAATAAGCAGCCCACACCCAAAGATTACGACAAAGACCCATCATTTCTACTTCTGTGAATAAGCAGCCCACGCTCAAGATCACGGGCCATTTTGTTTCGTTAAGACTTTAGACCCTGTACGGGAAGCACGAGGAATCGATCTACGATACGAAAGCCACCCTAAACGTCTAAACCAAAGAAAATCTTGTCTCATTTAAAAAAATAAAAAAATAAAGCAAATTGATCGGTTAGGCACTTCAGCAGCCAGAAATCATCTTCGCTGTGCGCAGGTAACGATTTTTTAGAGAGAAAAAAGAGGTAACGATCTAAACAGTTGCGTGACGCGAGGCGAGCATCGTGTGCTCTATTCGTCATGCTGCGTTGTGCTTACATCAGTATCAGTACCTCACCGATCTTTGTGGTAAACCGTACTGAACAACCATCTCTAAGGCTGGCCACAGTGGGGGTAACAGGCTGGTTGTAATGGGAAGTATCATATACTAATATCATGCATATTATATTAGTGTATGATACTATATCCGTAATGCATAGTATTATATGTTGGTATCATAGATGACTACATTAATTGCTATGCATGACACAAAATAGCACATCATTTAATATGATACGGTATCATAATATGATACGGTATCATAATATGATACTCAAGCATCTCTTTCTTCATTTAATTCTATGCCATCTTATCAAAATTGCTTAGTTGGCATGCATGATACTACCTATGATACTCTCATTACGGGCAGCCTAAGTGGTATCATGCACTTGGGACTCGCAAACATGTTTATGTGGCAAACAATTAAAGAAGAGAGAGAGGATTATAATAACATAGGTAGATACCGTATCATAATTAATGTTATGCTACTATGTGTCTTGCATGTCAATAAATAAGACCACATCTAATACTAATCTATGATACCATGCACTATAGATGTAGTATCATACACTAGTATCATATGCATGATACTAGTGTATGATACTCCCCACTGTTACTAGCCTAAGCATCTGTGACACCTGAAATGAGTCGCATCATGAGAGGAGGACGAGGAGTAAAGATAGGAATTCTTGTCAGGTCAATCATTTTGACAGTTACCAGTACTTTCTGGCAATAATGTTACGTGACTTAACGTTCAGTTAACATTGCCCGCTGCCAGGGACTAGAATCATGAAGTTTCCGGGTTCCTCAGGCGCCTTCATTCTCCAGTTTGGTCATGATGTAGCGCATTTTCCTTTCCTGGAAGGATACCGAGCGCTCTCATCGCCTCTCAGCAAGCGCAGTTTTCAGCCGTCGGATCTTCATTTACATTAATCTGGGACAATTGTTCGGACTGGACGTAATTACGGTCAAATTGCCACCGTGCACACTAAGATTTTTTTTCTTCCTTTGTCCCACATTACTAGATTTCTCTTCACATGCGTGCTTTCGTCCGATCAAAACCGTACGGCATCAACACACTCGTAAGCTACTTTTTGCATTAGTCTATACGTATAAACCATGTTACCTCATCAAGTCAAGCATGTCTTTTTATTGGAGGAGGTCAAGTCATGCATGTGAGCACATGTTAAACTTTTTGCATTAATTTGTATGTGCTCACGGATGGTATATGTGTTGGCTAATTTTTTTAAAATAATACATTTTTTTAATAAATTTGAAAAATAATACGCAGTTTGAGTTATTTTTAAAAATAATACACCGTCGGCCAGTGGTAGGCCGATTGGGACTAATTGGCTTACTATAGGCCGATTAGCTTCCAGTCGGCCTAGCCATGGCCGACTGGATTTTAGTCGTCTTGGCCTTGGCCGATAGGCCTTTCGGCCAGCACCACATGCAACAGTCGGCTTAGAGTAAGCCGATTAGTCTAACCGTGGCTCCAACTTTTGAATTAGCCCTCCGGGGCCTGCCGCCACCGACGGCTGCTCCCTCGGCCGGACGCACAGCTCGCTTTTTCCCATGCGCAGACGCTGATTCCGATGCCCACACTGCAGCAAAATGCGCTGATTTCCACGGCAGACTGTAGTGATTGACAGAATCGCACTGCGCTGATTTCTTATGATGACGGCGCTGATTTTTATGCAAACGGCGCTGATTTTTAAGCAAAGATTCGGCCGAGCACGCGGGAAACGGCTGATTCCTACTGTCTGCTTTGTCTGAAATGCCGGAGACAGCGGTGCGGTGTTGTTGCTGCGGCGGACGCGCGTGTTTTATTTTCTTCTACCGACAACACAGTGCTCCTCATCTTTATATACGAGATGCCGTTGCCTGCTCTCTCACGCTCTTCTCTTTGCTTGTGCCCACACTGCTTGCTCTTTCTCACTCTCTTCCCCATCGTCCAGCCGCACTTCAAAACACCAACGCGCTAGTCATTATGAGTTTGCCTTGCTCGGATCAAAGCATTAGGCCTACGAAAATGAAGAGTGCGACTTTGCCTCGGGGGGTGGAAGTACTTCGTTGTTGGTGTGGCGATCTCTGCAAGGTGAAGGAGGTGACGGATTTTTCAGATTGGTTGGGCATGAAGTTTTTCATGTGCGCCAATTATGAGGAAGATCCACCCGTTGCTACTTCACCGTACATCAGGCCTCCGGTATGTTTAAGTCCCCAAGAATGAACACGTTGTTGATATTATTGTTGATTTGATATTTATATTTCTATTTTTGTTGTAGTCTCCTTCGTCTCTGTGCATGTACTATCGTTGGATTGACATGAAAAAACCGGACTGGGCGGTGACCGAGATTCGTGAAAGAGGTCGTCGTGCATGGGAAAGTTTGGACGCGGAAAAGCGCCGCGCGAAGGCGGCAGCAGAGGAGAAAGCAGAGCAGGAGAGGGAGTGGCAAGAGTACTGTGTGAAGCAGAGGGCTTTTCTTGATGAGATGAAGAAGAAAAACCGAGAAGAGGGACTTCGACTGGCGGAGGTTCAACGACAGCGACAGAAGGCCCGTGAGGCTGAGAGACAGATAAAGAAAGAAAGGGCTCGTGCAGCCAAGGCAGCAGAAGAAGCTGGTGATGGAAAAGGAAAATATCCACGTTGGACTCAGTAGATTTATGTTATTGTATCCTAAAATTTGCATTGCAGCAAGTTGTATCTTAAAATTCACAACAAGTTGTATCTTAATTTGAACATGTTAATTTTTATGTATCTTATTTTATGCATGTTATTTTCGATGCATCTTAATTTCAACAGTTTAATGTATCTTATTTCAGTCAGTGTGGAAATGTAACTCGAATAACAATGCGAATTAATAGTAATATGTCTCTCGCATACATAGGTCAAAATATGTCTCTCGCATACATAGGTCGAAATATGTCTCTCGCATACATAGGTAGAAATATGTCTCTCACATACAAATACGTCCCTCGCATACATAAGTATCAGCCACGTCGTGCTCGTCCGCGGCGTGGCTGTGGTGGAGGGGGCATCGACCACTCATACCTGTTCGGTGGCCGAACGTTACGAAGAGGAATCCAAGACCCGTCCTCGCCATACTGTGTGTCTTGTGTGGGCTGTGTGGGATCTGGTGGAGGAGTAGAATAATACGTACCCATCCAGTTGGCCAGTGGTGATTCTACTAGTAGGGCTTCAATACGCTTAAGCCTACCCTCCAAAAATCATATTTCAGCTAAATATACTACTTGACAATTGTACTAAGGTGTTTTACAACCAACAATTGCAATGCTTTGCTAATCAAGCTTAGGGACTTGATGCTTTGAGCCTACTCTTCATTTCCGTGCTAGATTCGCCACTGCAGTTGGCGATGTGCTGCGACACCTGATCCTGTGTGTTGTGCCCACCTTCCGGAGCACTTTCAAACGTGGATTCGGAATGGGAGGCCTCATGTCCGGACATAAGCGCCCTATATCCGTAGGCTCCTGCGACAGGGAGGCCACATAAGTAATTAAGAAACAGGTAGTTCCAACTGATATTGAAAAGAATAGATATAAACAAACATACCTGTAGGATGTTGATGCATCACGAAGCTCGGCGGTGGTCGAAACCCGTAGCCCGACGTGGGATCATGGTGGTGCTGCCACGCTGAACTCCCGGCCTGGTCAGGAGGTGGTGGCCTACTCATCCACTGATGGTCTACACGTGGACGCGGCTGATGTCGGTGCTGTGTGGGTTCCTGCTGCTGGCCCGTTGAGTGACGAGGCGGGCGTACCTGGGTCTGTTGGAGAACAACGTCCGTAGAGCGGGTGCACGTGATAGCCTGATATATAGCTCGTAGTTTCCCCTTGATGCGCGTAAAGAAGGAGTGCACTGGACGAGGTTCTAGAAGAGCAGTAGACGATAGTTGCCGTGTATAGCTGGCCACCTCCTCGTGAAGCTCGAGTGTCATGTCAGCCTGAAATGAACTCGAAGATTATTACGTCCGCACGACAAAGTATGTAAGAACTAGATGCATTAGATAAGTTCAGTATATGTTACCACGTTCTGTCTAGAGCTGGAAGTATCATAGCTCGGGTACGTATCACTCGTAGCAGGGGTCGGTATCTCCTGTCTCTGAGGGTGGTTAATGATGCGTAACCGTGTCATATCACTATACCGATTCCAATAGGCATTGAACTCAGCCGTATCGAACGCGCGATCCTCGTCCCAAATCCGTGTCGTCGCAGTCTCCCACTCTGCAACGTACATCTGAACACATGCCAGCCACTGATCCATGGTCCTGTTAATCCCCTTCCTTGTGTTCCTGAAATTGCATTGTGTGTGCAATGATTAAGTAATTCTTTGGTATTTCAAAATGTGAAGACCAACCAACATTAAAATACTAGACATACCTGTGGACATCGTCGAACAGCCGACGCTTAGTAGGTGGGGGCTGGGCCAACTGTCGAAGACCAAACTGTCTCATGACCCTCTGTTGGGCCATCTCCTCGATGAATACATCGAAGATGATCTTCGATTTTGTCATCCAGTAATCCCGATCTCTTGTGCATAGCTCGGAAATACCGCCGGGATATCTAGCATCTATGGCTGCCTGCGTGTACGGCTGCCAGATCACCCCAGTGTACACATCGAACTGCTCGTTCAATGCGGTGTAGGCTCGCCTAGTCTGTTCATGAGCGAAGCTTCTCTGCACGAACAAGAAGTTATTTTCCGTCATGGTGTACATAAGGGCATGGTTTACACGACACATACCTGCCGACGTGTCCAGATCATACCGAAAGTAGGCATGTCGATGCCCTCAGCATCGAAAAGCTCGTTCAAAGGCCAAGCCTCGTCCACATTTATGTTCGGTCGTGCAATAGAGAATCTCTCCTAGGACCACCGCTGTAAAAATAGAGGGCAACCAAGAAGGGCCGCCTTCTTCCCCTCTAGCCGGCAGCCGTTGCACAGAGCTCGGTATGTAGCCGCTAAAACCGCAGAACCCCAACTCCTCTGTGTGATCTGCTCCGGGCCCGTAGCTGTAGCGATCTCTAATGCAATGGGGATGTATCGCGCGGTGCAAGTGGTGACATGATTCTCTTTGAACATCACCTTCCCGAGAAGCCAAAATAGGTATGCCTCTAGGCTCCTAGTGATCTGTATCGCAGTCATGGGGACTTGTCCATACCCCGGAAACTTCTGGATCTGTAGTGAATAAGTAAAGATGGACAATTAGTAAATAGAGAATATGCAAGACAAGGGAAAGATGCAAGACAAGCGACAAATCTGTGATTGATGAACAAACCTCGAATTGACCCAACCAATCAAACTTAGGTCCGTGCTTCTCCGCGGCTAATGCCGGAGCACCGGGATAGAGATTCTGGAAACGTTGACGAAGTTGCTGCTCCCAACCAGCCGGTGCCTCCAACGGTCCTATGGCATGACCCGACAAGGGTAGTCCCAGCAAAAGTGACACATCCTCCAGAGTAGGAGCCATCTCTCCCCAACGGAAGTGAAACGTGTGGGTCTCCGGCCTCCATCGATCCACTAAGCACATGAGCAAAGAGTGGTCAATGGCGACGTGTCTCCGGCCTCCATCTGTGGCCTCAACAAGACGCGCGAAAGGTAAAAGCCCAGCCCATTTCAACCTGCGTATAACAAAGCACAAAGGTTCAATGAGTTGTTATCGGAAAAAACACCTAACAAAGAACAAAATTAATAAAACCCGTACCTCTCAGTCCAATCCGGTTGTATCCTCCAGCCATGCTTAGGAGTGCGAGTGACTAGGGGTAACAGAGGGCGTTCATCTAACATCGTAGCACGATGGCCACTATCAATGAGAGGATCAATCAATGGAGGACGTTCATCCTCCATTCCTGCACTTATGAAAACACAGTTGCACGCACCATACAAATTTAAACAAAGTGCCACACTTAATACAAATTAAACAGAGTGCCACACTTAATACAGAATTAAACAAAGTGCCACACTTAATACAAAATTAAACAAAGTGCCACACTTAATACAGAATTAAACAGAGTGCCACACTTAGTTTCTTCCTCTCCCTCCTCTCCCTCTTCTTCCTCTTCGTCCCCGGTTTCCTCGTCCATGGCCAGTCACGAAGGTGGGACAATTAGTGTCCCTGTGGCCAAATTCATTGCATAGAATGCATTGAATAGTTGGCCCTCCGGCTTCAGATTCATCCATATCATTCCGGATGCGCTGAGACTGATGTCTGCCTCTGCTTGTACGCATATTCCGTGGGTCCGGAATGTACTGCCTTTCAACAGGGTTAACAGTGGTGAAGTTACGCATTGATTGAAATCCCTGCAACTCACCTGTCCAGGTATTGACCACAGACTCTTTCAGGAAATATGGAGACACGAAAGAGATTGCGTCAAGTCCTAGCTGCCCGCAAGCAGCAAGTACATGAGAGCAAGGTAGATGAAGCAACTTCAGTTTGTTGCATGTGCACTCACACGTTGGCCTGACTTCATTGCCAATTTTCACCTCATGCGTCAACACCTGATTTCCACATCCGAATTTGTTGTTAGCTAATCGGACCTCAAACCTTCTTTCTTGATTTCCGATGGGGACTACAGTGTGAGTCCTAGCTTTTCGCATCTTATCATTCATGTACTTCATAACCCTTTCACAATAACGTGTGTTCGGGTTGTTTGTGATATGCAGCTCTGCTGCTTGTCGTCTATCTCTGAAATACTTCACCGTGCCATAAAAAATACCCTCAACGATTGCTGTCAGTGGCAAAGCACGGTTTCCTCTGAGGACAAAGTTATAAGTTTCAGCTAGGTTGGTAGTCATGACACCATACCTTGCTCCATGTGTGTCATGCAGCAAAGACCACCTCTCCAGAGGCTCATGCTCTATCCACTGCTCAAATGTTTTAATCGTCCTGCCAAGTCTTCTCCTAGTACCAGGTGGGTCAAATCCTGGCAAATCACAAAGCTCAACAGGTTCTTCCTCCTCGGCCGCTGGTCCTGTTGCTAACTGTGCAGCTACTGCTTCTACATGTGCCCTCACAGCTGCATCCCTTGCAGCTTTCCTGTCCCTAACATGTCTCAGAGTGCACACATTAAGTCTCTCACGTATCTTCATGTACTTCCATTCCTGGTTCTGCTTGCAGAGTTTTTTGAATAGATTCATAAGGTTCTTATTTCTGAACTGCGAGAAGAAATTGGCCCCCAGGTGACGCATGCACCAACGGCTCTGCAGGTCCTGCCATGGAGTTGGCTCATCAGGCCTAGGGTTTGTCAGTGTCCTTATCGCACTCAGTATACCTGCATGCCTATCATGAAGGATGCACACATTCGGCTTATCCTTCACAACTGCTATTTTCAGTTGCCTGAAGAACCAAGTCCAACTTTCAATATTCTCGCTCTCCACAAAAGCAAATGCTAGTGGGACTACTTGATTTTGACCGTCTTGACCAATGGCGGTGAGGATCTGACCCTTGTACTTGCCAGTGAGAAATGTGCCATCTACACATATCACCGGTCTACAATGACTGAAAGCTTCGATGCATACACCGAAAGAGAAGAACAATCGATGCAGCACCATCACAGTTGGGAACTCCGGCATGACCAAGTCTTGGATGTCAATATAGGTGCCTGCATTCCGATACTGCAGTGTGCGGAGGAGACGGACAACACAGTCATATGCATCGAAATACGAACCAAATCTCTTCTCAAGCGCCATGTGCTTAGCCCTCCAAGCCTTGCCATAAGAAATTTTGTAATTGAACCTGACGAAGACTTTTGTCTGGATAGCCTTCACTTCCATCGCTTTGCTCTCCACTATCTCGCTGTAAAGCAATCGAGCAATAAGCATGGATGAAAGGTTACCATGATCTTGAGGGATATACGGAATAACACATGCGTGCTGTACGAAGTCACTGATCACCCAACTTACGCCATACTTTGGGAGATAGCCATGCACCCTAGCGGGACAATCATCGTTCTTGCATACCATTGTCAAAAATTTCTGACTAGACACGGCAGCTCTCAAAACCCTTTGCGTGGACATTGCCCACTGAGTGATTGCATCCTTCAGAGCTTCCTTGTTGGGGTACATACCACCCGTAGCAATGTTGTTCTGGTGATATTGCCAGGCAGAATCATGGCCATCATTCACGGTCATTGCAGATGAGAAGTCATGATTCCAAGCTGCAGGATTAGGCACCACCTCTATGTTCTCATCTTCATCCGACTCATCGAAATTATTAGCATGAACAATATCAACATCTGTATCTTCATCTTCCATCAGGTTTTGCATTTGCCCATCTACCTCGTCAGCATCAGCCTGGCCAACGTCATAACCATCAGCATTTCCTCCTTCTACCTGACTACTCTGCCCTGATTCGTGGCCATCATATCCATCATTTAACGGATCATCTAACATAGATAAATGTATCCCTGCACTGCTCTGGCCAGGATCATAACCACCCTCGCCATCAGGGGCACTAACCTCCTTCATGACAGGAAGCACTAAGGCGCAAGGATTTACTATCCTTTTTGCACATCCTTGCAACCAGCGCACCCACTGAGAGTCCCGCTCGATTGGCCTCAAATAAAAGAAAATGTTCGAACTTGACCGACTCCACAATGCATGAACACCGACGGTGTGAGTTTCAGTATTATACCCTAAACATCTTGTCAACCACTATGTCAGCTGACTAACAGACCATGTTTGAGGGGCACTAATTGGCACCACTATGTTCTCGAACTCACTAAGATCAACTCCCAACTGATTTGTTTGGAAAGTACCATGACCGTAGAAAAAAGTGAACTTCACTACATCTGACATATCTGCCGACCTAAAATATTCAACATGGAGAACTATTCAGCAGCAAGTCAAACTTATAATATATTATGGGATATTATCGATGCACTTAAAAATATTCATAAACTGAAATATCAGACATCTAAAAATATTTCGGAATATTACCGGTCAACTAAATATTAATAGACAACTCTACATTACCGGACGCCTATGTATTACCGGTCACCTAAATATTACCGGACACCTAAATATTAAAAGACAACTATATATTATCGGACGCCTAAATAATAACGGACACCTAAATATTAACGGACAACTCTACATTACCGGACGCCTATATATTACCGGTCACCTAAATATTACCGGACACCTAAATATTAACAGACAACTATATATTACCGGACGCCTAAATATTAATGGACACGTACATACTTGACAACAAAATATTATCGGACCAACTAAATATGTTAAGATATATTACCGAACCAACTAGAAAATCGCACAAGTAATATGACACACAAAATGTAACTTGTATTATACCCTTCAACCGTGCGAAGAAACGACGAACGATGGCCCTCAATCACCGGAGAGCACCACCACCACCTCCACGTGCAGCACCCCCTCCTCCACGTGCAGCACCCCCTCCTCCACCACCTCCACCTCCACCACCTCCACCTCCACCTCCACTACCTCCACCTCCACCTCCACCACCTCCACCTCCACCACCTCTTAAAAAATGCTCACCACAACCACCACGAGCTATCCCATCGCGAGATCGAGGTCTTCCTTGCCTCCTCCTACCCTCTACAATGCAACTACGGTGGAAAACAGGGAAGAAATCGGCTAGAAAATGGGTATTAATTTGGTGTAGTTTCGGGTTAGAAGAGTAGAAAAGAAGAAAGGTGGAAGAAGGAAAGAGGGAGGAGGAAGAAGGAGCGCTGTGGGCTTAACAGCTCCCTGTCGGCCTTGAGGAGGATGACTGCAGGCCTTTCGGCCACGGGTAAGCCGACAGGTTGCTGTCGGCCTGTGCGAGGCCAATAGGTTGCCAGCCTGGCCGAGTGACGCGGCCCGGTCAATGGTCGGCTGCCACGCGGCAGAGTTGACACTTGTCGGCTCCTTATAGGGCGACAAGCTCCAGTCGGTGTAGGCTAGGCCGACGGTGTATTATTTTTGAAAATAACTCAAACTGCGTATTATTTTTCAAATTTATTAAAAAAATGTATTATTTAAAAAAAATAGCTATGTGTTGCACGTTTGGAGCATAAGTATATAGTTCATACTTCACACCACCTCATCAAGGCATGTATGTCTTTTTTTTGGAGGTTTCAAGTCATGCATGTCAGTCACACAAGTTAAATTTTTATGCGGTCATGGAGGGTTCGTGTGTTGGACTCCTGTAGAAAAAAATAAATAAATAATATAATTCATCTTTCACATTTTTATTAAAAGACGACATCACATGAATTTCAATTCAAAAGTGTTTATCCTTTTATACATAATTTTATCAAATACTTCATAGATTCCATTTTTTTCTAAATGTAAATTATTGATAGCCGTCCGATCAAATCTGTGCAGCATCGACAAGTCATGCATGTACAGTTCATGCTTCACATCACCTCATGAAGTCATGCATGTCTTTTTTTTTCTAGGGAGATCAAGTCATTTATGCGAGTCACAAGTTAATTTTTGTGTGGTAATGAACAATACATTCATTGGACGCTTGGAGAAAAATATATGGTTCATGTTTCACATTTCTTTTGCAGGATGGCGTCGAATTAAATTCAATTCCAAAGTGTTTCTATTTTTATACATAATTTTATCACATACTTCATACTTCATAGTTTTTATTTTTATTTTCTAAATGTAAACCAAAACTCTTTTACATTTGTATTTCCGTTAATTTTAGTTTTTTAAGAACCCATTTATGCATTTGTTTTAACATGGTTTCCGCGGCAGGCACGGGACACCATCTAGTTCTACTTCTACCCATTCTTGTTACGATCGTTGGCCTTCCGCTCGGACGCCATTGCCCCCTCCTCCCTCCATCATCTCCCTCGTCCCAATTGTCACCCTTCCTTGTCATTTCCAATTGCCGCCTTCCCTAGTGCTATTGGCATGGCTATCCACGAGGACACCACCTGCATGCCAGAGAGGAGCAAGGCGACCTGAGCATCAAGGAGGAAGGTATCTTTTATAATTTCTTGTTCTTTTCTTAGTGTTTTGTGGCAATTTTGAAAGATCAGTGGTTGTTCCGTTTTATAGCTACTCGGGTAAATTGGGTGCTCATGGATTTTGAAAAATAAAAATAGTAAGTAAAGGGGTATTGAATCAGTGCATCCATGGTTTTGGCTGGTCTTTTTTATTTCTCAACCCAGGATGAACAAATCATGTATGTGATTCAACAAAGAGGTTCCAACATCCATAACCATACTGGTATTAATTTTGATTTTCCAAATTAATCTACTTTAATCTCTTAACTCTTGGTCAAAACCAGATAAATTTAGTCCCTAGAATGGTTTGACCAACTGTAGGATCCTTGTGGTGGAACCAGCCCACCAGGGTTCATGCTCTAGACTTGGCATTGGTGTTCGCATTTTACTAAATTTATTTCAGGCTTTCCGGGGATGTTTGTTGAGTGGGAGGATACGTTCCCATCGACTACAAGGCGCATGTGCTGACTTCGTCAATCTCAATAGGGCTCATGGGGTTAGGGTGTGCATGCGTGTGTTCATAGGGGTGAGTGTATGTGCGTGTATGTGGGCATCTGTGATTTTACTGTGTTAAAAATCTGTGCGATGATGATTCAACACCTGTGGCAAGCGAGTCATAAAAATAGAACATTCTAAAAATATGATATCAATATGAAAACATTTTCTTAGTAAGTACATTTTTAAATAACATAGAACAAAAATAATAAATATACCTTTAATGAAAATAATAGCAAACCTTTGGACCTCTTCTGGACCAGAGCAGAGCCAAATATTTGTTGGCAATAAAGTTTTTTTGTGAAATAATTCTTACATTACTTAGAGCTTAGGGAATGCAGTCTCATAAAATAATATTTAGGACCTCTTCTAGACCAGAGCAGAGCCAAACAACAGTTTGATATTGCAACCTATCAAAACTAGCCATGAAAAGATTAGCACTATTACAACTCTGACTAATAAGAGTAATGAAAGAATCACCCCCTCATGTTGTTTTTCTCTCTCTAATCATCAAAGCAACTTTGATTTGTTATTCTCTCCACTCTTGATCATATCTACAACCTTCACTCAGTCGGTCTCGATGTCAATTGGTAAATTTCTCCACTGGAGGGCCAAAGAGACACCTTCCCTAATTGCCATGATTTCAGATTCCAGTACATCTAGAAATTAAATATTAAGTATTATGGTAACACATAAGGGAAATAGGGGGAACTCACTAACAATTACAAACATAAAAAATAAACATATTTCCAAATTTGCTAGGGAGAGCCCTACCCCGAGCGAGCCCCATCCTCTATGTACGTAAACTTGTTGCTCTCTAGTACCTCCCCAGTTCAGTAAAAAGGGCTTAGTTTAGCCTAAAACCCGGTACTTTAGACCAAATTTAGATTAGCTACTCTATTTTTTCCCATTGGTATACACAGTAAAAATGCCATCAAGTTCAAAAATGGATCACAGACAAAAGAAACCTTGAAGAAAAAGGAAATTTCCATGCCTTGAGAATGTGAATGACATAATGGGGCATGTTTAAACACAAATTTAGCTTATCTAAATTTTTAAAAAGTCTTATGCACACAAACAAGGTGGTCATGATGTTTATGCCTAATAGTTCCATACAAAAGTAAATTTACCATGATATGCTAAAAAATGCCATGTAACTAACAAAAATGCCATACTTTTCGAAATGAAAAAAAGCCATGCTCTATAGAAAAAATGTGATGCTCTTTAAAAATGTCTTATTTGTACACAAAAAAATCCATGCTCAAGGGTGTGCCCATTAAAAGAAAAAATGCCATGCTCTTTGTAATAAAAATGTCATACCCTACAAAAAATGCCATGCTCTTTTAAATAAAAATGTCATGCTCTTTAAAAAATGAATGGTGCACAAAAAATTCCATGCTACAAAAAATAAACTACCATTAATAACGAAATAAAATTGCCATGATATGAATAGTAAAAGTACCGTGGCCTAGTGAATAAAAAAACATGGTGTAACTAAACGAAAGTGCCATAATACCTAAGATAAATCTACCACGTTATAAAAAATAATAAAAAATCATGGTCTAATTAGTGAAATTACCACATCGCCTATAATAAAGTTGCACATGGCACTGCCAGCATGGTCAAAACCATTAGTATGATCTTGTGATGATTATCTAGATAATTGCCAAGAGAAATCAAATGGCCTTGGGTAGGAACAAAATTTTGAAAACGTTTCGTGCAAGAAATTGCCATGTGAGAACATCCATATATTAATATTTCATGATCTAAAGCATAAATATTTCCATGGTGACATGAATTGAAAATGCAATGGTCTAATTTGAAAAAATGGCATTCACTAACTAATAGAAATTAATGCCATGGTTCCCAAAATAAAACTACCATGTTCTCAATAGTAAAAATACCATGGTATGATTACTAACATTGCCATGGTGCCTATGATAAAAACTACCCTGGTTACATGAATTGAAAATGCCATGGCCTAATTTTAAAAAAATTCTGTCCACAACTAATAAAAATGTCATGGTACCCAAAATAAAACTACCATGTCCTCAATAGTAAAAGTACCATCGTATGATTGCTAAAAATGCCATTGTGCGTATGATAAAATTGACATGGTCTACTTACTAAAACAATCATACAAAAATTGTAAGTGCATCAAGTGCCCCCTTAGTGGTTTTGGAGTATTGACAACAAATACGTTGAGGAACTAATGAGTTTGTGAGTATACACAGGTGACATAGTCACAGAAGATTTGGTTTAACACATGAAAGACGACCCCTAAAAATATATTTCTTCAAGTGAAGAAATTGGTGATGAAATTGGTACGACCTTTGAAGAAATTGATATGAAGACTTTGAAGCTTGAAGACTTTGTTTTTGTAGTTTCTTTTTCTTCTTCTTTGAGTCATAGGAAAAACCGTACTGTTAAAGGGGGTCTAGGTGAATCATATTTCATATTTCCAAAGTGATGCTCAAACCTATTCAAACCTATACACAAAAGCCGCTTTGAGTGAAGCCTTTGGAAATCTCCAGAACAGCTGACGCAATTGGTAGCGACAATGACGAAGTTCATCTGGTCGCTGAAGAATTTGGTCACGCTGAGGAGTTAGGAGTTCGCCAGTGCGTTCTGCCTAAAAGTGAGGAAATTGAGTGCCCCGATGAATTTAAGAGTTCAAATTCTGACCGTTGCTGCACCGCGTGCCAGCTGTCGAGTGGATCCTTATCCTCACAACGGTCGAATCAGAGAAGGGCATTTATGACAATTCATGTCGGCTTGCCCCTGGCTATAGATAGCCGTCCCCCACAACCATTTGTTGGTGGGCTGCTCCGAGAGAACTTGACACTTGTCATAAGAGAGCAACCCATTCTCTGACGACTTTAAGAGAATCCTAAGTGAAGAAAAACCCAGAGCCAAAGTGATTGAGCATCATTGAAGAGATTGATCTGTGTGATCCGACGCCTATTACCTTTGAAGAATTTCATTCTTCTAGATGGTTAGGCGTCAAGTTCTGAGTACACCAAGAGTCATTGTGGTGTGCCGGTGAACAAGTCCGTGAAGGTTTTGAAAGTCTACCTTGAAGACTTACCATGAGTGATTGGGAGAGGACTAAGTGACCTTAGCTCAAGAGGAATACGGTGAGGACTGTGTGTCCTCTGAGTTGCGACTCAGCCGCCTCAACCAGACGTACAGTTGATGCAGCAACTGGAACTGGTCTACCAAATTCCTTTGTCTGCGTCGAGCCTACCTGGTTTCAAATTCCTCAACCCTCTCTTACTTTATTCCGCTACTGAAGAATTTGTGATTTGTGCTCTGACGAATTTGAACTGAAGAATTTCATATCACTATCATTCATTTCCTCAGTTCAATTTCTTCATGTGTGTATGAATATATGATCACATGTTCTTCACTCTTATGTATCCTGATTGCATGTGCTTTGATTATGTGATGACTTAATTTCCCTTGTGTTTCAATTTCTTCACTCTGATCTTCGTCAAATTCATCAGAGTTTGATGAATTTCTAAAAGTCTCCTATTCACGCCCCCTGTGGGAGTAAACCTGCGCTTTCAATTGGTTTCAGAGCAAGGTACTCCCTTGTTCTGTGTGATTTTGGTTTAACCACCTAGAGTTTTAGTTATGTCAACCGCATGCATGATCAAGGTTTCTATTGCGTGTCCCATCTTCGATGACACAGACTATCCTTACTGGAAGAACAAGATGCGCATGCATCTTGAGGCAATTGACAACGATCTCTGGTTCATCGTCAAAAACAGCGTTCCCTCTGTCGCTCCTAGCACCAGTGTTGTTGATGTGAAGAGATTCAAGCAACTCGACTCTCAAGCGAAGAACATCATGTGTGGACACCTCAACAAAGGGCAGTATGGCCAAGTGAGTGCACTGGAAACATCAAAGCTGATCTGGGATAGGCTCTCCAAAGTCAATGAAGGAGTTTCCACTCAACGTGACTCTCGAGTTGATGTGCTCGGCAATCTCTTCAATCGCTTCATGAGGCTTGATAATGAAAACGTTCAGCAAACTTTCGATCGCCTCACAGATATCTCCAATGAGCTGCAAGCACTGGGTGCTGCTGACATCACTGACCACGAGGTGGTGAAGAAATTGCTGAGGTCTCTTGATAGCTCCTTTGATTCCCTGGCACTGATGATACAAGAGTGTCCTGATTACAAGTCACTTGACCCCGCTGATATTCTTGAGAGGCTCAATACTATAAATTTCAACAAGCTGAGAAGAGAGATATGTATGGTCCCAGCTATGGACGACCTCGCGCTTTGAAGGCAAAGGCTGAAGCAAATGCAATTTCTTCATCTAAAGAAGAAGAAGAAGTATCTGAATGTAGTACAGATGATGCTGAGGAAATTGGCAGAGAACTGGCTATGCTCATGAGGAAGTTCCAGAAGTTCTCCAAAAGGAACCGCATTGGAAAGTCTTCAAAGTATGATTCAAAGAACATTGAAGCTTCTGCTCATGACTACGACAAAAGAACTTGCCACAAATGCAAGAAGACATGCCATTACATCACTGATTGCCCCCTCTAGAAAAAGGGGTCAAATAAGAAAAGATCTAGCAAGGATGACGATTCTGATGACAGGAAGAAGAAGTCGTCAAAGTCCTCATCAAAGAAGAAAAGCACCTCCGGTAGAGCTCGCGCTTTCATTGGGAAGGAAATGGATTCTGAGGAAGAATCTGAGGAAGCTGAGGAATCTAACGAGGAACTTGACTCTGGGGTTGCAAGCTTGGCCCTCGCTACGGTGTTCGTCAGCAAGTCCATCTTCGATCACGAAGAAAAGAGTGACTCCACCAACACTGATGACTGTGCTGATGACTATGCTCCCACCTATTGCTTCATGGCAAGAGGTGCCAAGGTAACCTCATGAGAAGCTTACTTTAATACTTCTAGTGATGATGACTCTGAATGTGAAGCAAAACCTAGCTACAAGAAACTTGTTAAAATTGCAACTGAACAACAAAATTCCATGGAAAAGATTCAAAAACTGCTAGACAAAAGTGATGATCTGTTGGATGAGGAAATGGATCGCAGTCAAGGTTTGTCTGGGGATCTCAGACGCCTAAAGTCGCAATATGACGAACTTGAAAGTCGTCATGTGGCCCCCTCAGCTACACACGAGAAGCTGTCCTATGAATTTCTTCAAAGGAAGCAAGAGCTCAATAAGCTGAGAGCGTCTCATGATAATCTTCAAATGGACAGCGATTCATTACTCGCTCAACAGATCAGCGCTTCTCAGGAAGAATTTGTTGCTCCATGCTTAAAATGCTGAATGTTCAGCTGAATGTTCAAATGCTTCAACTGCTGCTATTTCTTCAAATATCTATGTGGTTTCAATCCCCTCATCTGAGGAAATCACAAGTGTTACTGACGAAAATGCAGGTCTGAAGGAATTGTATGTCACAAGCATGTACAAAAGCCTCAAAGGGCACCAAACTCTTTGTGATGTGCTCAAGAAGCAGATTCTTAACAGGAACCCTAGGAAAGAGGGTATTGCTTTTGAGAGAAAGTTGAATGCTGATGGATCTTATTGGAAACCTGAGCAGTATCCCAAAACCACATGGGTTGCTCCAAAAGGACCCTCCAGTTGATCCATCCACTCTATTTGGCTTTAACTGTGATACTTCACATTCTTCTGATGAGTCATTTGACTCCAACTATAAGCTATTCAAAAATCAGAATGGTGAAGTATTTGCTAGATTTGTTGGTACTAACTACAGGAATGGTTCCCATGCGAAGAAAATCTGGGTGCCCAAAACTGTTCTTCAAAATCTTCAGGTGAATGTCATCATGACACCACCGAAGAAAATGAACAATTCCAAGGCAAATTCTTCACCTGGACAAAGTCGTCAAATGGACGCAAGTCAACCCATGCTCGTATTAACACTTCAATGCAGGGAAACATACAGAGATCTGATGAATATGTGCATTATTCTTCAAATCACTATGTGCACAAAACTGCTAAGAATTTCTCTGCATATTCTTATGAGTATTATACTCCTCCTGTGAAGAGAAATGCATATTCTTCAATGCCTAAGTTCTCTATCAATGCTTTGCGCTACATTGCTTCTCAGCCACCCATTCAGATGTGGGTGGTTAAGAAGAAGAACTAATCTCTTCTGTAGGATCAGGTCTTCAGACACAATAAATGTCTGATGAATTTGCTGAGGGCCTGGCATAAATGCTTGTTGGGATGCAAGCTAATCATGATGAAATGAATTCCTCATTTCACACATCCCCATGCTGCTTGTTATATGCTTACTGATGAAATTCACTGACGAAATTGATCATGATATTCTTCACCTGAAGTATATGAATTTGTAAGTGAGACTAATGCTTCTATAGGATGATACTCCAAAAGCTACTGAATGGGTTCTGGACAGTGGCTGCACCAATCACATGACTGGTGATAGGAATCTCCTCACCAATGCTCCCGTTACTCCGTCTCATCTGAATCATATCACCTATGCTGACAAAGGAAAAAGCAAGGTATTGGGTCTAGGTAAGGTTGCTATCTCAAAGGATCGACACATGGAAAAAATGATGCTTGTCGAGTCCTTAGGATACAACCTCATGTCTATCTCAATGATTTGTGATCTTGATATGCTTGTCATCTTTGGCAAATATAGATGCATTGTGCTAATGGAATTTGACAAGTCCAAAGTCTTCGAAGGCTTTAAGAGAGGTGATTTGTATATTGTAGATTTCTCTCTAGGTCCTCAACCAGCCACATGCCTACTAGCAAAAGCTTCAGAGTGCTGGCTATGGCACTGACGACTTGGACATGTTGGCATGAGGAATTTGAGCACACTCGTCAAGAAGAAGCATATCATTGGCGTCGAGGGCGTCAAATTCGTCGAAGATCACCTTTGTGGTGCTTGTGAAGCTAGAAAGATGACCGGATCCAAGCACTCTACGAAGACAATCATGACCACTTCTCGTCCCTTTGAACTACTTCACACGGATCTCTTTGGTCCTACTCATTATGCTATACTATCCAATGCAGCATCACTCTATGGATTCATCATTGTTGATGACTATTCTTGTTACACCTGGGTGCATGTCATTACCTTCAAGACTGAAGTGCAGGGCGTCTTCAGACGATTCGCTAACCATGCCATGATGAATTATGGCATCAAGATCAAGCATATCAGAAGCGGCAACGACACCGAGTTCAAGAACACGGGCCTTGAAGACTATCTTGATGAACTTGGTATCACTCATGAGCTCTCTGCTCCTTATATTCCTCAGCAGAATGGAATTGCTGAGCGCAAGAACTGGACACTCATTGAGATGGCCCGCACTATGTTTGATGAATACAAGACACCTCGTTGATGGTGTCCTGAAGCAATTGATACTCCTTGTCACATAATCAATCGGGTATATCTTCACAAATTTTTCAAGAAGACCTCATATGAGCTCCTCACTGACAAAAAGCCCAATGTAAGTTATTTCAAAGTCTTTAGTGCTAAATGTTGGATTAGAGATCCTCATCACAATTCTAAATTTGCACCGAAAGCACACGAGGGTTTTATGGTTGGTTACGGAAAGGACTCACACACCTACAGAGTCTTCAACACCTATCACAACAAGGTTGTTGAAATTGTAGATGTGCGGTTTGATGAAACTAACGGCTCACAAAGAGAGCACCTGCCTCCTGTGCTAGATGAAATGCCTCCTGAGGGATCTATCAAGCTGATGGGCACTTGTGAAATAGTGCCCAGTGAAGAAATAGCTGAAGAAGAAGTAATCATTCCTCGTCCTGAAGAAACTGCTGCTCCTAAAGAAAATGAATCTGAGGAAAATGCTCAACCTCAACAAGGCCCTCGTCCAGCTCATCCACGAGTGGCGAATGAACTGCAGATTGAGAAGATCCTCGACAACATCAATGCACCTGGTCGCCTCACCCACTCAAGGGCTTCACATCTAGCTAACTTTTGTGGGCATTATGCTTTTCACTACTGCAGGATGCTGCTAACGCGACACTAAGATCAGAGACCCTTTGACGAAACTGTGTGCGATGCATTAATCGCAAACGGTGATGTAAAAAACCATCAAAAAAGATGCAAAATGTTTGCGATGAAGGATACATCAAACACAGTTCATATTTTAGTTGTGTGTGCGATGCGGGGCATACAGTTCAGTTCAATTAACTGTTTGCGATGAGGCAGCACAATAGAAACGGGCAGCCAGATGAAGGTGTGTGTGATATACGGCATACAGTTCACTCGGATGGACTATTTGTGACTAGGCAACACAAAAGAAACGGCCAGCCAGATCAAGGTGTGTGCGATATACATCATACGGTTCACTCGGATGAACTGTTTTCGATTAGGCAATGCAATAGAAATGGTTCAGCCAGATCAAGGTGTGTGCAATGGAGGGCATACAGTTCATTCCGATAAACTATTTGTGTTGAGCCAAGAGAACAGAAACGTTTCACATAAACAAGATGTGTGTAATACGCGGCAAACATCCAATTACATAGGTGGCTAGTACACACATGACATTTTCACACACCAAAGTAAACTATTACGTGCATAATTAACTAGGATAAACGATCATCTGATCATCATCTACTTCTTGCGCTAGCTCGATGTTCCTTCTATGCTAAGTTTCCATTAATTGATGGCGTTTTATGAACACGCCACTGTTTCCCGCCATTTCCTCACCGGTTTCCCGCCACCCAGCGATATTGCGCATAAACCAAGGCGGCGCAAGACGCACGGAGGCAACAAGCGTAGCCTGTAGCACATCCACCTTTTCCAAGCATGCCAACCCACCAAAGTGCCGCCTCTGCCATCAACCTCGTCGATGAGGAAAACGAGAAGGCGCCATAGCCCGTCGAGGCCGAGGCGCTCCCCGGCAATGCGATGGACGACGCCGTGATGCGCGTCATCGCCAGGGTTGAGCAGACCCTTGGCGCATGGCGCTTCAGCGCCGCGGATCAAGATAGGCATGTCAGTGCCAAGAGGCTGCAGCTCGCCGTACAACATGATCGATGGCGCGCCGCAGAGCAAGCTAGGCGCGTCCGCGCCGATAGGCTGCGGCTCGCCGCACAGCGTTGGAGCCCCGCAGAGCGAGAGGCGCGCCGCGCCGCACAGCAAGAGCGGATCCATCGGCGCTTGCCTGCTGTCGACAGGGCGTCACAGTTGGGTACACATCCCATCAGTACCCCCATTCCTCGCCAGGAGTGGGCAGAGGCCCTCTGCGATGTACTTGCACCAGAGGCCGGCCGCGCCGTACCTGCATCGGCCGATGCCAACGCGCTGGTCGCTAGGCTCGACCGCCTCCTTGGCCCAGGTGTCCACCTGGGCGCAGTAGAGGAACATGTCCGTCGCATCCTCGAGCTGGTGATCTCTGATGAAATAGCCAACTTGGAGCTCGAGATCGCGCTCTAGATGTACCGTGAGCATGTCGACCGCTTGGATGAACGCTTGCACGAGTTCAGGCAGAGCCAAGAGCTACCGTATGCAAGGGCTGCTGGTCATGGTCTCATGGACGCGTTTTATTTTGTTGAGTCGTTTCGACGTGGATCGCTATGCATTCACAACAATCATAATATTGCTCTGTTTATTGCTTTGTTTCAATGTGTGTACTCTGTTTTCCGTTCTTATATGTTCTGTTTCAATGTGTGTATATATGCTTTCCATTCTGTATATGTGGATGATAACTGCTAGATACAAATTAGTATACAAAAACAGATAGAAAATGGAATTCATAATATATATTAATTGTTCATTAGTTCATCACGGAATATATATAAATCATCACATATACGTGATGATACTTAACTACTAGGTACAATGCATAAAATTGAAAATGAACAATACTAAAACTAATAATCCCTCCTGGGGGCAGTATTCCGGCAGCCCCTCGCCAGCAGCTCCCTGGTGCGCGGTGTCTTCCCAGCGCGGAGGCAGTACTCCGCCTCCTCCACCTCGCAGCGCTTGACGTACCGATCTGCCTCTTGCTGGCGGAGGAGCGCGAACGATCTTGCCATTTCATTGGGCGCCCACCGGAGCTCCTCGTCGGTGGCACGCTGGAGCTTATCGGCCCACCTCCACGCAGCGATGTGGCGCCTAGCGCCTTTGACCTTCCTCGCGAAGTACCCGTCTTCATACACCCCCTCCGCATGATGACGCGCCCGCCCCCAAAGTTCCAGCGCCTCCTTTTTCCAGGCGGCATCACGGGCTTCACAGGCCGCCTGGTACCTAGCTTCCTCCTCCGCCATCTCCTTCTTGAACGCCACTTGCCTGGCTTTCTCAGCCGGCGGCAGCGACTTCCACATACAATGATTGTACTGGCCCCAAAACAACTCCAAAGTTGAGGGGTCCGGCGCAACCTCGTCCGACTGCGCATAGCGGTCCTCCTCGTGGCTGCTCTTCGACTGAGCGTCCTCGGGGGACGCCTCCTCCTCGTCGGCGCGTGGGCAGATCGGCGGCGCCATGGCCGAGATTTGAGAGAGAGAGAGGGCGAGCGAGGGAAGGATGTTGATGAGAATGCAGGTGGGACGACGTGAGAAGGTAGTATTTATTGGCGGCCGGAATCTAGGTCAACGGGAACAGTACACACGCCGGTCGCCGGAATTTACAAGTACTGTAGTTTGAATTACACACGATTCCCGCAGCAAAATCCATGTGTGAACTTAATAGCTGACGGTTTCCAATACAGAACCATGTCTGATTAATAACCCGCGCCACTCACCTTCCAAACCTCGAGGTGCGAAATAGAGTGCCAATCGTGTGGGGGCCGGTTGTCTTGCCAGATCTTTACATTTTCTTTTTTGAACACCAGATATTTATATCGTCTGATGATTTTTTAATTTTTTGGAATTTAAATGCCATGGCACTCCATGCATGTGTCCAAGCCGTGACACCAATATGTTTGAAAATTTGTTCCAATTTACTGCACATGGAGTTAACTCGCACACAAGTACACAAATATTTTTTTCAAATTGTTATGGTTAGCCGCTGCATATAGATGTAGTTCAAATTTGGATTGCGGTCATTAAATGGCTAGAAAATCACTTAAATGTCTTAAAAAGGTCAAATGACCCCTGAAATTTTCCAAATTTTGACATGACAGTTGTATTAGTGCACGTTAACTGTAGAATTTTTTTTGAAGCCCATAAGAGGAAGCTATCACCCGTTTGTCATCAAACATGCATTGATCCCTCTTGAAACCACGATCCTTCTAGTGAGTTGCTCCGATTTGTGAGGGGTGTGTGTCCAAACTTTCGTCAAACAGGCCAATTATTTTACCACATCATCTTGGTGGCATGACATTACGTCAAGCAAGGTTTCATGTGTTTCTGATCATTTTTTTTATTTTTTGGAATTTGAATGGCATGGCGCTCCATGCATGTGTTACCATACAGTGAGACCAATATGTTTGAAAATTCCTTCCAATTTACTGCACATGGAATTAACTCGCACACAAGTACACAAAAATATGATTTTTCAAACCGTTATGGTTAACCGTTGCATGTAGATGTAATTCAAATTTGAATTACGGTCATTAAATGGCTAGAAAATCACTTAAATGTCTTTAAAAGGTCAAATGACCACAAGAATTTTCCAAATTTTCACATGACAGTTGTATTAGTGCACGTTAAATGTACAAAAAATTTGAAGGCCATAAGAGGAAGCTATCTCATGTTCGTCATCAAACACACATTGTTCCCTCTCGGAACCACGAGCCTTCTATTGAGTTGCTACGATTTGTGAGGGGGGTGTGTCCAAACTTTCATCATACAGGCCAATTTTTTTACCACATCATCTTGGTGGCATGACATTACATCAAGCAAGGTTTCATGTTTTTCTGATCATTTTTTAATTTTTTGGAATTTAAATGCCATGGCACTCCATGCATGTATCCATGCCGTGACATCAATATGTTTGAATATTCCTTCTAATTTACTGCACATGGAATTAACTCACACACAAGTACACAAATATAATTTTTCAAACCGTTATGGTTAGCTGTAGCATATAGATGTAGTTCAAATTTTAATTACGGTCATTAAATGGCTAGAAAATAACTTAAATGTCTTTAAAAGGTCAAATGACCCCTAGAATTTTCCAAATTTTCACATGACAGTTGTATTAGTGCATGTTAAATGTAGAAAAAATTTGAAGGCTGTAAGAGGAAGCTATCTCCTGTTCGTCATCAAACATACATTGTTCCCTCTCGGAACCACGAGCCTTCAAGTGAGTTGCTACGGTTTGTGAGGGGTGTGTGTCCAAACTTTCGTCAAACAGGCCAATTTTTTTACCACATCATCTTGGTGGCATGACATTACATCAAGCAAGGTTTCATGTTTTTCTGATCATTTTTTAATTTTTTGGAATTTAAATGCCATGGCACTCCATGCATGTGTCCATGCCGTGACACCAATATGTTTGAAAATTCCTTCTAATTTACTGCACATGGAATTAACTCACACACAAGTACACAAATATGATTTTTCAAACCGTTATGGTTAGCTGTTGCATGTAGATGTAGTTCAAATTTGAATTACGGTCATTAAATGGCTAGAAAATCACTTAAATGTCTTTAAAATGTCAAATGACCACTAGAATTTTCCAAATTTTCACATGACAGCTGTATTAGTGCACGTTAAATGTAGAAAAAATTTGAAGGCCGTAAGAGGAAGCTATCTCCCGTTCGTCATCAAACATGCATTGTTCCCTCTCGGAACCACGAGCCTTCTAGTGAGTTTCTCCGGTTTGTGAGGGGTGTGTGTCCAAACTTTCGTCAAACATGCCAAATTTTTTACCACATCATCTTGGTGGCATGACATTACATCAAGCAAGGTTTCATGTGTTTCTGATCTTTTTTTAATTTTTTGGAATTTAAATGCCATGGCACTCCATGCTTAATTGTGTCATAGCCGTGAGACCAATATGTTTGAAAATTCCTTCTAATTTACTGCACATGGAGTTAACTCGCACACAAGTACACAAAATATGACTTTTTAAACCTTTATGGTTAGTTGTTGCATGTACATGTAGTTCAAATTTGAATTACGGTCATTAAATGGCTAGAAAATCACTTAAATGTCTTAAAAGATCAAATGACCCCTGAAATTTTCCAAAATTTGACATGACAGTTGTATTAGTACTACAAATTTTCTCGTACATTTGAAACACCATCCGTTGCCACTTTACTCCAAATTCGTCTTTCACAGCTAATAAAAAATATCAACAACATCACACACATTTTTTTGTAGGAACCGTTTGCGATGAAAATTCGTGGGTCTATTTAAGTCTTCCTCCTTAAGCTTCGCCGGCTCGTCTGCTCCAGTGCCGGCAACCCGTTCTTGCAAAGATGACACCGTGGAAACGCTTCGTGAAGGC
The DNA here is from genome assembly GCA_011799875.1 of Thinopyrum elongatum. Classification (NCBI taxonomy): domain Eukaryota; kingdom Viridiplantae; phylum Streptophyta; class Magnoliopsida; order Poales; family Poaceae; genus Thinopyrum; species Thinopyrum elongatum. Next base: position 441,268,758 of record CM022299.1, read on the forward strand.
CCGTACGGTGGTCGCGTCCTCCCCGAGCGTCGCTGCCTGCGCCGAGAGCGCGGCCGCCTATGCCGAGAGTGCCACCGCATCCGCATTGAGCGCAGACGCATCCGCCAAATGGGCGTTTGTGGCAGCTGACAAGGCAGCTGCAGCAGCCGAGACGGCGGCTGCAAATGCCGAGAGCGCTCGAGCTGCCATCCATGCCGCCGATGTCACCCTGGCCTGGGTCGAGGCCATCCACACCAAGATCGAGGACACACACGCCAAGATATTCCAGGCCACCTCGGAATCCAGCATGCAACCCACGTCCTAAAAGGCGGCAATGGCCATGGAGCACCTACTTCCTCATGAGATCACCGAGCGGGAGCTGGAGATGCAGGAGGCGGCGAAGATCGAGGAGCGCCGGGAGGAGGAGTTGCGCGTGGCCGAGGTCGAGGTAGAGAAGAGTCTGTCCGTCGAGGAATCGCCGGTGGAGTACCAACACGAGCTCTGGCGCAGCCACTACTATGAGTACTACAACCTTGAGGGCGGCGCCAAGGATGAGGACGAGGACGAGGACGCGGTCGACTTCAGCAGGGGGGACGCGGAGTCCACCAATGGCGGCATGTCGCCAGGACAAGTCATTGACGTCTCATCTCACACAGGCGATGCATAAGCCGGTGCGGCAGCGGCTTTGTTAAAATTATGTGTACTTAGGCTTTGTTTTTAATGCTGGTCTTTTGTTAGAGCAATGTTTAGGTCAACTGGCTCTGTTTAATTACTAAAATTGCTTGATTCAATAAGTGTGGTCTGTGTGCTGTACGCTCTTTTGTGTGCCCAAATTAGCAAGGGATGTTAAATTATGCAATGACGTGGATGAGGACAGTACCCAGGGAAATTTCTACCAAAATTTGAATTATCAAACTCATCCCATGCGCGTAAAGCAGAAGAATCGTTTGCGATGCACACAATCATTCAAATTGAATGGTGTCCGGTGGCACCGCGCGCAAAGTTTCCCTCCACATTTCGAAATTTTTGGCCTACCGCTGAAATATCTACCCCCTCCCCCCCTTCCCCACCCCCTTTTCTCCTTGACCACAAGTCACATTTCCCCTGTTTCATCCTTCCTTCCTTGCTAAGCTATAGCCGCTTCCTCGCTTGCTTCCTCGCTCTCACCGTCTCGCATCCTACCGCTGGGGTCGCCATGGTCTTCTTCAATGACCTCTCCAGCGGTTCCTCCTCCTCCTCCTCCTCCACCACCCGGGTATGCCTCTCTTCTCTCTCTCGGGCTATGACTTGGAATGAAGGATTTTAACCCGGTGGTCGATTTGAGTCATTTCTTCCTCTTGTATCTCCCTAGGACCATCAGTTGCAACGAATGGAGCGGGGTGGCTGAAGATCTATCTGCTCGTTGTCACCATCAATCTCCATGCATGAAGCTAGTTGCGTTTGAATCTATGGACAGTGGGAGGAAGTTTCTGGCATGTGTAGAGAAGTTTAGCCCCACTTTCGTTGTTACAAATCATTTGTTAGATGTGATTTAGACACTGTCATGGTCCCAACCCATTCATACCACACCTTCAACCAAACGCATCCTAAGACAGTGTCACAGTTTGTACCTAGTATATAAAAATGTTGCCATCTCATCAGCGGTGCCCTTAAAAAATTATTTGGCACCACTTCAGCAGTTTGTGCAGCCAACTTTGGTCCACACATCCGAGCAGCCAAGCAGTAAAATACTAAATCTTTATGGCATGAAGGAACTAGGCATCAGAGAAACTAGGTGCTCCGGAGTCCGGGTCCCTAATTTTTTTTTCGTTGCATCGGATCGCCAGTGCAGGGCACCGGTGCGAAATGTAGCAACAGTTGTCTTTACACCGGTTTTGGCATACATAGTGGACGGCCTTAGTGCTATTAGTTCTATGTTACTAAATTTGTGCATGTACACACCTGTTAGTACCAATTTGCTATCATCCAAACACTGTCGCTATGCTGTTGCAGTTATATTTAGCTTCCTCATAAAATGTTCAATTTGTTATTTATAGCACATGAGTAAGAACTTGTAGCATTGTTGTAGTTAATTATAGCTTCTGATGTTTCAGAATTTGGTTGTTGTCTCAGTAGCAATTAATTCATTTGCACATTGATATTTTTGAGAAGATATGTCATAATTAACCTGTTTCTTCTGTTTTTCAAAATAAGTATTGGTGATTTTCTATGTTGCTATAAACCCATTTCCCCTACAATTGTTACTGATCTAGTTTTAAATATTATAGGATGAACGGAAGTGTTCTTACCTAGAGTGGGTTGATCAAGAGTGGCCACAGTCTTTGAAGATGTGCCTAGCAAAGCTCTGGAGCTTGTATGAGGAAGAGAACAGAGGTAGGATTAGAGAAAGTGTTGTCAACGCTGAAGAATATTTGAAGATGCGGGATAAAAAGAGGAAGGTGGAGAATGAGCTCAGATTTTTTAAATCAGACTTTGCTAAGATGGCGTTGGCGAAGGAGGAGGCACTTTCCCAGTTTGCCATTGCAAAACAGGTTCTTACTGAACTGAAAGCAGAGGTGGATAAGACGAGCCTGGATGATCTCGATTAGGGAAATGAATATATTGTTCTAATATTGTTCTTATGAAGCTGAACTAGCTATATGAAGTACTGTGCTATTTTCAGGTAGCTATCGTACTGTGATGTTAAAATATATTTATGTGCCCAATATGAAATTGGCAAACCGTTGTTCGATATGAAATGTGAATTTGCGTAATATTGGAATTATTAATTGTAAACTAATAAACCTGCTAAGTGGGTCATGGAACTTTGCAAATGGTTCTAGCAGTAAAAGCGCTTGTGATGGATAGCCCAATGCCATACAGTTTTCTTCATCAAATCATGTGTGATGTGGTTGAATAAAAGAAAATGGTTAACCGAGGCAGAGCGTGTGTGATAGTTACACCTATCACACACGAGCCTATACATAAAACTGTGTGGGATGTATATACGAACGGAAACATTTTCCCTGGATTAACTGTGTGGGATGTACATATGAACGGAAACGTTTTCCCTGGATTGACTGTGTACATAAGAACGGAAACGTATTCCTTGGATTGACTGTGTGGAATGTACATAACAAACGGAAACGTTTGTTTGGGACTGACTGTGTGGGATGTACGTACGACCGGAACCGATTGGGCCTGTATAATCGTACTTGATCACTCGCCCGTCGCACATGACCTCATTTTGCCGAGCGTGTGTGCCAGGAGGGCCTATCCCTGATGGTTTCTGGGTCGTGTGGGAAGGACCCCCCTATCGCAGTCACTCACTAGGTGACGGTTCAGAACACCATCGCGGAAAGGGGTTAAAAACCATTTGTATAGCACCTCGTTGTACCAGTGTTTGTTTCTACCACAGAGCCCACCAAATTTGATGAAGCATTTCTGGAGCCTGAGTGGATTCAAGCCATGCAAGAAGAATTGCAACAATTCGAGCTCAACAATGTGTGGGAGCTTGTGAATCGACCTGATCCACGCAAGCACAATATCATCGGCACTAAGTGGATCTATCGCAACAAGCAAGACGAAAATGGCCAAGTGGTAAGAAATAAGGCTCGTCTTGTAGCACAAGGCTACACACGGGTTGAGGGTATTGATTTTGGTGAAACTTTTGCACCTGTTGCTAGGCTTGAAGCAATTCATGTATTGCTTGCATATGCTAACCATCACAATATTCTATTATATCAAATGGATATAAAAGTGCATTCCTTAATGGTAAGCTTGAGGAAGAAGTCTATGTCGCTCAACCACCAGGTTTTGAGGGTCCAAAGCATCCGGAAAAAGTCTTTAGACTGAACAAGGCTCTCTATGGCCTCAAGCAAGCCCCACGGGCTTGGTATGATACACTGAAGGAATTTCTGAAGAAAAAGGGTTTCAAACCCGATTCACTTGATCCTACTCTTTTCACTAAATCTTATGATGGTGAATTGTTCATATGCCAAATATATGTTGATGATATTTTCTTTGGTTGCACTAACAAGCGTTTCAGTGACGAATTTGCATACATGATGCGTGAAGAATATCAGATGTCTATGATGGGAGAATTGCAATTCTTCCTTGGTCTTCAAATTCGTCAACAACACAATGGAATCTTCATTTCTCAAGAGAAATACCTCAAAGATTGCCTGAAATTTTTTGGCATGCAAGACTGCAAAGGCCTCAAAATACCAATGCCAACTAATTGTCAACTCGGCACTGACGAAAATGGTAAAGATTTCGATCAGAAGGTATATTGCTCCATCATTGGTTTGCTTCTTTACCTATGTAAATCTAGGACAGATATTATGCTTAGAATTTGCATGTGTGTCCGATTTCAAGCGACACCGAAGGAATCACATCACCAGGCTGTGAAATGAATTCTTTGATATTTAGCTCACACACCAATGCTTGGATTATGGTATCCCAAGGGCTCATCTTTTGAACTAGCTGGATTTTCTGATTCTGATTATTCTGGAGATCATGTGGATCACAAGTCTACATTAGGCACATGCCATTTCCTTGGACGATCTCTTGTCTGTTGGTCCTCAAAGAAGCATAACTGTGTTGCACTTTCCACAGCTGAGGCTGAATACATTGCCGCTGGTGCCTGCTGTTCATAGTTGCTCTGGATGAAGAAACCCTCAAGGACTATGGTGTCAATGTGAAGAAAGTCCTTCTCTACTGCGACAATGAGAGTGCTATCAAGATCGTCCACAACCCAGTGCAACATTGCAAGACAAAGCATAATCAGATTCGTCACCATTTTCTTCATGATCATGTGCTGAAGGGAGACATTGTCATCGACCACGTAAAGACCGAAGACCAGCTTGCTGATATCTTCACTAAGCCCTTGGATGAGAAGAGGTTCTGCAAGTTGCTGTTTGAGCTAAACATCCTAGAATCTTCGAATGTCCTCTGAAGCGGACACACATCCTAACGCTTATGCATTTTTGATGACTTTGAGGCACAACACACGAAGTAACGTTTTTGTTCAATCAATGAAGACTAACCCTCCAAGTGTGAAGAAATTAGTGAAGAACTTGACTCTCAGAATCCTACGACAATTGTACGCGGTGTCTGAAGTCATCAAAGTTCTTATACGGTGGGTAACGCCACCACCTCTTTATGACACTTTTCAAATTTGAGTTTTACGTCATTTGCAATTTCGTCAAACTTTTCAAATTCATCATTTCAGGTTATTCTTCACTGATATATATATATATATGTGTGTGTGTGTGTGTGTGTGTGTGTGTGTGTGTGTTCATGTGTGTTCATGTGTGTGTGTTTGTTTGTTTGTTCGAGCTTTTCATGTCCTCTACAACATCCACATATTGCTAATTCTTCAATTTGATTTCTTCGCCTATGTGGATTTGATCGGACCCACTCCCCTCTATGCTAAGCTCAACCCACTCTGTTCACAAATTCTTCATATGCCTTCTACTTGACACTGATAATCCCCAAGTGCAAGGAATCATCATAGCAATTTCCAAAGGTGCAAGTGATAAGTATGGAATGTCGAACCCACAAGGAGCTAAAGGTAAGATCAATATTCTCTCAAGTCCTATCTGCCACTGATACGACTCTACGTACACCGAACATTTGCTTTCATCTAGAAACGAGAAATAAAACTACGTTGTGGGTATAAAGAGGATAGCTTTGCATGAAATCGGAGAGCTAAAATATAAAAATAGGTGCTGTTAACATAAAGTTATAATATATTATAATATATTACAAATAGCGAGAGTGGAATAATGATGGAACGGTTTGCGGAATTATCCTAGGCAATTGTTAACAAGATCGGTAATCATTATTGCAATTTTATATGAGGGAGAGACATAAGCTAACATACTTTCTCTACTTGGATCATATGCACTTATGATTGGTACTCTAGCAAGCATCCGCAACTACTAAAGATCATTAAGGTAAAACCCAACCATAGCATTAAAGTATCAAGTCCCCTTTATCCCATACGCAACAACCCCCTTACTCAGGTTTAAGCTTCTGTCACTCTAGCAATCCACTATAAGCGAATCATGAACGTATTGCAACACCCTACAGCGGGAATCCTTCACATGTCCGCGGCATGGAAGGCACCATAGGACAGCACCAAAATAAAACATACAACTCAAACCAATCTATGTCGGGGTACGACACCTATGGGATCCCGAGAGACCCCTTTACGATTCGGCGGGGGAGAGGTATACGCAAAGAGCAGAACCAGTGATCGACGCGGGAAGTTTTTAACCAGGTTCGGGCCGCTGATCAGCGTAAAACCCTACTCCTGCTTTGTGTTCTTACTGATGTTCTTGAGCCCAGCCTTCAGGAGCGCTCGCAATGAACAGTACGTTCAAAGAGCAGCTACGCATGCAGAATGGGCCAGAAGTTCTCCTCCTCTGTAGCAATTGCCTTGGGCCTCCTTTTATATGCTCAAAGGGGTCTCCACAGTGGCAAAATGTACATACATTGAGGTGTAAAGTAGCTACAGGGTATCATACCTAACCCCTGACGGATTAGGACAAGCGCATTTAATGCACTGTGAGGTGTCCGTTTAGGTGTCCTCACTTTCTTGGGGATGGAAAAAGGAGCCATCCCATCAGCACCGCTTAAGCTCTCCTCCACTGGCACGTCGCCATGCATCCAAAGAAGGACCCAGAATGTCAGACTTGTTACTGTGCCGAAGCGGTGGCACAGTGGCGGAATCTCGCCAGGCGCCGATCCTTGCCGGGCACCAAGCCTTGCCGGGCGCCAGGGCTTGCTGGGAACCAAGCCTTGCCGGGCGCCGAGCCTTGCCGGGCTCCACAGGCCATCCCGGCAAGGATCTTGCCGGGGAAACTGGCCTTCGAACTCCAGCTTTGCTTATCTGCTGATCCTCAGATCTCTGACTTGATGATTTCCTTGATGGCTTGAATCGACCTCGAGCTGTTCCCGGCAAGCCTTGCCGCGAGGATGGCTACAACTGCCCGTGCACAAGTACGGGGTACTAGTGGCCCAATACTTAGTACACCGACAGGAGCCCCTGGGCCTAGGCCATACACGAGTGCGAGGCGTTGTTGGGCTAGGCCCAAATAGTGCACGGGCACGCGTGGCAGGGGATTAACTGCTCGTAAATATGTCATTTTACTGTGCCCCCCACTACGCGCACGGAGCGCGCGACGTGGGAAGCGTGCCAAAAAGGCTGCAACTGTCTCGCACCTATAGAGGTGCATTCACATTGGGGAATAAACAAGGCGGCCCCGCTCCTTCCCCATGAAAAGGAGAAGTCGCAGAGGCACAAACCTATTTACCCCCCCCCCCTTCTTCTCAATCTGGCCATCGCCATCGCCTTCCTCCTTTCGAGCTCAGAGCGAAACCTTTTCCTCTTCCGCCCGCTGCTCCAGTACTCGCTCAGCCCCCAGCTTCCGTCCTCACAGTCGCCATGCCGCCCAAGGCCAGCAAAGGCAAGGGCAAGGAGGCAAAAGCCGAAGTTCCGGAGAGCGAACTGGCGAAGATGCGGAAGAGGCTCGTCGTCTTCCCTCCGACGCTCGATGCTGAAGCTTTGAAGGGGCGATACCAATGCATGTGGGCGAAGGGAACGCAAGCTCACCCCGCCACACGCGTAATCCCAGGTGCTTGCTCCAAAGGTGGATCGGACAGATACCCTTTCTTCACTGCATATTTCTATTGCGGGCTCTGTCCCCCCTTTTTCGACTTCTTCAATGACATCATGTACACATACGGCTTCCGCCTTCTTGATTTCACGCCGAATGCAGTACTTTGCATGTCTATCTTTGCTCATCTCTGTGAGAATTTCGTTGGCGTGATCCCCAATTCTGCTCTTTTCCACCATTATTTCTTCCCTCGTATCCAAAAAGGAGAGGCTCTCTCTGGTTCTATTGCCTGGATTTCAAGGGCTTGGAATAAAGAAATATACCCAGAGGGAGTTTACCGCGAAAAGTTGGACGAGTGGCGGGCTGAATGGTGTTGGATCCAGGAAGCAGATCCCCATCCTTTTTGTCATCGCCGGCAACAGAAGGTGGTCCGCGGCAAGGATTGGAGCGATCTCGCTGTGAAAGACGAGAGGCTCACAATCGCCACCACCAGGATCCTTCGCTTGAAGGCTGCCGGGCTGACGATGGAGATGATCGGCTTCGACTTTCTCTGCCGCCGCATCGCCCCTCTGCAGAACAGGGGAAGGCCAGCCTGGGAATATAAGAACGCGGCAGATATCATGAGGTTGTGCCCTGGGCTGAACAACAATCTGACCACTATGCAGTTTGGCGCTCTCCGTCAGAAGTTATTCCAGCGCGAAGACAAGCACCGGCTGCCGGCAAGGATTGTCCCCTTGTGCAACAACTCTACCTTGGGGTCAATCATTTCCTTCCTACCGATGTTCAACGCCCACAGCCTCGACCCGACCTGGGCCGAGCCAAGCGAGGAGGAAGCGCAGAAATTCTTCGACAGCTTGACGGAGAGGCCTGTCCGGAAAGAGTCAGATTTCATCCGAGCCACCACCGACCTAGAAGTAGCTTACATTGCTACTAGGGTGGAAGAGGCAAATCTTGCCGCAGAGGCCGGCAGCGTCGGCTTCACAGAGTGGGAAGCTAGTGACGCAGAGGTGGTAGTGGAGGTGAAGCCTGCCGGGGAGAGCGAGGTTGCTGGGGAGGAGAGCAGCGCAGCCGCTGAAAGCTCGTCCGGCGAGGACTCGGTCGAAGAAGAAGAGACGCGAGAAGAGCCCCCACCCCCGAAGAAGAAGACAAAGCGTGTTCTTCGGAAGGCTGCGTCTGGCATCCCGGCAAGCCAGCCCTCTTCGAGCGGTGAAGCCCCCGGCAAGAAAGTGGCCGGCAAGACTGGACCGCGGCAGGGGGCTCGTCAACAGCCTGCACGGCGCGCGAGGCCCACACCAGCGGCCACTGCTGGGGCGGCAGGAGGGTCTCGCGCCACCGCACCGGAAGCTGCCCCGGCGCCTGCCACGGCCAAGCGGCCTAGGACTCCTCCACCTCCCCACTCAGACACCGCAACGGAGGTCGACTTCGACATCTCCGGCTTTAGTCCGGAGCGAGAGGAAGAAGAGTAAGTACTTTGCCACAGCTTTTACCTCCCAATCTTGCATCAATCTTACTGACTTGCTTGTATTGTCTCTGCAATGACACAGAAACCTTGCTGGAGAGGATGGCGAAGAGGTCAAGGACTTCTACGAACGACGAGCCCCCGGCAGGCTCCACTAGCGTGCCAGAAACCGTCATTGTGAGCCCGGAGTCTAGTCCTCAACGCAGCCCCCAGCACAGCCCCCAGCACAGCCCCCAGCGTAGGTTCATTGTTCTCTTTCCGCTAGCGGGTGCTGAGGCTTTCATTCTTGCCTACTAATATCTTTGGGTTCGCAGGAGAAGAACGGCAACGAGGACAAGACATCCCCATTGCGCCTCCTTCATTGACCGCTCCGCCCACAAGCACACCCCCGGCAAGAGATCCTGCCGACGAGCCCGTCCTAACTGAGGAGGAGCCGGCAAGCGCGGACTCCGGCGACACACCCCTGGCAACCGGAGTTGCCGGGAGGGGTGAAGCCACCTCCCGACAGCCCGACGCAGGTACTCGATTGCCTCAGAGTGCTTGTTATTCTTTTTCTCTTATCTCTTTGTCTTCGGTCACTTCAAACTTCAACCTTGATCTTATTCTGTTTTCCTCCTTCGCCCTTTAAGAGTTCCCTGTGATGGAACACATGGACATCGACGTTGTGATCGAGGAGACCGCCAGGGATGCCGCCGCCGAAGCAGACAGGATCGCTGCCAGTGAGGCCACCAAGGATGACACCGTCGAGGCTGGTGGTGCTCTTGACGGGGAGGCCGCCAAGACAGCACAAGAGGAAACCGCCGAAGAACCTGCTGAAGGGGACGACAGGGAGGCTGAGGACCGCACTGATAGCATTCCTGCCATAGGAGCGCCAGGCGCTACACCGGCCACAGAGCCCCCTGTCACTGGTGAGGCGGCCACTGAAGACCAGCCATCAACATCTGAAGGCCCCTCATCCAGCAAGTACCTCAAGGTTGGCGAGAACCTGTTCATCAACTTGCCGGGGACGGCAAGCGCTGGGGCACCAGCCGAAGGAGAAGTTTTCGAAGAAATCATCGCTGCTGCCGGGCTTGAAGTTGTCGACGATCCCAGCACTAGCAGCGGCAAATCTGAAGAGGATCAGCTTCTTCAGGCCATGGGCGAGAACTTCCGCAAACTCTAGGCTCTCCATCGTGCCCGGAAAGACAAAGCGGACTCCAGAATGTCAGTTGTCGAGGCGGCCGAAGCAGATTTCCAAAGGCGCGTCACACAAATGCAGATCTGGCACGCCGAGGCCCTCCAAGAATTGGTTGCCGGCCGGGAACAAGTGAGCCAGCAGTGGAATGAGATCCTCCTGAAGCAATCAGATATGGAGAAGGCGCATGATGAAGCTGTTCAAAGGATTGCTGCCGAAGATGCCCTCCTGACGGGGCGCCGCGTTGCTCTTGATGCTCATGAGGAAGATCTCACCGCACGTGAGCAGGCGCTCGCCGCCAAGCTTCGTAGCAAGGATGAGGATATTGAAAATCTTGTCGCGCGGTGGACCCAGGAGCTGGAGCGAAAATATAAGGAGGCGCTCGAAGCTCTGACTGCAAGTCACGCTGGCAAGCTCAAGGAGGCCGTCGATGCTGCCAAAGCTGCAGAGGCCGCCAAGAACGAGCTGAACGACAAAGTGAAGAGGCTGGAAACAGATCTCGAAGAGCACGGCAAGGAGCTCTTGATGCTCAAGGGGGACAGGGAAAAAACCCTCCACTCCTTGGCGGAGATGCAAGTTGCCCTGTCCGACAAGACCAAGCAGCTCTCCTCTGCGGCTGATAATATTGCGGTTCTGGAGCTGAAGCTGACCACGCTGCAGAAGTCTCTCGAGGCCGGCAAGGCCCGTGAGAAGGTTCTACTCAAGGATCTCCAAGGAGAGAGGAACCTGCTCAAGAGCGCCGCCGCTGCCCAAAACGAGTATGAGAAGGGAGTGGAGATCTGGACTAGCCGTCTCATCGCCACCGCGGAGAAGCTTACCGCAGAACTGTCAACCATGGGCTTGTCGAACTTCAAGTATTCTTCCGAGGAAAGAATATCTCCAAGTGCCAGGTTGACGATGTTCTTTGAAAGCATCATCAACGCGTTGAGAGTGCTCCAGTCTAGACGGGCGACCCAACTGGCGAACGAGACTCGCCGGCTTTGCCGGGCCGTCCTCCGCAAGGTGCTCATCAAGGTGGTGCACGGCAATCCTGGCATCGACCTCTCCAACGCGCTCGGCCATCTGCCAAAGGATGCAAATGTTGAGGCGCTTAAAGAGTGCATCGCGCGCATCCTTGAGAAGGTGGACTCTATCAAAAGGATCGAAGGCCAGCGCAGGGATTGAGTGCTTCTCCCTTTTCTTTCCGTCATTATTCCATGTAAAAGACAATCAAGTCTCAAATTAGAATTGCGGCAACTCATGGATGTAATACAAGTTGACTATGTTTAGGCTCATGCTTGCTACTTTCCTTGTCTAATTCCTTTATGTATGGAGTTCATCCTACGCTTATTGACAAACTTGCCGGCGTGCAACCTGCCGCGAGCGCTGGGTGTGGAACTTCAGCAGCCTGCTGGAGGCGCAGCGGCCAGCAAGACTCCTTGGTGTTCTCAGTGCAGCTACTTAAATCGCTGAGCGGGCTCGAAACAAAATAAGAGCGCGACCGATTACAACAAGGGTTCCTTCGCGTGCATATTTTCCATACAAGAGTCGGAATTGTCCAAGGAAATAACTTGATAATAAAAGAAACACTTGCTCTGGGTTTTTAGGACTTAGCTTCCTGTCTTTGTTCTTCCGCCGGCAAGTGTCGATTCCGAACGTCACCAACTGGTATTCATATCTCCCTTCCCCCCCGGCAAATGTGCACACGAGGAATCCTTCTGTCTTTTGAGAAAAAGAAAGAAGAGAAAATAAAGGGATGAAACCTTGGCGGTTCGTTAGAACTTACCGGGATCAGGTGTCATACAACATCTTAGATAAACATGCATATATATAAATATGAACATGGGAATCAATAAGGGAATGTACAACACTTAAATTTATTCATCTGTGCTCAGGGTCTGCGCCTGGCTTTGTACAAAGGATCACATGCCTTGCCGGCAAGACTTGTACAAAAAGGTGGTTGCCGGGAGCCCCCGGCAACCGCGCCTTATGGGTAGAACTTGCGAAGATGTTCGATATTCCAGGAATTACTCACTGGAACGCCATCTTCGGTCTCCAGGCGTACAGCGCCGGGCCTGGTGACTCGTACTACCCGATAAGGGCCTTCCCACTTTGGCGTCAACTTGTTTGAATTCTTGGCGGACTGAATCCGTCGAAGAACAAGGTCACCTTCCTCAAGGCTTTGGGCATGAACTTTGCGGGTATGGTAGCGACGCAAAGCTTGCTGGTAGCGTGCAGCTCGCACAGCAGCCTGAAGACGATTCTCCTCAAGGAGCACAGCGTCATCTTGCCGCAGTTGCTCTTGCTCGAGCTCATCATAAGCGAGCACTCGAGGAGATCCGTATATGAGTTCCGTGGGGAGAACTGCTTCCGCTCCGTAGACTAGAGCGAAGGGCGTCTGGCCGGTGGCTCGATTTGGTGTCGTTCTAATTGACCAAAGAACCGCCGGCAACTCATCAATCCAGCGTCTTCCGCACTTTATCAGCCTGTCGAAGGTTCTGGTCCTGAGACCGCGCAGCACTTCAGCATTGGCCCTCTCCGCTTGGCCGTTGCTTCTTGGGTGAGCAACAGAGGCAAAACAAATCTTGCCGCCAAGGTCTTGGACGTACTGCATGAAGGTGCGACTTGTGAACTGCGTGCCGTTGTCGGTGATGATCCTGTTGGGCACACCAAAACGGCAAACAATTCCCTTGAAGAACTTGACAGCTGACTGCGCTGTCACCTTCCTCACTGCTTCCACCTCCGGCCACTTTGTGAACTTGTCGATAGCAATGTACAAGTACTCAAAGCCCCCGGTAGCACGGGGGAAAGGGCCCAGTATGTCGAGCCCCCAGACCGAAAATGGCCAGGAGAGAGGGATTGTCTGAAGAGCTTGAGCTGGCTGATGTAATTTCTTCGAATGAAACTGGCACGCTTCACACTTGGTTACTAGTGCAGTTGCATCCTGGAGGGCGGTAGGCCAAAAGAAACCTTGCCGGAATGCTTTCCCGGCAAGCGCTCTTGACCCTATGTGAGAACCACATATGCCCCCATGTATCTCTGCCAACAGCTCTAGTCCATCCTCCCGAGGAATGCACTTCAATTTCACACCGTTTGGTCTCTTTCTGTACAGGACGTCATCGACGAACTTGTACATAATAGACCGACGGGCTACTCTCTCCGCTTCTTCTTGTTCCTCAGGGAGTTCACCTGTCTGAAGGAAATGGACAATGTGCTGCGCCCATGCTGGAGCCTGAGGCTCGACAGCTAGGACTAAAGGCACCTCCTCTGCCGGGGGAACATTTGTCTCGACAGCAAGGGCCTGAGGCCCTGCCGGAGCCTGTTGTTCCCCGGCAGGCGTGTCGATCCCGGCAACTTCCTTGCCGGCGGCTCCGGGGAGCTCTGCCGGGAAGTATTGGCCAGAGTTCAACTTTCTTCTCTTTTCTTGCCGCATCAATGGCGCCACGGATGGTTGAGTCAATTGGAGCACAAAAGTTCCTGGTTCCACAGGCAACTTGAGGGCGGCACGCTTTGACAGGTCGTCAGCAATATTGTTCTCGGCACGAGGAACATGCTCCATTTGGAGACCGTCAAAGCGCTCTTCCAATTTCCTCACTTCATCTACGTAGGCCTGCATCAATGGGCTTTGATAACTCTTGTTAACTTGCCTGACGACAAGTTGTGAATCGCCTTTGATGATGAGCTTTCTGATACCAAGGTCTGCCGCGATCCTGAGACCGGCAAGCGAACCCTCGTATTCTGCAGTGTTGTTGGTTGAACTCTCCCGGGGAAAGTGCATTTGAACTATGTACTTGAGGTGCTCTCCGGTGGGTGCAACAAGCAGCACACCAGCACCGGTGCCTTGCAGCGAGAAAGCCCCGTCAAAGTACATAACCCATTACTGATCGATTTCCTTGCCGGGGAGAATTGTTTCTTGAACTTCTTCGTCTGGCGTCGGGGTCCACTCTGCAATGAACTCCGCCAAGGCCCTGCTCTGAATCATCGAAGTGCTTTCAAACTTAAGGCCAAAGCTGGACAACTCCAACGCCCACTCCACGATCCTGCCGGTTGCCTCTGGATTTTGCAAAATCCGTTGCAACGGAAAGCGAGTGACGACGGTGATCTCATGTCCTTGAAAATAATGGCGCAGCTTCCTCGAGGCCATAAGGAGGCCGAAAAGCAACTTCTGCACACCAGAATATCTTAACCTAGCTCCTTGTAAAAGAGAGCTGACAAAATAAACTGGGTGCTGCACCACCTTCTTCTTCTGCACGGGTTCTTCTGTTTGCGCAGATCCTGTCTTTCCGGGATCAACCCTTGCCGGGGAAGATCTTGCCGCGTCATTTGGCGGTCCTGCCGCTGGCGTTGCTTCCTCATCAGCTTCTCTCTGCGCCACTAGCGCAGCGCTAACCACTTGATTTGTTGCTGCCAGATACAGCAGCAACGGCTCTTGTGGTTTAGGCGCGACTAGCATCGGCTGAGAAGAAAGGTATTTCTTCAAATCTTGTAGCGCAGCCTCCGCCTCCGGAGTCCATTTCATCGGACCTGCCTTCTTCAAAATTTTGAAGAAGGGCAGGGCGCGCTCAGCAGATTTGGAAATAAACCTGCTTAGAGCAGCAACACAGCCGGCAAGACGACGCACATCCTTGACGCGCCTCGGCGCTTCAATTTGCTCAATAGCTTTGATCTTGTCGGGGTTCGCTTCGATTCCCCGGCAAGATACAAAGAATCCGAGGAGCTTGCCGGAAGGAACACCGAACACGCACTTCTCAGGATTGAGCTTCAAATTGATCTTGCGCAAGTTTGCAAATGTTTCTTCTAAATCTTGAATGAGCGTTGCTTTATCTTTGGTTTTGACCACTATATCATCCATATACGCCTCCATATTTCTATGGAGTTGTGGCTCAAAACCAATCTGGATTGCTCTGGCAAATGTTGAACCAGCACTTTTCAACCCGAAAGGCATTCGTATAAAACAATACGTACCACATGGGGTGATAAAGGCGGTCTTCTCTTCATCTTCTTTTGCCATAAAAATCTGATGATACCCTGAATAGGCATCAAGGAAGGACAGGAGATCACAACCAGCGGTGGCATCCACAATCTGGTCGATGCGTGACAAGGGAAAAGGATCTTTTGGACAAGCTTTATTGATATCTGTATAATCGATACAAAGCCTCCATTTCCCATTCGCTTTCCGCACTACAACCGGATTGGCCAACCAGGTTGGATGAAGCACTCCCTTGACCAGTCCTGCCGCCTCCAGCTTCTTAATTTCTTCGGCAATGAATTCTTGCCGCTCCAAGGCCTGCTTCCTGACCCTTTGCTTGACGGGCCGCGCATGAGGACAGACAGCAAGGTGGTGCTCAATTACCTTCCTGGGAACACCGGGGATGTCAGACGGTTGCCATGCAAACACGTCGACATTCGCCCGCAGGAAAGCAACGAGCGCGCTTTCCTATTTGTCATCTAGGGTGGAACTTATGGTGAAAGTTCCCCCCGTTCCGTCCTCCCTAGCAGGCACCTTCTTGGTTTTCGGCGGAGCAACCTTGGACTTCTTGTTCTTGCCGATGGAACTCTCTGGTACGTCCTCGACGGAAGCGCAGCACTCCGCGGAGGTGCGCTTGCTGGAGTTCGCGCCAAGGTTCCTGCCGGTCTTCTTCTTCCCCCCGGGAGTTTCAGTGGCAGGAGCAGATGCCTTGACGGCAGGTGCTGCAACTGCTTCCCGGTAAAGTTGATCGGCACAGATGAGCGGATCCTTCTTATCAGAATGGATAGTGATGACGCTCAACGGCCCAGGCATCTTCAAGACGTTGTACGCGTAGTGTGATGCCGCCATAAACTTAGCCAGCGCTGGCCGACCAAGGATCCCATTATATGACATGGGGATCTTGGCGACATCAAACACCACCTTCTCGGTCCTGAAGTTAAACTCGCTGCCAAATGTTACCGGCAGCGTGATCTTGCCCTTAGGCTGGGTTCCTCCCGGGTTGACCCCTTGAAACGTACCCGTTTCCTCGAGGTCCTCGTCGGGAATCTGAAGCCTTCTGAGCACATCCGGTGAGATTAAATTTAGGCCGGCCCCGCCGTCAACTAACATCTTCGTCACCTTGAGGTTGCGAATTATTAGCGAGACCAACAATGGCAAACACCCGACCGCAGTTGTGCGATCAGGGTGATCCTCGGCGTCGAAGATGATAGGCGTGCTGGACCACTTCAGGGGCCTACACGCATCTGGGGATGGCTCTGCCGCATTGATCTCCCGCACCCACTGCTTGAGTTGGCGGTGGGAGGAATGCAGCGAGGCACCCCCATCGATGCACATGGCCTCCGTAGCCTTCTGAAATTCTTGCTCACTGGATTCATCATCTTCCTCATCATCATCTCCTTCTTTATCTCGGCCCCGAGCGGGCCGATCCTTCTGCTGCTTGGCCTTGCCGCGGCGACCTCCTCGGCCACCGCGCTTCTTGCCGGACCCCTCAGCACCATCTTGGGCCTTCTCCTTATCTCGCCTCTCGTATTCGGCCCTCTGCTTCTCGGCAAGCTGCTCGACTTGCCGGCAGTTCTGGAGATCGTGGCCCGTGGTGCGATGGATCTTGCAATACTGCTTGCCGGAGTTCTCCGACTTGTCGGCAGCCGCCAAGGCCTGACAGGAAGGGCACCCGGCAAGATCCTTGCCGGGGTCACCAACCTTGGCCTTCTTGGCGGCGCCGGGGTTGTCGGATTCCTCGACAGCAAGCACGGCCTTGCCTTCGCGCTTCCTGTTCCGCCACCGGCCTTTCCTTGACGGGGCCGCGGTGTCTTCATCTTCGGACTCGCCTGCCGCGCCAACAGCCTCACCGGGGAGTTTCCTCCCCTCTTCAGCTCGAGCGCACTTATCGGCCAGAGCGTAAAGCTCGGCAATACTCCTGACTTTCTTCATTGCCAGCTCTTCCCGCATTTTGCGGTTACGCACGTTCTGATGGAACGCGCTAACAACAGCGGCAGGATGAACGTCAGGAATATTGTACTGCACCCGGCTAAAGCTCTGGATAAACTTGCGCAGGGACTCGCCCTCCTTCTGAGGAATGATGTGCAAATCGCTCTCTTGGCCAGGAGCTTGGTGGCCTCCAACGAAGGCGCCAACAAACTGATGGCACAAATCTGACCAGGAAGAAATAGAATTCTCCGGCAGATGCATCAACCACGACCTGACATTGGGCTTGAGCACCAACGGGAAGTAGTTGGCAAGTATCTTGTCATCTCGGCCCCCGGCAGCCTGCACCGCAATGGTGTAGATGCTCAGGAACTCCGAGGGATGGGTCTTTCCGTCATACTTCTCCGGGACCTCCGGCTTGAAGGTTCGGGAATTGGGCCACCGGACTTGCCGCAGCTCACGGGTAAACGCTGGAGTCCCTACCTCATAAGGCAAGTCTCCTAAGTCCCCTGGCGCAGGCTCGTCAACAGCCGGCCCCGCGCGCTTATCAGACTGATAGCGCGCTTCCCGTCGTCGCTCGATGGTAGTTCGAGCGTCCTCCTTGCCTCGCTCCTGGAGAACTTGACGCTGATCGCGGCGCATCCGTGGATCAGATGACGCCGTGGAAACTTCTTCATGGCGGTCGACTTGCTGAGTTGTCGGCCGCCGCTGGCGCCGTGGAGGGGAGTGCACTGTAGTTGCACCACCTCCGGTTTTCTCTACATCGGCTCGTGCCGGATCGATGGGCCTCCGCTGCGAGGGCCCTGCCTCTTGCGGTCCATCTTTGTTGGCGAAGCCGATGAGGCTCTGGATGGTAGCTCGCCACTCCTCCATCTTCTCCGGGGCAGGAGGAAAATCGAGGAGCAGCTGCGCACATGCCAAGGCTTCCGCTGGCGTAGGTGGCGGTGACAAGTGCGAGGTATGTGAGGTGCTCTGACTCCTAACCATGTTAGAAGGAGCACCACCACCGTTACGTGACCGTGCGCCACCTCCGCCGGCAGCTCGGTGTGCATGTTGGTCCCGCGCATCTTGGGATCTATGCGCAGAAACCTTTTCATGGGGACGCCCTGAACCACCAGCGCCATGACATCGCTCATCATGCTCGACCTGGGTAGGTCGTGAGGCTTGGGCCGGCGCGGGAGCTCCAGCAGGCGCCCTTCGATCTCTCGAGTTCGTTGTGCCACCCGTAGGCAACACAGCGCCATCTCTAGATCCAGCGGCGTGCAGGTTACCACTGCCACTGCGAACGATACCGCTCGCTTGGCTCAGATCACCAGAACACCGCGGGGGTTCTAGTCCTCTTCCTTCTGCACCCACGCCGTCGCCAGTACGCGAAGGTGCAGGCAAAACGGACCCGGACGGTTGCGCTGTCGCAGCGCTCTTCTTCTTGGGTGGCATGATGATGAAGATGATGAAGAAACTAAGGCGCCGATCACCAGATCAGGTTCACGCAACCTTCAATCCCCCCTACCTGGCGCGCCAAAGATGTCGGGGTACGACACCTATGGGATCCCGAGAGACCCCTTTACGATTCGGCGGGGGGAGAGGTATACGCAAAGAGCAGAACCAGTGATCGACGCGGGAAGTTTTTACCCAGGTTTGGGCCGCTGATCAGCGTAGAACCCTACTCCTGCTTTGTGTTCTTATTGATGTTCTTGAGCCCAGCCTTCAGGAGCGCTCGCAATGAACAGTATGTTCAAAGAGCAGCTACGCATGTAGAATGGGCCAGAAGTTCTCCTCCTCTGTAGCGATTGCCTTGGGCCTCCTTTTATATGCTCAAAGGGCTCTCCACAGTGGCAAAATGTACATACATTGAGGTGTAAAGTAGCTACAGGGTATCATACCTAACCCCTGACGGATTAGGACAAGCGCATTTAATGCACTGTGAGGTGTCCGTTTAGGTGTCCTCACTTTCTTGGGGATGGAAAAAGGAGCCATCCCATCAGCACCGCTTAAGCTCTCCTCCACTGGCACGTCGCCACGCATCCAGAGAAGGACCCAGAATGTCAGACTTGTTACTGTGCCGAAGCGGTGGCACAGTGGCGGAATCTCGCTAGGCGCCGATCCTTGCCGGGCGCCAAGCCTTGCCAGGTGCCAGGGCTTGCTGGGAACCAAGCCTTGCTGGGCGCCGAGCCTTGGCGGGCTCCACAGGCCATCCCGGCAAGGATCTTGCCGGGGAAACTGGCCTTCGAACTCCAGCTTTGCTTATCTGCTGATCCTCAGATCTCTGACTTGATGATTTCCTTGATGGCTTGAATCGACCTTGAGCTGTTCCTGGCAAGCCTTGCCGCGAGGATGGCTACAACTGCCCATGCACAAGTACGGCGTACTAGTGGCCCAACCCGACACCTATGGGATCCCGAAAGACCCCTTTACGATTCGGCGGGGGGAGAGGTATACGCAAAGAGCAGAACCAGTGATCGACGCGGGAAGTTTTTACCCAGGTTCGGTCCGCTGATCAGCGTAAAACCCTACTCCTGCTTTGTGTTCTTATTGATGTTCTTGAGCCCAGCCTTCAGGAGCGCTCGCACTGAACAGTACGTTCAAAGAGCAGCTACGCATGTAGAATGGGCCAGAAGTTCTCCTCCTCTGTAGCGATTGCCTTGGGCCTCCTTTTATATGCTCAAAGGGGTCTCCACAGTGGCAAAATGTACATACATTGAGGTGTAAAGTAGCTATAGGTATCATACCTAACCCCTGACGGATTAGGACAAGCGCATTTAATGCACTGTGAGGTGTCCGTTTAGGTGTCCTCACTTTCTTGGGGATGGAAAAAGGAGCCATCCCATCAGCACCGCTTAAGCTCTCCTCCACTGGCACGTCGCCACGCATCCAGAGAAGGACCCAGAATGTCAGAATTGTTACTGTGCCGAAGCGGTGGCACAGTGGCGGAATCTCGCCAGGCGCCGATCCTTGCCGGGCACCAAACCTTGCCGGGCGCCAGGGCTTGCTGGGAACCAAGCCTTTCCGGGCTCCACAGGCCATCCCGGCAAGGATCTTGCCGGGGAAACTGGCCTTCGAACTCCAGCTTTGCTTATCTGCTGATCCTCAGATCTCTGACTTGATGATTTCCTTGATGGCTTGAATCGACCTCGAGCTGTTCCCGGCAAGCCTTGCCGCGAGGATGGCTACAACTACCCGTGCACAAGTACGGGGTACTAGTGGCCCAATACTTAGTACACCGACAATCTAGATCATCAATCAATCCAAAAGACAAAAGAAATCTACTCAAAACATCATAGGATGGCAACACATCATTGGATCATAATATGTGGCATAAAGCACCATGTTCAAGTAGGGGATTACAACGGGGTGCAGGAGAGTGGACCGCTTAAAAGAGATGAGGAAGGTGATGAAGATGGTGATGTTGATGAAGATGATCACCACGGCGATGGTTCCCCCGGCGGCACTCCGGTGCCACCGAGAGAGAGGGGGAGAGGGTCTCCCCCTTGTGCTTCCTCCTCCATGCCCTCCCTAGATGGGGAGAGGTTCTCCCTCTGGTCCTTGGCCTCCATGGTGATGATGGCCCCCTCCGGCTTCCTCCTCCATGGCCTCCGGTGATGATGGCCCCCTCCGGCTTCCTCCTCCATGGCCTCCGGTGATGATGGCCCCCTCCGGCAGGGTGCCGGAGTGGGCCTAGATTGATTTTTCATGGCTACAGAGGCTTGTGGTGGCGGAACTTCTGATCTAGGGTTCTTTTCGGAGGTTTGGGTATTTAATTTTTGGCATCGGTCTCACGTCAAGGGGGTGCCCGAGGTGCCCACAAGCCCGGAGAACCCTACCTGGGGGGTAGGGCACGCCTAGAGGGCTTGTGGCCTCCTCGTCCACTTCCTGGCCCAGCTCTTGTGATTCGGGGGTCTCTTTTGGTCCATAAAAAATCACCGTAAATTTTCAGCCCATTCCGAGAACTTTTATTTCTGCACAAAAAACGACACCACGGTAGTTCTGCTGAAAACAACGTCAGTCCGGGTTAGACTTAATCAAATCATACCAAAACCATATAAAATTATTGTAAACATGGCATGAGTACTTCATAAATTATAGATACGTTGGAGACGTATCAGCATCCCTAAGCTTAATTCCTGCTCGTCCTCGAGTAGGTAAATGATAAAAGAAATAATTTATGAAGTGTGAATGCTAGCATAGTGCATAAATTTGATCAATGATAGTTCCAAACACTTTTTCTAGCATCATTATATTTCATAAACAGTAGCTCATCTCATAAAACTTCTCATGATCAAGTAACAAGCTCTTCACATGTTAAAGTATAGACCATAAACTTTCTTGAAAACTAACAAACTACGTTCTCAGTCATCAAACAATTGCAATTCATCTTATTTCAGGAAGGGTCTACGTAAGAGCTTTGATTTTAGCAAATTCAACATACTCAACTATCATATAGTCTTCCATGATTGCTAACACTCAAAGCATATTTTTAGAACAAATAGCATCCGTCGAACACAGAGGAAGATAGGGGCATAATGTGTTGCCTCCCAACTTATTTCCCAAATAGATAATTGTCAACAATAATAATTCATGATCAAATATATTTGAATGGCCATATATGCTTGGATCTTTCCCCACCACATGATGCTTGCCAACTAGGGAATAATTGAGGTTGAAATAAGAAGGAATACTATTGACTCTTGCATAAAAGTAAATACATGAAATTAAAAGATAGGCCCTTCGTAGAGGGAAGCAGAGGTTGTCATGCGCTTTTTAATTTTGGATGTGCAAACCCTTAATGCAAAGGAACGTCATGTTGTATTGCCCTTTGTGATAGCAACCTTTATTATGCAGTCCATCGCTTTTATTTCTTTACCATCACAAGTTCGTACAACGCTTATTTTCCCTTACAATAAAAGATCATACATATTTAGGAGCAATTTTTATTGCTTTTTGCACCAATGACAACTTACTTGAAGGATCTTATTCAATCCATAGGTAGATATGGTGGGCACTCATGGCAAG
Source organism: Thinopyrum elongatum (assembly GCA_011799875.1). NCBI lineage: Eukaryota > Viridiplantae > Streptophyta > Magnoliopsida > Poales > Poaceae > Thinopyrum > Thinopyrum elongatum. Next base: position 441,290,858 of record CM022299.1, read on the forward strand.
AAACGGGGTTTAAGGGTTTTAGGATGCACAAGTAGTATCTCTACTTAGTACAAATTTTTGGCTAGCAAAAGATCCTAAGCAAGCACCACATGTTGGAGGATCCATAACCATATAACTTCTATACAAATATTCCCAAACATAACTCATTACGTTGTCTTCCTTGTCCAACTTCAACTAATTTTCTCAAGTTTGAAAATAATTAATGGGGATCAATCATAGAAGATGTCCAAGATAGTTTATTTATATGTGAAATCTCTCTTCCTTCAATATTCTTTCATGAATTGTTCAAGTGACCAATGTTGAGTTTGCTAACTTTCAATAAATGTTACCACCTATGCTTTTTATATGTGAAGTCATTACTCCCCATGGGATAAGCATATGAAACATATATAATTTCAGATTTATGATATTGAATTCATTCAACCAATTACTCATAGGATATAAGTGAAGCACGAGAGTAAATGACAAAACTACTCCAAAAGATATAAGTGAAGATCAGTGAGTAGTCAAATAGTTAAATAGCCATGTGATGACTCTCTCTCATTCAAGATTTCAGATCCAGTGATTTTATTTAAACAGCTAGTAAAATGAAAACACGCTCCAAGCAAAACACATATTGTGTGACGAATAAAAATATAGCTCTAAGTAAGGTATACCGGTAGTTTTGAAGACGAAAGAGGGGATGGCTTTCAGGGCATCCCCAAGCTTAGGCGCTTGAGTCTTCCTTGAGTATTACCTTGGGGTGCCTTGGGCGTCCCCAATCTTAGGGTCTTTCCACTCCTTATTCTCCTCATCTCGACACCTCACCCAAAACTTGAAAACTTCAATCATACAAAACTCAACAGAAAACTCATGAGCTCTGTCGTGGTTTTTTCACGGCAGATGTCCTCGTAGGAGAACTTAGGTGTGAGGCCATTGACGCTAGGTGGTAGCTTGAACGGGGATGGTCGGAATCGAGAGACGCGTGTTTTACCCAGGTTCGGCCCCTCACAGTGGAGGTAAAAGCCTACATCCTGCTTCATTGATATTGATGATGATGATGATCTCGCTTACAAGGGCGGTGTTTCGCTACCTCTAATCTCGAGAGTTATTAATTTGTCTGTATGTCTAGACTTGTAAAACTTGTCCCTCTTGGGGTGCCCTACCCCTCCTTATATAAGTTGAAGGGGCAGCTTGTGACGACCCCGGCTTAATCGTGCACTAAAAATACACGCAACTGCACACGATCAAGCCTAAGGACTCACTTGAAGATATCACAACACAACTCTAAAACATAAATAAAGTCATACAAGCTTTATATTACAAGCCAGGGCCTCGAGGGCTCGAATACATAGCTCGATGGCATACAAGCGTCAGCGGAAGCATCAGATATCTGGGTAAGATATTACAGAAGAACAGATAGGCCTTTAGAAAAGGCGGGGCAAAATAAAATACTATGATCGAAAGGCATAGGCCTTCTGCCTAGGATCCTCCGAATCCTACTCCTGGATGTCTGTCGGCTCCTCGTAGTAGTACTCGCTGAGAGGGTAGTAGTAGTAGCCGTAGTCGTCGACAGGGGCAGCTATCTCAGGGGCTCCATCATCTGGCGGCGACATATGGATATGGGGAGAAAAAGAAAATAAAGCAAACATGAGTACTCATCCGAAGTACTCAGCAAGCAAGGATCTACGCTACGTATGCAACATTTTCAAAAGGGGGGCTGTATATGTGGACTGGGCTGCAGAAATGCCAGAATAGAGGGGAAAGCCTAGTCCTATCGAAGACTAGTATCTTTAATCATCTTCATCAGTCTTGCAGCATTAGAAGAGTGCAGATTAACATAATGTAAAGTATCAGTAGTAAAGTTATCAACCTCGCCCAGAGATTCTTCCTCGACTCCCTGCGAGAAAGCAATCCCAGAGCCATACTATCCATTTCATCTCAAGTCACCAGTTCTAGTTGTACCGACCGGGATACAACTCCGAGTGTCCGTTACCGTAGGACAGGCTATCGATAGATGTTTTCTTCCCTGCAGGGGTGCACCAACTTACCCACCACGCTCGATCAACTCCGGCCGGACACACTTTTCTGGGTCATGCCCGGCCTCGGCCAAACGACACGCCGCAACCCGACCTAGGCTTAAAAGAGAGGTCAGCACGCTGGACTAAACCTATGCCCCCAGGGGTCTTGGGCCATCGCCCCGGGAACTCCTGCACGTTACGGGGCCACCGAGAGCAGACCTAGCAACCCCTTATACAAGCGCAGTTGCGTTCCTAGTCCAACTCGGCGAGCGCCGCTCCTTACTGACGTCAAATAAGCTTCGGCTGATGTATACGACGCAGAACGCCCATACTATGCCCATGTGATGGTTAGTGCTATCAGGCCAGAGGCCCCTCGGATCAAATATCCAAACTGTTAGTGGATTAGGAGCGCGCGGTAACGAGCAGAGACTCACGAAAGATGTGACCCCGTCGCCTCGTCTCGAGGACTTGCGGCAAGGGCTAGGAATGCCCGGCCACGCCTCGTGTTCAACTCTCGGGCACCATCCAGGTCCAGCCGATTCCACATCACTTGCAATTAAGCTCGCGGGGGTACCCCTCAGGGCCGACCCGTCTTTAGTAACATGTTTTAGTGTAAAGCCACAGTAACAATGGTAACCGTGTGTCTAACACCAAGGAGAACCCTGAGGAATCACCCTCGATGGAATTCCCTCTGATGTTACCGTCAAGGTGAACTAAGGAGGAATCACCCTCGAGGTCCACACTTGAGAGGTTGCACGACATCGTCGTTATCGGGGGTGGTGTAGGAGGAATCACCCTCGCTGACCATGACCGATTAACTAACCTACAAGGTTATCATCAGAAGTGCTGACGAGGTATCACCCTCGGCACTCGATAGTAACCCAGTAGTGTCTAGCAACTAAGGGGAAGTGACGTGCGGTGTCAGGGCCTGGTCTTCGATCCTGTTGATCGGGTCTTCTGATGATCCAGCGGGGCAGTCGGGATAAATGGGGTCTCTGCTGGGTCTCTACCCAAACTATACTAAACAGTTTAGGATAAATAGGCAGGTAACAATAGCAGGTTACAATAATCAGGCTATGCAGCAGATATAGGATAACAGTAGCAGATTCTAATGCAAGCATAAGAGAGAAGAGAATGGGCGATATCGGAATGCTCAAAAGGGGGGTGCTTGCCTGTTTGCTCGGCGGCAAGGGCAAGATCGTCAACTGCTTCGTCGGGCTCCTGAGCGGCGTCGGTCTCGGGAGCTACGTCGACGTCGAGGTCTACCGAGAGAGAAGAGGGGGAAGAAACAGGTAAATAGACAGCAAATGATGCAACACAAGCATGCCACGACTAGGATGAAGTGCAGGGTTGCCTAAAGATGCATCTAGGTCATTTTAGTTATTTTAGGATTAGAGTTGGATTTATTAGCCGGTAAGTATGCACTATTCATCTACCGGATACGGCCTCGAAGTTGCGGGTTCACCTATGTAGGGGGTTCCGGCATCAAAACAGACGACACGATCAGATTCGTCTCGTCGTTCTGAGCAACTTTCATGTTTTAAGTTTTTCGATCCGAGCTACGGTTTAAAAGTTATTAATTTTCAAAGATTTAAATATTTTCTAAAATTATCTAATTTAACAAAAAAAGGAATTATGACATCAGTATGATGCAATGCTGACATCAGCAGGTCAACAGGTCGGCTAACCAAGTCAAACCTGACATGTGGGTCCAGTGGGACCCACATGTCAGTCTCTGTTATCCTAAATGTGGATTAAACTAACTAAATGGGTTAATTAGTGGAGTGGGCCCAGCCTGTCAGTGAGTAATTAGGTTAATCTAATTATTTTTATTTTTAAAATGTTTTATTTAACCTAATAAGCGCTGGGGCCCAAATGTCATAGACACAGAGTGCCCAGTCAGCAAAGTTGACTGAGTCAACTTAGTCAATTGGGCCCCCCGGGCCCGCAGTCAGTGACCCAGGGGGTGGGTCCCACCTTGCAACATCAGCTGCCGGTGCCAGAGTTGCGCCGGCGACCAAAAACGCGGCGACGCGTCGCCGGAACACGTCGGAATTCGTCTACAGGGGTTATTTCGCACGCGGCTACCCGCGTTCGAACGGGCGCACACTCGCGCGTCTAACTGCGGCGGTGGCTCGATCGGAAATGGCGATGGCGAGCGGCGGAGCGGACGCCGGAGTTCGGCCTCTAGCGGAAACGGAGCTAGGAGGCAAGGGGAGGCATGTACGCGTGTTCGCTGGACCCGCACAAGCTCCAGGAGCTCGATGCTGGGCTTGGTCGAGCACGACGGCGACTGTGGCCACGGCGGCGAGGCGATCTGCGGCGACCGAAGCTCGGGTTCGATGACGAGCTGGCTACGGCGCAAATTAGAGGTCCTAGAGGGCAGGGGAGGAAGGCATGCTCCCCTAGCGGCATGCACGCAGGCCCTCGACGAATTAGTAGCAGCAGAGGCTCACCGGAGACGACGGCGGCGTTCGGTGGCCGGAGATGCAGTCGAGGTCGATTCGGCAGCTGCGGCGGTCCCTGGCTCCGTCAGAGGGCTCCAGGCGAACGAGTGGATGCCGGCGTAGCTTGTGGATACGTCGGAGGGACGAATGGACGCCGGTGGCCGCGTTGATGGCAGCACGCGGCGGCAATGGCGCTCGGCCAGAGAGGGAGAGGAACGGCGCGAGCGATGGAGGAGAGGAGAGAATGACGAGGAGGCCAGGGGGAGTGCATTGGCTCGTCCTTATCCCCCCTCGCGCGTCGGTGGCTGTCGGTGGCCGTCGCTGTGTCGGCGGGAGACCGGAGCGCGCGCGCTCGGCCTGGGAGGGGATGACGCGCGAGGGAGAGAGAAGAAGCTGGGCCAGCTGGGCCGGTTTCGAGGCACTCTGCACTTAGGCCAAGTGCACAGTGCCTCGTTTTATTTTTCTTGTTTTTGTTTTGCCTTTTCTTTATTTCTTTTCTGTTAGGTAATTATTTAGGCCACTTTTGCACTTTTGAAAAATATGAAACTTGGCTCAAATATTACAGTGCCTTATTACCTTTCACCAAAAACTTGTTTGGGCAAAGTAGGATTCCATTTGAATTTTGATATTATTGTAAAGGGATTAAATAATTCTGTTTTGGTGTTGTTTCATGTTGTCGGAGTCATTTAACTAATTCCATTATCATTGTTTATATTTTTATAAGTGCTTCTGGAATATTTGCTATTTAGTGAACATTTTTCCCATAGTGGTTGAGCAAATTTATTTTGCACTTTTGAATTTGAGTTGATTTTCAGAATAGAATTTGAATTGTTTTGTTTAACCACTATGACTAGGCACTGCAAATAAAATGACTTGGCATTATTAGCAGACAATCACAGTGGCTATTACACAGGGGTGTTACAAATTCTCCTCCTCTAAAAGAAATTCTCGTCCCGAGAATTTAAGAGGTAGAAGGAAAGAGGTCGGGATATTCTTCCCGAAGATGATCCTCGCGTTCCCAAGTGGCTTCATCTTCAGTGTGGTTCGACCACTGCACTTTCAAGAACTTGGTCGTCTTCTGATGAGTCCGACATTCAGCTTCATCGAGAATGCGGATCGGATGCTCCTTATAAGAAAGATCATCTTGCAATTCGAGCATCTCGTGATCCACGGCGCGGTACGGAGATTCCTTGAAGAATTTATGAAGTTGCGACACATGGAAGATATCGTGGATATAAGAGAATTGCGGTGGCAACTCCAATTTATATGCCACCTGTCCACGTCTAGCCACGATGCGGAAAGGACCAATATAGCGAGGAGCTAGCTTGCCCTTGATTCCGAAACGACGAGTGCCCTTCATAGGTGTAACACGAAGATAAGCTTGATCACCTGGTTGATAAGTCAGACCCCATCGCTTGTGATCATAATTGCTCTTCTGGCAGTCCTGAGCCGCCTTGAGATTACCTCGGACAATTCTGACTTGTTCTTCAGCGTGTTGAATAATGTCCGGTCCAACGAGAGGTCGTTCCCTAGTTTCTGACCAATTCAGAGGGGTTCGACATTTACGTCCGTATAGTACTTCGAAGGGGGCCATCTTCAAGCTGGCTTGATAACTGTTATTATAAGAGAATTCGGCAAACGGAAGAGATTATTCCCACTTCTTACCGAATGATATAACACAAGCCCGAAGCATATCTTCAAGCACTTGATTAACTCGCTCAACTTGGCCTTGGGATTGTGGATGATATGCTGAACTCCAGGTAATATGAGTTCCCATAGCTTCTTGGAAACTTTCCCAGAACTTGGACATGAAAAGACCGCCACGGTCCGAACTGATCTCCTTCGGAATACCGTGGAGTGAAACGATTCTGGAGATATACAATTCTGCTAACTGGCTAGCAGTGATAGTCTCCTTGACAGGCAGAAAATGTGCAACTTTGGAGAGTTGGTCGACGACGACAAGAATAGCATCGTGACCCTTCTGAGACTTGGGAAGACCAGCAATGAAATCCATTTGCACTTTATCCCATTTCCATAGAGGAATAGGGAGTGGTTGAAGAATTCCAGCAGGCTTCTGATGTTCTGCATTCACGCGACGACATACGTCACATTCAGCAACATATCGAGCAATGTCCTGCTTCATTCTGGACCACCAGTAACTTTGACGAAGATCACGATACATCTTGGTGCTTCCCGGATGGATGGACGGTGGAGTATCATGAGCCTCCTTCATGACTTTGTCAGTCATGAGTTCGAAGCGAGGAACAACAATTCTATCTCTGAAATATAAGGTTCCATCTTCAGCAATTAAGAAATCCCTGTACTTATCAAGGTGAAGTTCTTTCTTCATTAGATCTACTTCGGCATCTTTGGCTTGCGCAATCTTTACAGCTTTCTCAAGATCTGGCTGTACCACAAGGTTATTAAGAGAACCCTGCGGAACGATACAGACGTTCAACTTGCGCAATTCTTCATATAGCTGGGGTTGAGCTTGCTTAACCATGAGGTTATTGCAATAGGACTTGCGGCTCAAGGCATCAGCCATCACATTAGCCTTGCCAGGGGTATAATAAATACCACAGTCATAGTCCGTAATTGTTTCCAACCATCGCTGTTGACGAAGATTAAGATCTGGTTGGGTGAACAAGTACTTCAGACTCTGATGATCGGTATAAATCTCACACCGGCTTCCAAGAAGGTAATGTCGCCACTGCTTCAAAGCATAGATCACAACAGCGAGTTCGAGATCATGCACTGGATAGTTTTCTTCATGCGGACGCAATTGACGCGAGGCATATGCAATTACCTTTCACTCTTGCATTAGGTCACAGCCTAATCCTTGACGAGAGGCGTCACAATATATCACAAAGTCCTTGCGTGAATCGGGAGGAGCAAGCACTGGAGCAGAAGTAAGCTTGTCCTTGAGGGTCTGGAAACTCTCCTGACACTTGTCTGTCCACTCAAACTTAACGCCTTTGTGGAGCAGATTAGTCAGGGGCTTGGCAATCTTGGAAAAGTTCTCGACGAATCGACGGCAATAACTTGCAAGGCCGAGAAAACTTCTCACTTGCTTGGCATTCTTCGGAGGAGTCCAGTCAAGAATATCCTGAACACGCTCTGGGTTAACGGCGATACCGTCCTTGGAAATCACATGTCCAAGGTAGGTCACTTCAGAAAGCCAGAATTCGCATTTGGAGTACTTGGCATACAACTTGTGTTCTCGAAGCCTTTCTAGGACAAGGCGAAGATGCTCGGCATGTTCTTCCTTATCCTTCGAATATACCAGAATATCATCTAGATATACCACGATGAACTTGTCGAGGTAATCCATGAATATATAATTCATCAGGCGGGAGAACGTAGCTGGAGCATTCATTAGGCCAAATGACATGATGGTGTATTCATAGGAGCCATAACGAGTAACGAAAGCGGTCTTCGGGATATCCTCTTCACGGACACGGATCTAGTGATAACCCAACCTCAAGTCGAGTTTAGAGAACACCGATGATCCAGCAAGTTGATCATATAAATCATTGATCCGGGGAAGCGGATATTTATTCTGAATGGTTGCCTAGTTGATAGGACGGTAATCTTGGACCAACCTATTCGTACCATCTTTCTTCTTGACAAAGAGAGACGGTGCTCCCCAGGCAGAGGAACTAGGACGGATGAAGCCCTTCTTAAGTGATTTATCAATTTCTTCCTTGAGCTCAAGAAGGTGGTGCGGAGGCATCTTGTAAGGACGCTTCGCAATAGGAGTGGTGCCAGGCTTCAAGTCAATGACAAACTCGACAGCTCTAGCAGGGGGTATTCCTGGAAGTTCTTCTGGAAAAACATCCTGGAATTCGCAGACAACTGGAACATTTTTGATCCCCTCAAGCAGAGAAGCGTTCAATGCATTCAAGGCATAAATCTGAGCCTCGGCGTTCTGAGTGAGGTGAGCATGATAATTCACTAACTCATCTGATGGATGAAGGAGGTGTACAACTTTACTAGCACAATTGATTGAGGCGTAATGAGCCTTCAACCAATCCATTCCCAATATAAGGTCAATTTTGGAAGACTTCAGGATAATGGGAGACACGCGGAACTCCAACCCTTCGATTTCAATGGAAACATTATAACTAACCACGGAGGTTCGACAACCGCCCGCGGGAGTATGTACCACTAAAGGTGTGTTCATGTACTCGCACTTAACGTCATGCATGCGTGCAAAATGTTCTGACATGAATGAATGAGATGCTCCTGAATCAAATAAAACAGAAGCTGGTGCTGAATTAACAAGTAGTGTACCCAAGACTGTAGCTGGTTGGTCTGGGTCTTCACTCATGTTGACATGATAGGCCTGCCCACGACCATAAGAAGGTCCGGCATTGTTGTTACGCTGCTGAGGAATTCCACGGCCAGCAAAAGGAAGTGCTAAATGATTCTGATTCTGAGTACAATCTCTGGCATGGTGACCTGGCTGGCCACACTTGAAGCAGAGTCCACTGTCTGGACGTGGTGCAGGAGCTCGAGGTGGTGGAGCTCAAAGAGGCTGCCTCGGTGGTGGAGGAGGCAGACGAGGTGCAGCATATGCAGGCCTGTACATTGGAGCTGTTGGATGGTACATGCTTTGTGGAATCCAGATGTGGCGCTTCTGGGAAGACGAGCCCGAAGATGAGCCCGCTTCACGAGTGCGTCTGGTCGCTTCCTTGTGCTTCTTCAAACCAGTCTTGACCATGATGGCCTTGTTCACCAAGGTGGCGAAGTCAGGATAGTCTTGGACAAGCAAGGCTAGCTGAATGTCATGGTGTAGCCCTTCACGGAACTTCTCCTGCCTACGAGCATCGGTGGGGATGTCTTCTTCAGCATAGCGAGACAAGTCAAGGAACTCTCGCTGATAGACTTCTACAGTCTTGTTGCCTTGAACAAGGTTGCGGAACTCAGCCTTCTTGCATGCTATAACTGCTTGAGGAATATAGCGGGCGTGAAAAGCAATCTTGAACTCCACCCAGGTAACGACGGTCCCAGGAGGTAGGGTCCGTCTGTGGGTGGCCCACCATTGTGCTGCGGGTCCCTTCAGAAAGTAGGTCACAAAGGTGACATAGTTGAGAGGAAGGACATCAGCTGACTCCATCTCATAGAAGATGTCACGCAACCAGTCATCGGCGTCCAGCGGATTAACTGCGTTGCGGAATGTCACTAGGTTGAGGCAGACAAACTCTGGCAGCGTTATTGAAGCTGGTTGCTGGTTGGCATTGGGTCGGGGGAACTGATCGATCACCCCTTACATGAACTGACGGTTCAATTCAAACTGTTGCATCATCGCTGCCATATAATCAGGCGGTGGAGGCGGTGGTGGATTGTTATCATCCATCCTGCTAAATTCAACAGGGGTAGTTTAGCAGAAGCCATTTCGAGTGTTTAGCAACATGCATGATGTAACGCGATGGAGTTTAAGTAGTACAATAGATGCTTAATAGTAGTCATTAAGTCATACAAATCCATACAGAGTCGGTTACAATCGGGTAGCACAACGGCGCAAATTCAAAAGCTAGACATGCTAGGCGGCGCGCAGGCATGCGGTAAGGAAGTACACAACGAGACATAGCAAAGGCTACATCAACGTCGGAGAAAACCACTGAAACGGGGTAGCTGCATGTGCGGACGACGGATGTTCGTCGCAGAAGGATCCTGCGCTCCATGTGCACTCTGATGCAGAACCCGGTCTCGAGCTGAAAGAAGAGGTCCACGTGCAGGTGTGTGACCTCCCACAGCAGGCCAATCGATCCCTGGTGGCATCTCGGTCCTGCGCGGGTAAAGGATATGCTCCTGATGTATCCCTGCACGAACAGCTGGTAGCAACTACGTCATAGCCTCGTAGAGTCGTACTCGAGTGGAAAATAACTCGACGGCCAGAGCCCGAACAGTGCGATCCAGAGCCTGAGTACACTGAATCAGAACTCGCGGATCGTAGCGACGAGGCTCGTACGAGGCACAGGTAGCTGTGTAGTATCCAGTAGCATCTCCAGCAGGGGCATACGGAATGTACCGAAACTCAGAGTCATCCAAGCTAGCGCTGTGCTCTCCTCGGAGACGTGCAACAGCAGAGTAGGCAGCATCATGAACTGCCATCTCAATTGTCATGCCGATACCGTGGAAAAGGTACAACTCAGTGTCTGAGTCATCCTGCTGACCATAGATGCGAATATCAGCATAGTACTGCTCCTGGTTGAACTCGCGGTAAACCTCATAAACCATGTACTCAGGGTACCAGCGGTAGCCCAGTCTGGTCAAGAGAGCGATCAGAACAGCTGGAAACCCAGGGGCATCACGAGCCCAAGTGCGAAGCACAAGCTGCGTCGTAGGGCGCGATGGAAACAGACGATCCATCTGAAATAAATGAAATTCAGGATTGTCATTTGATGATGAGAAGTATAACAGATCTCGAAGAGAGAGGTTATACAAAACAATGGAAAGGAAAATGATTATCAGACTAATCCGATCAATGATAGGGAAATCGCACAGATATCCAGCTCTCCGGGTGGACGGAATTTACGAGATCCTAAGTGTCGGTGTTAGTAAATTTATTAAACCCGAATAGAAGAGAGATCAGAGTCCTAGAATAAAGACGAGGAATAAAAGATCCTAATACCACCCAGTTGGCGACGTGGGCCCGTAAGCCACACAGCCAAGTTAGTAAAACAGTTTTTGGACCACTAGACTCAACTTCGGCCAAGGAATTGGATAGGGGGATTCCTAGAGGCAGTCGGCTCAGATACCAACCTATGACGACCCCGGCTTAATCTTGCACTAAACATACATGCAACTGCACATGATCAAGCCTAAGGACTCACTTGAAGATATCACAACACAACTCTAAAACATAAATAAAGTCAAACAAGCTTTATATTACAAGCCAGGGCCTCGAGGGCTCGAATACATAGCTCGATGGCATACAAGCGTCAGCGGAAGCATCAGATATCTGGGTAAGATATTACAGAAGAACAGATAGGCCTTTAGAAAAGGCGGGGCAAAATAAAATACTATGATCGAAAGGCATAGGCCTTCTGCCTAGGATCCTCCGAATCCTACTCCTGGATGTCTGTCGGCTCCTCGTAGTAGTACTCGCCGAGAGGGTAGTAGTAGTAGCCGTAGTCGTCGACAGGGGCAGCTATCTCAGGGGCTCCATCATCTGGCGGCGACATATGGATATGGGGAGAAAAAGAAAATAAAGCAAACATGAGTACTCATCCGAAGTACTCAGCAAGCAAGGATCTACACTACGTATGCAACATTTTCAAAAGGGGGGCTGTATATGTGGACTGGGCTGCAGAAATGCCAGAATAGAGGGGAAAGCCTAGTCCTATCGAAGACTAGTATCTTTAATCATCTTCATCAGTCTTGCAGCATTAGAAGAGTGCAGATTAACATAATGTAAAGTATCAGTAGTAAAGTTATCAACCTCGCCCAGAGATTCTTCCTCGACTCCCTGTGAGAAAGCAATCCCAGAGCCATACTATCCATTTCATCTCAAGTCACCAGTTCTAGTTGTACCGACCGGGATACAACTCCGAGTGTCCGTTACCGTAGGACAGGCTATCGATAGATGTTTTCTTCCCTGCAGGGGTGCACCAACTTACCCACCACGCTCGATTAACTCCGGCCGGACACACTTTTCTGGGCCATGCCCGGCCTCGGCCAAACGACACGCCGCAACCCGACCCAGGCTTAAAAGAGAGGTCAGCACGCCGGACTAAACCTATGCCCCCAGGGGTCTTGGGCCATCGCCCCGGGAACTCCTGTACGTTACGGGGCCACCGAGAGCAGACCTAGCAACCCCATATACAAGCGCAGTTGCGTTCCCAGTCCAACTCGGCGAGCGCCACTCCTTACTGACGTCAAATAAGCTTCGGCTGATGTATACGACGCAGAACGTCCATACTATGCCCACGTGATGGTTAGTGCTATCAGGCCAGAGGCCCCTCGGATCAAATATCCAAACCGTTAGTGGATTAGGAGCACGCGGTAACGAGCAGAGACTCATGAAAGATGTGACCCCGTCGCCCCGTCTCGAGGACTTGCGGCAAGGGCTAGGAATGCCTGGCCACGCCTCGTGTTCAACTCTCGGGCACCATCCAGGTCCACCCGATTCCACATCACTCGCAATTAAGCTCGCGCGGGTATCTAATTATTTTATTTTTAAAACATTTTATTTAACCTAATAAGCGGTGGGGCCCGCATGTCATAGACACAGAGTGCCCAGTTAGCAAAGTTGACTGAGTCAACTTAGTCAACTGGGCCCCCCGGGCCCGCAGTCAGTGACCCAGGGGGTGGGTCCCACCTTGCTACGTCAGCTGTCGGCGCCGGAGTTGCACCGGCGACCAAAAACGCTGTGGCGCGTCTCCGGAACGCGTCGGAATTCGTCTACAGGGTTATTTTGCGCGCGGCTACCCGCGTTCGAACGGGCGCACACTCGCGCGCCTAACTGCGGCAGTGGCTCGACCGGAAATGGCCGGGGACGGCGATGGCGAGTGGCGGAGCGGACGCCGGAGTTCGGCCTCTAGCGGAAATGGAGCTAGGAGGCAAGGGGAGGCATGTACGCGTGTTCGCTGGACCCGCACGAGCTCCAGGAGCTCGATGCTGGGCTTGGTCGAGCACGACGGCGACTGTGGCCACGGCGGCGAGGCGATCTGCGGCGACCGGAGCTCGGGTTCGACGATGAGCTGGCTACGGCGCAAATTAGAGGTCCTAGAGGGCAGGGGAGGAAGGCATGCTCACCTAGCGGCACACACGCAGGCCCTCGACGGATTAGTAGCAGCAGAGGCTCGCCGGAGACGACGGCGGCGTTCGGTGGCCGGAGATGCAGTCGAGGTCGATTCGGCAGCTGCGGCGGTCCCTGGCTCCGTCAGAGGGCTCCAGGCGAACGAGTGGACGCCGGCGTAGCTTGTGGATACGTCGGAGGGACGAACGGACGCCGGTGGCCGCGTCGATGGCAGCACGCGGCAGCAATGGCGCTCGGCCAGAGAGGTAGAGGAACGGAGCGAGCGATGGAGGAGAGGAGAGAATGACGAGGAGGCCAGGGGGAGTGCATTGGCTCGTCCTGAAGGAAATATGCCCTAGAGGCAATAATAAAGTTATTATTTATTTCCTTATTTCATGATAAATGTTTATTATTCATGCTAGAATTGTATTAACCGGAAACATAATACATGTGTGAATACATAGACAAACAGAGTGTCACTAGTATGCCTCTACTTGACTAGCTCGTTGATCAAAGATGGTTATGTTTCCTAACCATAGACATGAGTTGTCATTTGATAAACGGGATCACATCATTAGGAGAATGATGTGATTGACTTGACCCATTCCGTTAGCTTAGCACTTGATCGTTTAGTACGTTGCTATTGCTTTCTTCATGACTTATACATGTTCCTATGACTATGAGATTATGCAACTCCCGTTTACCGGAGGAACACTTTGTGTGCTACCAAACATCACAACGTAACTGGGTGATTATAAAGGTGCTCTACAGGTGTCTCCGAAGGTACTTGTTGAGTTGGCGTATTTCGAGATTAGGATTTGTCACTCCGATTGTCGGAGAGGTATCTCTGGGCCCACTCGGTAATGCACATCACTATAAGCCTTGCAAGCATTGTAACTAATGAGTTAGTTGCGGGATGATGTATTACGGAACGAGTAAAGAGACTTGCCGGTAACGAGATTGAGCTAGGTATTGAGATACCGACGATCGAATCTCGGGCAAGTAACATACCGATGACAAAGGGAACAACGTATGTTGTTATGCGGTTTGACCGATAAAGCTCTTCGTAGAATATGTAGGAACCAATATGAGCATCCAGGTTCCGCTATTGGTTATTGACCGGAGACGTGTCTCGGTCATGTCTACATAGTTCTCGAACCCGTAGGGTCCGCACGCTTAAAGTTCTGTGACGATTTGTATTATGAGTTTATGTGTTTTGATGTACCGAAGGTAGTTTGGAGTCCCGTATGAGATTGGGGACATGACGAGGAGTCTTGAAATAGCCGAGATGTAAAGATCGATATATTGGATGACTATATTCGGACATCGGAAAGGTTCCGAGTGGTTCGGGTATTTTTCGGAGTACCGGGGAGTTACGAGAATACGGGGTAGAAGTATATGGGCCTTATTGGGCTTTAGGGGAGAGAGAGAGGCAGGCCGCGCGCCCCCCCAAGGCCTAGTCCGAATTGGACTAGGGGGAGGGGCTGCGCCCCCTCCTTCCTTCTCTTCTCTCTTCCCCTTCCTTCTCTCCTACTCCTACTACTTGGAAGGGGGGGAATCCTACTCCCGGTGGGAGTAGGACTCCTCCAGGGCGCGCCATAGCTAGGCCGGCCCTCTCCCCTCCTCCACTCCTTTATATACGTGGCCAGGGGCACCCCATAGACACAACAATTGATCATTGATCTCTTAGCCGTGTGCGGTGCCCCCCTCCACCATAATCCACCTCGATCATATCGTAGCGGTGCTTAGGCGAAGCCCTGCGTCGGTAGCATCATCATCACCGTCACCACGCCGTCGTGCTGACGAAACTCTCCTGTGAAGCTTTTGCTGGATCGGAGCTCGCGGGACGTCATTGAGTTGAACGTGTGCTGAACTCTGAGGTGCCGTGCGTTCGGTACTTGGATCGGTCGGATCGTGAAGACGTACGACTACATCAACCACGTTGTGCTAACGCTTCCGCTTTCGGTCTACGAGGGTACGTGGACACACTCTCCCCTCTCGTTGCTATGCATCACCATGATCCTGTGTGTGCGTAGGAATTTTTTTGAAATTACTACGTTCCCCAACAGTGGCATCCGAGCCTGGTTTTATGCGTAGATGTTATATGCACGAGTAGAACACAAGTGAGTTGTGGGCGATACAAGTCATACTGCTTACTAGCATGTCACACTTTGGTTCGGCGGTATTGTTGGATGAAGCGGCCCGGACCGACATTACGCGTACGCTTACGCGAGACTGGTTTTACCGCCGTGCTTTGCACACAGGTGACTAGCGGGTGTCAGTTTCTCCAACTTTAGTTGAACCGAGTGTGGCTACGCCCGGTCCTTGTGAAGGTTAAAACAACACTAACTTGACGAACTATCGTTGTGGTTTTGATGCGTAGGTAAGAACGGTTCTTGCTCAGCCCGTAGCAGCCACATAAAACTTGCACCAACAAAGTAGAGGACGTCTAACTTGTTTTTGCAGAGCATGTTGTGATGTGATATGGTCAAGACATGATGCTATATTTTATTGTATGAGATGATCATGTTTTGTAACTGAGTTATCGGCAACTGGCAGGAGCCATATGGTTGTCGCTTTATTGTATGCAATGCAATCACCCTGTAATTGCTTTACTTTATCACTAAGCGGTAGCGATAGTAGTAGAAGCAATAGTTGGCGAGACGACAACGATGCTACGATGGAGATCAAGGTGTCGCGCCAGTGATGATGGTGATCATGACGGTGCTTCGGAGATGGAGATCACAAGCACAAGATGATGATGGCCATATCATATCACTTATATTGATTGCAAGTGATGTTTATCCTTTATGCATCTTATTTTGCTTTGTTTGATGGTAGCATTATAAGATGATCTCTCACTAAATTTCAAGGTAAAAGTGTTCTCCCTGAGTATGCACCGTTGCCAAAGTTCGTCGTGCCGAGACACCACATGATGATCGGGTGTGATAAGCTCAACGTTCATCTACAATGGGTGCAAGCCAGTTTTGCACACGCAGAATACTCGGGTTAAACTTGACGAGCCTAGCATATGCAGATATGGCCTCAGAACATTGAGACCGAAAGGTCGAGCGTGAATCATATAGTAGATATGATCAACATAGTGATGTTCACCATTGAAAACTACTCCATTTCACGTGATGATCGGTTATGGTTTAGTTGATTTGGATCACGTGATCACTTAGATGATTAGAGAGATGTCTATCTAAGTGGGAGTTCTTGAGTAATATGATTAATTGAACTTTAATTTATCATGAACTTAGTCCTGGTAGTATTTGCAAATTATGTTGTAGATCAATAGCTCGCGTATAGCTCCCCTGTTTTATTTTTGATATGTTCCTAGAGAAAACTAAGTTGAAAGATGATAGTAGCAATGATGCGGACTGGTTCCGTGATCTGAGGATTATCCTCATTGCTGCACAGAAGAATTATGTCCTTGATGCACCGCTAGGTGACAGACCTATTGCAGGAGTAGATGCAAACGTTATGAACGTTTAGCAAGCTCGATGTGATGACTACTTGATAGTTTAGTGCGCCATGATTTACGGCTTAGAATCGGGACTTCAAAAACGTTTTGAACGCCACGGAGCATATGAGATGTTCCAAAGAGATGAAATTGGTATTTCAGACTCATGCCCGTGTCGAGAGGTATGAGACCTCTGACAAGTACTTTGCCTACAAGATGGAGGAGAATAGCTCAATCAGTGAGCATGTGCTCAGAATGTCTGAGTACTACAGTTGCTTGAATCAAGTGGGAGTTGATCTTCCGGATAAGATAGTAATTGACAGAATTCTCTAGTCACTATCACCAAGTTACTGGAACTTCGTGATGAACTATAATATGCAAGGGATGACAAAAACGATTCCCGAGCTCTTCGTGATGCTGAAATCAACGAAGGTAGAAATCAAGAAAGAGCATCAAGTGTTGATGGTTAATAAGACCACTAGTTTCAAGAAAAGGGCAAAGGAAAGAAGGGGAACTTCAAGAAGAATAGCAAGCAAGTTGCTACTCCTGGGAAGAAGCCCAAGTCTGGACCTAAGCCTGAAATTGAGTGCTTCTACTGCAAAGGGACTGGTCACTGGAAGTGGAACTACCCCAAGTATTTGGCGGATAAGAAGGATGGCAAAGTGAACAAAAGTATATTTGATATACATGTTATTGATGTGTATTTTACTAGTGTTCATAGTAGCCCCTGGGTCTTTGATACTGGTTCAGTTGCTAACATTAGTAACTCGAAACAGGAGTTGCAAAATGAACAGAGACTAGTTAATGACGAGGTGACGATGTGTGTTGGAAGTGATTCCAAGGTTGATAAGATCACCATCGCACACTCCCTCTATTTTCGGGATTAGTGTTGAACCTAAATAAATGTTATTTGGTGTTTGCGTTGAGCATGAATATGATTGGATCATGTTTATTGCAAAATGAATGTTATTTGGTGTTTGCGTTGAGCATGAATATGATTGGATCATGTTTATTGCAATACGGTTATTCATTTAAGTCAGAGAATAATTGTTGTTCTGTTTACATGAATAAAAACCTTCTATGGTCATACACCCAATGTAAATGGTTTATTGAATCTCGATCGTAGTGATACACATATTCATAATATTGAAACCAAAAGATGCAAAGTTAGTAATGATAGTGCAACTTATTTGTGGCACTGCCGTTTAGGTCATATTGGTGTAAAGCGCATGAAGAAACTCCATACTGATGGACTTTTGGAATCACTTGATTATGAATCATTTGATGCTTGCAAACCATGCCTCATGGGCAAGATGACTAAAACTCCGTTCTCCGGAACAATGGAGTGAGCTACGGACTTATTGGAAATAATACATACCGATGTATGCGGTCCGATGAGTATTGAGGCTCGCGGCGGGTATCATTATTTTCTGACCTTCACAGATGATTTGAGCAGATATGGGTATATCTACTTAATGAAACACAAGTCTGAAACGTTTGAAAAGTTCAAAGAATTTCAGAGTGAAGTAGAAAATCATCGTAACAAGAAAATAAAGTTTCTACGATCTGATCGCGGAGGCAAATATTTGAGTTACGAGTTTGGTCTTCATTTAAATTGTGGAATAGTTTCGCAACTCATGCCACCTGGAACACCACAGCGTAATGGTGTGTCCGAACATCGTAACCGTACTTTATTAGATATGGTGCGATCTATGATGTCTCTTACCGATTTACCACTATCGTTTTGGGGTTATGCATTAGAGACAACTGCATTCACGTTTAATAGGGCACCATCTAAGTCCGTTGAGACGACACCGTATGAACTGTGGTTTGGCAAGAAACCTAAGCTGTCGTTTCTTAAAGTTTGGGGTTGCGATGCTTATGTGAAAAAGCTTAAGCCTGATAAGCTCGAACCCAAATCAGAGAAGTGCGTCTTCATAGGATACCCAAAAGAAACTGTTGGGTACACCTTCTATCACAGATCCGAAGGCAAGATATTTGTTGCTAAGAATGGATCCTTTCTAAGAGAAGGAGTTTCTCTCGAAAGAAGTGAGTGGGAGGAAAGTAGAACTTGATGAGGTAGTGGTACCTTCTCTTGAATTGGAAAGTAGTTCATCACAGAAATCAGTTCCAGTGATGCCTACACCAATTAGTGAGGAAGCTAATGATGATGATCATGAAACTTCAAATCAAGTTACTACAGAACCTCGTAGGTCAACCAGAGTACGTTCCGCTCCAGAGTGGTACGGTAATCCTGTTCTGGAAGTCATGTTACTAGACCATGACGAACCTACGAACTATGAGGAAGCGATGATGAGCCCAGATTCCGCGAAATGGCTTGAGGCCATGAAATCTGAGATGGGATCCATGTATGAGAACAAAGTATGGACTTTGGTTGACTTGCCCGATGATCGGCAAGCCATAGAAAATAAATGGATCTTCAAGAGGAAGACGGACGCTGATAGTAGTGTTACTATCTACAAAGCTAGACTTGTCGAAAAAGGTTGTTGACAAAGTTCAAGGAGTTGACTACGATGAAACTTTCTCACCCGTAGCGATGCTTAAGTCCGTCCGAATCATGTTAGCAATTGCCGCATTTTATGATTATGAAATTTGGCAAATGGATGTAAAGACTGCATTCCTGAATGGATTTCTGGAAGAAGAGTTGTATATGATGCAACCTGAAGGTTTTATCGATCCAAAGGATGCTAACAAAGTGTGCAAGCTCCAGCGATCCATCTATGGACTGGTGCAAGCATCTCGGAGTTGGAATATACGCTTTGATGAGTTGATCAAAGCATATAGTTTTAGACAGACTTGCGGTGAAGCCTGTATTTACAAGAAAGTGAGTGGGAGCACTACAACATTTCTGATAAGTATATGTGAATGACATATTGTTGATCGGAAATAATGTAGAATTTTTTGGAAAGCATAAAGGAGTATTTGAAAGGAGTTTTTCAAAGAAATACCTCGGTGAAGCTGCTTACATATTGAGCATCAAGATCTATAGAGATAGATCAAGACGCTTGATAAGATTTTTCAATGAGTACATACCTTGACAAAGTTTTTGAAGTAGTTCAAAATGGAACAGTCAAAGAAGGAGTTCTTGCCTGTGTTTTAAGGTGTGAAGTTGAGTGAAGACTCAAAACCCGACCACGGCAGAAAATAGAAAGAGAATGAAAAGTCATTCCCTATGCCTCAGTCATAGGTTCTATAAAGTATGCTATGCTGTGTAACAGATCTATTGTATACCCTACATTGAGTTTGGCAAGGGAGTACAATAGTGACTAGGAGTAGATCACTGGACAACGGTCAAAATTATCCTTAGTGGAATAAGGATATGTTTCTCGATTATGGAGGTGCCAAAAGGTTCGTCATAAAGGGTCACGTCGATACAAATTTTGACACTGATCTAGATGACTCTAAGTCTCAATCTGGATACATATTGAAAGTGGGAGCAATTAGCTAGAGTAGCTCCGTGCGGAGCATTGTTGACATAGAAATTTGCAAAATACATACGGATATGAATTTGGCAGGCCCATTGACTAAACTTCTCTCACAAGCAAAACATGATCACACCTTAGTACTCTTTGGGTGTTAATCACATGGCGATGTGAACTAGATTATAGACTCTAGTAAACCCTTTGGGTGTTGGTCACATGACAATGTGAACTATGGATATTAATCACATGGTGATGTGAACTGTTGGTGTTAAATCACATGGCGATGTGAACTAGATTATTGACTCTAGTGCAAGTGGGAGACTGAAGGAAATATGCCCTAGAGGCAATAATAAAGTTATTATTTATTTCCTTATTTCATGATAAATGTTTATTATTCATGCTAGAATTGTATTAACCGGAAACATAATACATGTGTGAATACATAGACAAACAGAGTGTCACTAGTATGCCTCTACTTGACTAGCTCATTGATCAAAGATGGTTATGTTTGCTAACCATAGACATGAGTTGTCATTTGATAAACGGGATCACATCATTAGGAGAATGATGTGATTGACTTGACCCATTCCGTTAGCTTAGCACTTGATCGTTTAGTACGTTGCTATTGCTTTCTTCATGACTTATACATGTTCCTATGACTATGAGATTATGCAACTCCCGTTTACCGGAGGAACACTTTGTGTGCTACCAACGTCACAACGTAACTGGGTGATTATAAAGGTGCTCTACAGGTGTCTCCGAAGGTACTTGTTGAGTTGGCGTATTTCGAGATTAGGATTTGTCACTCCGATTGTCGGAGAGGTATCTCTGGGCCCACTCGGTAATGCACATCACTATAAGCCTTGCAAGCATTGTAACTAATGATTTAGTTGCGGGATGATGTATTACGGAACGAGTAAAGAGACTTGCCGGTAACGAGATTGAGCTAGGTATTGAGATACCGACGATCGAATCTCGGGCAAGTACCATACCGATGACAAAGGGAACAACGTATGTTGTTATGCGGTTTGACCGATAAAGATCTTCGTAGAATATGTAGGAACCAATATGAGCATGCAGGTTCCGCTATTGGTTATTGACTGGAGACGTGTCTCGGTCATGTCTACATAGTTCTCGAACCCATAGGGTCCGCACGCTTAAAGTTCTGTGACGATTTATATTATGAGTTTATGTGTTTTGATGTACCGAAGGTAGTTCGGAGTCCCGGATGAGATCAGGGACATGACGAGGAGTCTCGAAATGGTCAAGACATAAAGATCGATATATTGGACGACTATATTCGGACATCGGAAAGGTTTCGAGTGGTTCGGGTATTTTTCGGAGTACCGGGGAGTTACGGGAATACGGGGAAGAAGTATATGGGCCTTATTGGGCTTTAGGGGAGAGAGAGAGGCAGGCCGCACGCCCCCCCAAGGCCTAGTCCAAATTGGACTAGGGGGAGGGGCTGCGCCCCCTCCTTCCTTCTCTTCTCTCTTCCCCTTCCTTCTCTCCTACTCCTACTACTTGGAAGGGGGGAATCCTACTCCCGGTGGGAGTAGGACTCCTCCAGGGTGCGCCATAGCTAGGCCGGCCCTCTCCCCTCCTCCACTCCTTTATATACGTGGCCAGGGGGCACCCCATAGACACAACAATTGATCATTGATCTCTTAGCCGTGTGCGGTGCCCCCCTCCACCATAATCCACCTCGATCATATCGTAGCGGTGCTTAGGCGAAGCCCTGCGTCGGTAGCATCATCATCACCGTCACCACGCCGTCGTGCTGACGAAACTCTCCTGTGAAGCTTTGCTGGATCGGAGCTCGCGGGACATCATCGAGTTGAACGTGTGCTGAACTCAGAGGTGCCGTGCGTTCGGTACTTGGATCGGTCGGATCGTGAAGACGTATGACTACATCAACCGCGTTGTGCTAACGCTTCCGCTTTCGGTCTACGAGGGTACGTGGACACACTCTCCCCTCTCGTTGCTATGCATCACCATGATCCTGTGTGTGCGTAGGAATTTTTTTGAAATTACTACGTTCCCCAACACGTCCTTATCCCCCCTCGCGCGTCGGTGGCTGTCGGTGGCCGTCGCCGTGTCGGCGGGAGACCGGAGCGCGCGCGCTCGGCCAGGGAGGGGATGACACGCGAGGGAGAGAGAAGAAGCTAGGCCAGCTGGGCTGGTTTCGTGGCACTGTGCACTTAGGCCCAGTGCACAGTGCCTCGTTTTATTTTTCTTATTTTTGTTTTGCCTTTTCTTTATTTCTTTTCTGTTAGGTAATTATTTAGGCCACTTTTGCACTTTTGAAAAATATGAAACTTGGCTCAAATATTACAGTGCCTTATTACCTTTCACCAAAAACTTGTTTGGGCAAAGTAGGATTCCATTTGAATTTTGATATTATTATAAAGGGATTAAATAATTCTGTTTTGGTGTTGTTTCATGTTGTTGGAGTCATTTAACTAATTCCATTATCATTGTTTATATTTTTATAAGTGCTTCCTGAATATTTGCTATTTAGTGAACATTTTTCCCATAGTATTTGAGGAAATTTATTTTGCACTTTTGAATTTGAGTTGATTTTCAGAATAGAATTTGAATTGTTTTGTTTAACCACTATGACTAGGCACTGCAAATAAAATGACTTGGCATTATTAGCAAACAATCACAGTGGCTATTACACAGGGGTGTTACACGGCTTACATGAAGAGTCCTAGTAGGATTAGGACTACTCTAGTACAAGTGGAGTCCTAGTCTTGCTTCCCTTGTAAGGGAAATATTCCTTATGCCTTTCCTCTCACGCCGGCCCACCGGATACCATACCTTGAGCAGGTCTTCCCAGCGAGCCGCCTTTTAGGCCTTGGGCCCTGTCATTCGTCTGACCCGCCAACCAGGTCACCAGTGAGTCGCCAAGCTTGGCCGGGTTACAAGTGAGTCGCCAAGTCTTGGGCGGGTTACAAGTGAGTCGCCAAGTCTTGGGCTGGTCATACCGCGGGGTATATCCCCGACATTAGCCCCGAGTTTAATTTGGATTTATCCATGTTAAACTTATCCTGCAAAATAAAAACAAGAACAAATTTGACAAGTTGTGCGCCGGGTCGAAGGTTCTTCTGAGCCGGCATCTATTCATCCTTAAGTCCTTGTCATTTCTGTGTGAAAATACTTGACCGAGTCAATATTTGTCGGGTTATGATTGATGATGCCGGGTCATGATTGTTGCTGCCGGGTCATGTAATTAATCTTCCTAGGTTCTTAAAGCCAAGTTTTTGTAGGATGTGTCCTTCCAAGCCGGGTCTTCTCAGCCCGGGTCAATCTGAATTTTTCTTTCAGTTCCAATATATATATCAACTGTAGCCCCCAAGTCTTAAGAGGGGAACGTAGTGATAACTTTAAGACTTGCTTCAATATAAATGTTGCAACTTTGGAGAAATCCGGGTTGTCCATCTGAATCTTCAGTCATGAACTGAAAGCTTTGCATTTCACATGTGTAGTCCCCAAGGGCCGGCTCATCAGTATATGATGGGTCGGATCTTCAAGTTGGACCTTATGATTTATTGAAACAACTGAGTGCTGTAGCCCCCAAGTGCCGGGTTGTCTTGCCTGCAGCAACCTGGGACTTTGTATTTGTCTTATGCTTATAAAGACTTCAGCCAGTGTAGCCCCCAAGGGCCGGGTCATTATGCAATAATGAGCAGGGACCTTGTAGATGTGATTATGTAAACTTGAGCATCAATGTGTAGCCCCCAAGGGCCGGGTCATTATGAAAATGATGAGCCGGTTCTTCCTTGAATCCATACTTGAATAAAGAGTGACATGTAGCCCCCAAGGGCCGGCTTATCTCCTTGAGATAGCCGGGTCTGCTGATAATGTGATGATTTTGAAAAGCAATTTGCATTAGCCCCCAAGTGCCGTGGTGCATGCTTGCAGCGACATGGGACTTTCATACTTTGATATAATCTTGACTTGAATAATGTAGCCCCCAAGTGTCGGGTCATGTGCCTGCAGCGACTCGGGACTATTCCTTCCATTGTAGAATAAATCATATCCACTCTATGAACTGATGATGCCTTTGTGATGAAAGAAATCCTTGGTCGTGGTTGCAATGGAACCCGGCAAATGTGTATGAAGAAATCCATAAGTGTTGTAGTCTTCTACAAAGCACATGTTGAATAACCAGAAAACCCGGTCAGTTAAGTGACCAGGTATTATATGTGACCCGGCGGGATTCGTAACCCGGGAATTTAGGAGAATTGATATCTCAATCTTTTAATTCTGGTTATGATAAACCATGATGAAGATCCAGCCGTTTAGGCTATTAAAAATTTGTTTGTTCCTGCAGAGTTACAATGTAACCCGGTTTGAAAAACCGGCTCCTGCAACATAAACAAATATGCATATGCATGTGTGATGCATTGTATGATGATGTAATGTATGATGATGTATGTGTATGATAAAACAGTATAAGAAAGTCGGCTTTCGAGGCTCGACATAGACTTTGCTTTCGGGGCTTAAGTCTCGCTTCAATGAAGCGTTTGGCGTGATAGCCCTTGGAGTATCCTCGCTCGCTGTAAGCCGGCTCTCGCATGACATAACCGACATTTGAACTTTGCGAGGTCAGCGTCACCGAAGTGAGTAACGTTGCAAGAGTACGGTGGGTCATCTGATCGGAGAAGCAGCAAGCAAACATGCAAGTTTAACCAAGATAGTGTGGCGTTTGTGTGCCTGGTCAAGGGGGTGAGATAGCTAAACTCGTGGAGTTGGAAGCCCCCAAGTGACCTTATGACCAATTAATAAAAGACTCATGCACAATATATGTGATGAAACAAAAGGGGCCCCGAGTTTCGAGGATGCCGGCTTTATTATGTTGATCATAATATGATAAGCCAATAAGGCAGGATACCCATGTTTGAACCGCGCATCATGGCAGCAAGTTCTCTTTGGCAACCTTTAATTTTTCGCCGTTGAGGCAGGGTACCCATGTTTGAACAACGCATCATGGCAGCTAGTCCTCTTCGGCAACCTTTAATTTTTCCTGAGAACTCGTACTTGCGAGAGATGGACTCCTCTTGAACCGGATGTTGAGCCTGATATTAAGAGCTCAGAACTTTGTGAGAGATAGATTTCTCTTGAACCGGATGTTGAGCCGGATATTTTCATCAATGTGGCAGCAGTCCCCGGGTACGGGTTGTCTTCCTTGCAATGACCCGGGGTTCCTGAGTTTGTGAAACTTGCCAAATTTTGCCGAGTCATGCATGTGTAGCCCCCAAGTCTTAAGATGACTCGAGGAGTCGGCTTGAGATTCTTCACACTTAGCCGTGGCATAAGCCGGCATATAGTTGACAGCGGAACGCTGGAATGTGTTGAAGCTGGAGGTGAGGTGGCGAGTTGATGATCTTCGCGACACTCATTGTATATCCTTGGCGTTTTGAGAACGCGATGTGAATTCGGGGAAGGTTGAGGTCGACCGTGGCGGGTTATAAATGATCCCGTACGAGTTGTGTCAGTAACCCGGCCAATGGTTCTCCCCGGCTGGTTGTTGAAGTTAAACCAAACTGAAGTAGCGGTGACTTATGCGCCCGTCCATTGAGCCATCCGGTGCAGGCGGAGGCTGATATTATGATTTGCTCCAGAGTTGTTGGAATAGACCAGGCCGTAGGAGCAGCGACTTGCGTGCGCTCACTAATTAGCTCGCGCAGACGAGCGCGGCTCCAGTATGTTGATGTAGACGCGGGGGTCGACCGCACTGTTGAAAGACAGCACCGGGCGAGTTATGCTTCGGCGTTGTAAGCCGGCGCGGACGGAAGAGTCGGCCGCGGGGGCGGACGGGCGAGTCGTCCGCGGCGTTGTAAGCCGGCACAGACGGTTGAATCGACCGCGGGCGTGGACGGTAGAGCCGGCCGCGGCATTGCAAGCCAGCGCGGACGCGAGAGTCGGCCACGGCGTGTTGATGTAGACTGCACAGCAGGGCGGCGGCTTGCACGCGTGTTCGTGGAGCAGCGCAGCACAAACGAACATCAGTGCAGACTGATGCCGGAGCGCGCTTCGTATCTACAGTATAACAACGCTTTTGTAATGAATAATTTACCTGCGTATAAAAACACCATAGGGCAGTGTAATGATGCTCAGAGGAATTAAAATATACTGATAAAATATATAGAAGGGATAATACCTGATTTTGTTTTTGCCAGATGAACGCAGATGCCGATGCCAGATAATGCTGAATAGTATATGCACGTTGAGCTCCGCTGATGTGATATAGCACAACACCCACGTGACCTTCCTTCGTTTTTCTCCCCTCTTTTTTAAACCGTGCAAGTGGCAGCAGCAGTACTTTCAACTAGCACTCGTGGTATCTGATTTTGGCTTCAGTTTTCACGCGAACAGTATTACCAGCAGTTATGAGCTGTTACTTCCTCTCTTCCATAGGTTGCTGCTGGGGTTGCATCTAATGACTGCTGATATGGCAATCGAAGCTCATGAGTGTTTGGGCACTGAGGCGCGAGTGACTGTTGTGACCTCTGCTGGTTCTTCTATTAGCTGCGGTGCTCCACTGCGAGAAAACCAGATGCAATCAACGGCGGCACCACTGGTATTTCCCTAAAAAACTCAGTTTTGTCTCTGTTGTTAAGAGCAGGCAAGTCGACGGAGGTGAGCAGCGAAACGAGGCCGTGAGGCGGGTCTCCGCCTCTCCGGCAGCGAGGCGGCTCGGGCAAGGTGGAGTCCAGCGCAGCGAGCCGGTGAGGCAAGGAGGCTCAGCCCGGCGGGTTACAGTGGAAACGGCCCACGACAACGGAGGCGGCTCAGAGGTGCAAAGGCCGCGGCAGAGGCAGAACGAGGCGGTGCCTCGCGCAGGCGTCTCTCAGGCGGAAGCGAGCAACAAGGTGAGGGGGTTCCGACAACGGCGGCTGACGGGGCGACTTGTTGCAGGAGCGACTTGGCACGGCGACTCATGCCGAGGCGGAGGTGACGCGGCAGCAGGCGACTTGGCAGCTCGAGGCGCAGCAGCGGCCGAGGAAGGTTTGGAGTCGAGGGCGGCTCGGAATGAGGCCGCGGAGTCGAAGGCGACTCAGAACAGGCCGGCTCGGTGGCGAGTCGGTGAGGTGGGACCGCGACGGCGGCTTGAAGCAAGGCGGGGGCGCGAGGGCGGCTTGGTCGCAATGACGGCGGCTCACTCGCAGCGGATCACAGCAGCGGCTGTTCGGCAGTGGGCCACTGCAAAGCGAGGATGAACCGACGAGGCGGGTCATGCGATGATGCGAGGTCTGCGACAGCTGTAAGCATGCCAGGCGACACGGAGTGCGCGCAGTGGCAGCTCGTCGGTGTCCGGCCGGCGGCTTTGACGGGCGACGATAGCGGCGATGAGACAGATTTTGAGCTCCATTTTTTAGAACAGTCAGTTGAACCATTCAATAAACACGGAGTCATGCTGATCCAAGCTTTTCTCCCCGTGCCAATCTGTAGGGATAGAGATCCAGTGACATGCTGTGAGCATGTCATCAATGAACTGGTAACATGCGTCCCTCTCTGGACCGCCCGATCGAGAATCAACGGACAGATCTCGAGTAAACAGTGTCGGATCTACAGTGCTTTGTCTACAGTACTCATCCACAGTGTTTTCTGCTACAGTACCATCCACAGTGTTTCTCCGCTGCAGTATTTAATCTGGGCCGCCCCCCTGCATCCAACGGCCGCCGGCCTGCATGTTACGGCGTGACCGCCTGTGGGCATGTCGCCGGATCCCTGTCCAATCTGTAGATACTGCCCAGTGCTCCAGTAATAGGATTAGGGAAAGCATAGAAGACGCCCTTAAATCTTTGATGCACACGTGCCATAGCACACATCGCGTATGGCTCCCAAACAAGGTAGCTGTCAAATCCTGTGCAAAGATGCCGGCTGTTTCTTTCATGTAAGTCCCCACTGCATGCTGGATTGCTCTTCATCATTTGTAACTATCCTTGGCTGTTTTGCCGGTTCATCATCAGAACAATTTTCTACATCACCATTTGATCTTGGTTCGGCTTGAAGAAGTTGAAGCAGGGAACAGAGGATGCTAGAGAAAACCACCTTCAGGTGGCAGTGTCGTTTGCTTCGTACACTTTTGTTCATCCACCCGAAAGGGTTCATGCATGAGAAGACGTTGCAAAAACAAGAGATCGACTGCAACGAAGCGTCAGCTTTATCCTCAATTGCTTCAGGGACGAGCTGGCATTATCTGCTGCGATAACTGCATAGCAGGCCTCATGCAACGAAAAGGCATGGACGGCGTGAGGGCGAGCCACGACGAAGGCGGCACACTGGCGGCTTAGGCAAGCGGCAACTTGCAGCCGTAAAATGCCCGCGGTAGGAGGCGGGCTGACGATGCAATAGCTCAAGGCGGAGGTGTTTGGCGGCTCGAGACCGTGACGGCGGAAGTGGCGCGAGGTGAGGCAGGGCCGGTTTGAGCGCAGCGAGACGTCTCGGCGCGCCTGCAGCGGTTCGCCCCTGCTGAGGTTGAGGCGGCGCACGGAATGACGACTTGGAGGCGGCGCCGGAGAGACGGCGGCGGATCGCGGCAAAAGCTCCGTCGGGCTGAAGCCGTAGTGGAGACTCAGAGCAGCAGAAGCGAGTGAGGCCACGGTGGATCATTGGCGGCTCATGGCGCAGGTGGAGAGCGGCGGCTTGAAACCGGCCGGCTGCGGGCCTCGGCGGCTGAGGCGGCAAAGGCGCTCGAGGTAAGGCTGTGGACCTCAGCAGCAGTCAACGGCGGGCGGGTCAATGATTGATGGTGCTAGTGGATAATTGTCCTCGTACAATGGCCCACTGGATGTAGCAGTACTAATGAACTAGTACTGACCTCACGTAGCAACTAGTGGCCATAGTGCAGCTTCGTGTGACGAACAGTAGTACAAAAGTAGTACTTTAATTGATTTTGACGTGAGCACTCAACTAGTACTTGGTAGATGAATTGTTTTTCTTCATGTGGAGGAAGCAGCAGAGGCGGCACAGTAGCTTGATTCTCAAAACTTGTAATTAAACAGCAATGGCCAGTCCGGTCTTGTGTCCATCTCGGATACGACGAGTTGGATTTCCGCTTGGGATAGGTGTCGCGGCCTTCTGACCCAGATACGAGCAGCGGGTTTAGATCGAATCCGCAACGAAAACTTCGTCATCTTGGCGACTTGCGGCGGCGTACGGACACGCAACCCTAGCTCTCGCCTCAATCTTGCTCGCGGCGCTCGACTGCTCATTGATGATGCAAATTCTTCCAAACCGGCTTCTCTTTATCCGGAAAATTGCGAACTTCTCAATCCCTTGGGAGGCTCTCTCCAAGAACACAACATCACCGTGCGCGGGCCCCACGATGGGCGCCAACTGTCATAGTTTTTTCACGGCAAATATCCTCGTAGGAGAACTTAGGTGTGAGGCCATTGATGCTAGGTGGTAGCTTGAACGGGGTTGGTCGGAATCGAGAGACGCGTGTTTTACCCAGGTTCGGCCCCTCACGGTGGAGGTAAAAACCTACGTCCTGCTTCATTGATATTGATGATGATGATGATCTCGGTTACAAGGGCGGTGTTTCACTACCTCTATTCTCGAGAGCTATTGATTTGTCTGTATATCTAGACTTATAAAACTTGTCCCTCTTGGGGTGCCCTACTCCTCCTTATATAATTTGAAGGGGCGGCTTACATAAAGAGTCCTAGTAGGATTAGGACTACTCTAGTACAAGTGGAGTCCTAGTCTTGCTTCCCTTGTAAGGGAAATATTCCTTATGCCTTTCCTCTCACGCCGGCCCACCGGATACTGTACCCTGAGCAGGTCTTTGATGTCTGCTAGAACTACGTCGGTTTTTTCCCAGAGAGGGAGGGATGATGCGGCACAGCGACGATAGGTATTTCGCTCATTGTTGAGACTAAGGTTATCGAACCAGTAGGAGAACCACGCAACACCACGTAAACAACTCCTGCACACAAAGAACAAATACTTGCAACCCGACGTGTTAAAGGGGTTGTCAATCCCTTTCGGGTAACGAGATAGATAAAATTGTAGTAGATTGAAAGAAGCAAATAAAATTCAGCGAGGTATTTTTGGATTTTTGGATTAATAGATCTGAAAATAAAAGTTGCAAATAAATAAAAGAGCGAACAGCAAAATAGATCTTGAAGGCAAATATATCAAAGAAGAGACCCGGGGGCCGTAGTTTTCACTAGTGGCTTCTCTCGAGAAAAATAGCAAACGGTGAAAACAAATTACTGTTGGGCAATTAATAGAACTTCAAATACTCATGACGATATCCAAGCAATGATCATTATATAGGCATCACGTCCAAGATTAGTAGACCGACTCCTGCCTGCATCTACTACTATTACTCCACACATCAACCGCTATCCAGCATGCATCTAGTGTATTAAGTTCATGGAGAAACGGAGTAATGCAATAAGAACGATGACATGATGTAGACAAGATCTATTTATGTAGAAATAGACCCTATCTTGTTATCCTTAATGGCAACGATACATACGTGTCGTTTCCCTTTCTGTCACTGGGATCAAACACCGTAAGATCGAACCCATCACAAAGCACCTCTTCCCATTGCAAGATAAATAGATCAAGTTGGTCAAAGAAAACTCAAATATCGGAGAAGAAATACGAGGCTATAAGCAATCATGCATATAAGAGATCAAAGAAGACTCAAATAACTTTCATGGATAAAAAGATAGATCTGATCATAAACTCAAAGTTCATCGGATCCCAACAAACACACCGCAAAAAAGAGTTACATCATATGGATCTCCAAGAGAACATTATATTGAGAATCAAACGAGAGAGAGAAAGCCATCTAGCTACTAACCACGGACCCGAAGGTCTACAATGAACTACTCACGCATCATCGGAGAGGCACCAATGAGGATGATGAACCCTTCCGTGATGGTGTCTAGATTGGATCTGGTGGTTCTGGAACTTGCGGCGGCTGGAATTGATTTTCATCGACACTCCTAGGGTTTCTGGAATATTGGGGTATTTATAGAGCAAAGAGGCGGTGCGAGAGGCCCCCGAGGTGGGCACAACCCACCTGGGCGCGCCTGGGCCTCCAGGCGCGCCCTGGTGGGTTGTGCTCCCCTCGGAGCACCCCCCAGGTGCTTCTCCGGCCCACTGGATGTCTTCTGGTCCAAAAAAATTCACAAAAAGTTTCGCTGCGTTTGGACTCCGTTTGGTATTGATTTCCAGCGATGTAAAAAACATGCAGAAAACAGCAACTGGCACTGGGCACTATGTCAATAGGTTAGTACCAAAAAATGATATAAAATGATTGTAAAACATCCAAGAATGATAATATAACAGCATGGAACAATAAAAAATTATAGATACGTTGGAGACGTATCAGCATCGCCGAGCTTAATTCCTGCTCGTCCTCGAGTAGGTAAATGATAAAAACAAAATTTTTGATGTGGAATGCTGCCTAACATGTTCATCACATATTCTTTTCTTAATAGCATGGACATGTGGATTTTTATATGGTTCAAAGCAATAGTCTAGTTTTGACATGTTAACTTAAATACTCAAGCATATCAACAAGCAACCATGTCTTTCAAAATATCAACGCTAAAGCAAGTTATCCCTAGCCCATCATGCTCAATCATTGATCTATTCATGAAACACACTCGAATATTAGCTACACCCAATGCTCAAGTACGATCATAGTGCCCCTTAGTTGGTGCTTTATAAGAGAAGATGGAGACTCAAATTAAAAATAAAAATTGCATAAAGTAAAAGAAAGGCCCTTCGTGGAGGGAAGTAGGGATTTGTAGAGGTGCCAGAGCTCAAAGCTTAAATTGAGAGATAAAAACATTTTGAGAGGCATACTTTTCCACCAACGAAAACGACTTAGAGCTCTGAAAGGATCGAGAAGAGGGGTCTAGAGGGGGGGTGATTAGACCCTCAACAAGCAAAAGTAGCAGTTTTTAAGTTCTTCAAGTTGAGGTGGAGTTTTAGTACAAGTTTAAGCATTCACAATACATTTCAAGCAAGCATGGAAAGAGTATATGAGCAGCGGAAAGTAAAGCATGCAATTTGCAAGAAAGTAAAGGGATGGGATTGGAGTGTGCAAACGCAATTGGAGACATGGAGATTTTTGGCGTGGTTCCGATAGGTGGTGCTATCGTACATCCACGTTGATGGAGACTTCAATCCACAAAGGGTAACGGTTGCGCGAGTCCACGAAGGGCTCCACCCACGAAGGGTCCACGAAGAAGCAACCTTGTCTATCCCACCATGGCCATCGCCCACGAAGGACTTGCCTCACTCGGGTAGATCTTCACGAAGTAGGCGATCTCCTTGCCCTTACAAACTCCTTGGTTCAACTCCACAATCTTGACGGAGGCTCCCAAGTGACACCAAACCAATCTAGGAGACACCACTCTCCAAAATGTAATAGATGGTGTGTTGGTGATGAACTCCTTGCTCTTGTGCTTCAAATGATAGTCTCCCCAACACTCAACTCTCTCTCACAGATTTGGCTATGGTGGAAAGATGATTCGAGTGGAAAGCAACTTGGGGAAGGTTAGAGATCAAGATTCTTGTGGTTGGATTGGAATGTCTTGGTCTCAACACATGAGTAGGTGGTTCTCTCTCAGAAAATGAGTAGTGAAAGTGTAGGCACGTTCTGATGGCTCTCACTCTAATGGAGAGGAGGGTGGAGGGGTATATATAGCCTCCACACAAAATCTAACCGTTACACACAAATGAGCCAACTCGGTCGGACCGAATAGGTAAACTCGGTGAGACCGATCCTGTCAAAAATGTGAACGTTAGGTTTTTCGGTGGGACCGATGTGCTAGGGTTAGGGTAAAACCTCGTCTCGGTTTGACCGATTACACAAACTCGGTGTAACCGATTTTAGTAATAAGCAAACAGAAAGTTGGTCAAGCAAACTCGATGGGGCCGACTGCATATTTCGGTGAGACCGAAATAGTTGCAATAGGCAACAGAGAGTTTGCAAGCCCATCTCGGTGAGACCGAGATCCCATCGGTGAGACCGAACTGATTAGGGTTTCCGGCAGTGGCTATGTCAAGGAAACTCGGTGGCGCCGGATGAATCAAATCGGTGGGGCCGAGTTTGACTTTAGGTTTAGGACATATTTTGATTTGAGAAAGTGACTGAGGGATTTGGAGTATATCACTAAGCACTTTGAGCAAGTAGACCATTAAGCAACACCTCATCCTTTTTTAATAGTATTGGCTTTTCCTATGGACTCAATGTGATCTTGGATCACTGAAATAGAAATAAAGAGTCTTGAGCCTTTGCCAATCTTCTGTCCTTAGCATCTTGAAGGGGTTCCACATCCTCTTGTCCATGCCACGCCTTTGCTGAACTATCTGAAATATACTAGATGAAAAATATTAGTCCAACAAGAGATATGTTGACATTAATTACCAAAATCGCCCAGGGAGCACTTGTGCTTTTACAAGGAGCACTTGTGCTTTCAAGCTCCCAACACTTTCCATGCTAGATATATCATAGGCGGTTCCCAAACAGAAAATAAAGTTTATTCCTTTTTCCACCATTTCTTTCACTTTCCATGGCTAGCCGTATCCACAGGTGCCCTCCATACCAACACTTTCCAAGGAATTTATTATTTGACAACATAAAGTAAATTCATTTTTCATTTCGGGACTGGGCATCCCTAATACCTTTGTCGTACTCTCGTGCAATGACAAGTGAATAAACACTCATCGTGAGAATAACACATCTAGCATGGAAAATATCGGCCACCCCTCACCGCCTCGCGAGCGGTACGAGCACATAAAAGAGAAATTTATTTTGAAAATTAGAGATGGCACATACAAATTTGCTTAGAACGGCACGGAAATACCGCATATAGGTAGGTATAGTGGACTCATATGGCAAAACTGGTTTAAAGGGTTTTGGATGCACAAGTAGTGATCATACTTAGTGCAAATGAAGGCTAGAAAAAAGATTGAGAAGCGCCCAACCAAGAAACGAATAATCTTGTAAGCAAGCATTAAGCATAAGTAACACCGAATAATGCACCATAAGTAAGATATAATTTCATTGCATAATTATTGACTTTCGTACTTGCATAGGGAATCACAAACCTTAACACCAATATTCTTACTAAAGCACAATTACTCATCAACATGGCTCACATATTATATTGTCATATCTCAAAACTATTACAAAGAACCAAGTTTATTTTGTGCAATGATCTTCATGAAAGTTTTTATTATATTCTTCTTGGATATCCATCACTTTGGGACTAGTTTCATATGTTGCTTTTAATAAGCTCAAACAAATATAAGTGAAGAACATGAGCATAATATTTCTTTCTCTCAAATTAATCTAAGTGAAGCAAGAGAGAGTTTCTTCAAAATTTAACTAACTCCCAAATAAATCTAAGTGAAGCATGAGAGCATTTCTTCAAAAAAAATAACAAAGCACACCGTGCTCAAAAAGATATAAGTGAAGCACTAGAGCAATTCCAAGGCTCTAAAAATTTAAGTGAAGCATAGGAGCAAGCATAGCATAGTTTTTGGCTCTCTCAAAAAGGTGTGTCCAGAAAGAATTCAAGACTTAAAATAAAAAGCAAAACAAGAAAAGACTCAAATCATACAAGACGCTCCAAGCAAAACTCATAATATGTGACGAATAAAAATATAGCTCCAAGTAAAATACCGATGGTCGTTAGAAGAAAGAGGGGATGCCACTCGGGGGCATCCCCAAGCTTAGTTGCTTGATACTTCTTGAATATTATCTTGGGGTGCCTCGGGCATCCCCAAGCTTAGCCTTTTGCTAATCCTTATTCCTTCATCCATCGTAATATCACCCAAAACTTGAAAACTTCAATCACACAAAACTCAACAAAACCTTCGTGAGATCCGTTAGTATAAGAAAACAAATCACTACTTTAAGTACTGTTGCAAACCCATTCATATTTTATTTTTTCATTATATCTACTTTATTCCAACTTTTCTATGGCAAAAACTCTTCAAAGAAAACCATAGAATCATCAAAACAAGCACACAATGCAAAGAAAACAGAATCTGTAAAAAACAGAGCAGTCTGTAGAAATTTGGATATTTCGAATACTTCTGTAACTCCAAAAATTCTGAAAAATTAGGACAGTATAAAAAAATTGTTTATTAATCTTCTGCAAAAAGAATCAAATCAAAAGCACTCTTCTGTAAAAAAAAAAATTGTGAGCGCAAAAGTTTCTGTTTTTCAGCAAGATCAAATCAACTATCACCCAAATCACCCCAAAGGCTTTGCTTGGCACAAACACTAATTTAAACCACAAAAACACATCTAACCAGAGGCATAATTGGGTATTTTATTGAAAACATCAAGAAAAGCAAAAAGCAAAAATATACAAGTTGGGTTGCCTCCCAACGAGCGTGTAACACCCCCTAGTAATAAGCTCTATGACACTCTGTTAAAACTGCCAAGTCATGATCATTTGCAGTGCCAAATCATTTGGGTTAATAATCCAATTCAAATTCAAAATCTGAAAATCAAATTAAATTCCAAAGTGCAAATTGAAGTTGATCAAACTCTGCTGGAGAAATGTTATTTAATTAGCAAATAATCCAGTGGTCATGGCAAAATCATAATCATTATTTTTGGAGTTAGCTAAGTGAGTGAAACAACCTGAAACAGCACTCAAAACAGACTATTTACATCTATTAAATTAATATCAAACTCAAATGGAATCCAAATTTGTCCAAACCACTTTTTGGTGAGAGATAATATTGCATTGCAATATTTGGGCCAACTCCCACATTTTTCAAAAGTGCACAAGTGCCCTAAACATTTTGAAACAGAAAAGGATAAAAGAAAATGAAGAAGCTAAAACAAAAAAACAAAAGCGGGACACTGTGCACTGGGCCTTAGTGCACAGTGCCCCGAGTCGCGGCCCAACTGCCCCAGCTTCTCCTCCCTCCTCCCCGTGTCGGCCGCGCCCTGGTCGCGCGCGCGCGCGCCAGCCGGGCGACGACACGGCGACGGCACCGACGCCACCGACAGCCGCGAGGAGATAAGGGAGAGGCCGTGCGTCTCCCCTGGCTCTCCTCGCCACTTTCCCCTCTCCTCTCTCTCGCTCCGCCCGTCTTCCCCCTCAGATCCGGGAGCAGCCGGACGCGGCCGCCGCCGCTCGACGCCGTGCTCGCGGCTACCGGCCTCGCATCGCCTCGTCGAGATGTCCCTCGCCTCCGCCGTGGTCGACCGCGTCGCCTGAAGCTCTCTGGTGGAGCAGGGGAGCTCCACAGGCGTCGTTTTTCTCCGCCCCCTTTGCTTCGGTCGCCGGCGCCTCTCCGTCGATTCCCGGCGCAGCAGCTACTAAACCACTCGCCGGGCCTACGTGTGAGCCTGCACGGTGAGCTTCTCCCCTCCTCTCTCTCGCTGCGCCATAGGAACCGCCGTAGCTAGCCGCCACCGTGGTCGTGCTTTGGCCGCCGCCGACGAGCTCGTGCTCGTGGCCATGGCCGCTTCCGTGCTTGGCTAAGCACCGCGCGGTGCTCCTGGCAACCCCGGGAGTCGAACGCGCACTCGCACGTACCCCCTCGAGCCGCGCAGCCGCGATCCCGTCCAGACCCCGAACTCCGGCGCCGCCCGCGAGCTCACCGTCGACGGCTTCGGTAGATTCCGGCGACGAGACCACTCCCACGCGACGGGCGAGTCCCCTGGCTTTCGAACGCACCCAAGCCCGGCTCGAACCGAGCCCTATAGCTCGATTCCGGCCAACTCCGGCGACGCGCCGCCGTGCGATTTGGTCGCCGGCGACCAGCCGCCGGCCCCGCTGACGTGGCACAGGCGGGGCCCACCCCTGGGTCACTGACCCGTGGGCCCCAGGGGCCCGACCGGCCAGCTGACCGGTCAGCCCTGCTGACTGGACCGGCCCAGTCGCTGACACGTGGGCCCCACCTCCCTGATTAATTAGTTAAAACAAATTAGAAATAAAAATAAACTAATTAACCTAATGTCTCACTGACATGTGGGGTCCACCCCCTAATTAATCCTGGTAATTAAAATGAATCACTGATTAAAGAAATAGAGGCTGACATGTGGGTCCCACTGGACCCACATGTCAGGTTTGACTGGTCAACCATCCTGTTGACTTGCTGACGTCAGCAGCGCGTCATGCTGACGTCATAATTCATTTTCTGTTAAATAAAATAATTCCAGAAATTCAAATAATCTTTAAAAATTAATAACTTTTAAACCGTAGCTCGGATCGAAAAAGTTAAAACATGAAAGTTGCTCAGAACGACGAGACGAGTCTGATCGTGCCGTCTGTTTCTCCATCGGAACCTCCTACGTAGAAGAACTCGTAACTCCGGACCCGAATCCGACAGATGAATAGTGCACACACGTCGGATATTAAATCCCAGAATAATTCTAAAAATAACTAAAATGACTTAGATGCATATTTAGGCAACCCTGCACTGCATCATAGCATCACACGCACCGTGTTGCATTTGTTTGCATTATGTTTACCTGTTTCTTCCCCCTCTTCTCTCTCGGTAGCCCCCGACGTTGACGTAGCTCCCGAGGCAGACGCCGCACAGGAGTACGACTACGTCCCCGACGATACTACTGAAGACCTTGCCCTTGCCCCCGAGCAAACAGGCAAGCACCCCCATTTTGAGCATTCCGATATCACCTATTCTCTTCCCTCTTATGCTTGCATTAGATGTTACTGCTGCTATTACCATCCTATATCTGATGCATAGCCTGTTTAATTGTAGCCTACTGTTGATACCTGCCTGTTATCCTAAACTGTTTAGATAGGATGGGTAGAGCCTGATCAGAGACCCACTTGTCCCGACTGTCCCGCTGGAATCTCAGAAGACCCGAGCAACGGGATCGAAGATCAGACCCGGGCACCGCACGTCACTTCCCCTAAGATGCTCGACACTACTGGGTTACTATCGAGTGCCGAGGGTGATACCTCGTCAGCACTTCTGATGATAACCTTGTAGGTTAGTTAATCGGTCGTGGTAAGCGAGGGTGATTCCTTCTACACCACCCCCGATAACGACGTCGTCGCGCAACTCCTCAAGGTGGACCTCGAGGGTGATTCCTCCTTCGTTCACCTTGATGATAACATCGAGCGGGAATTCCATCGAGGGTGATTCCTCAGGGTTCCCTTCGGTGTCAGACACACAGTTACCTTGGATATTATGACTTGCACTAAACTATGATACTAAAGACGGGTCGGCCCTGAGGGGTACCCGCGCGAGCTTAACGCGAAGTGATGTGGAGTCGGGTTGACCTGGATGGTGCCCGCGAGATAACTACGAGGCGTGGCCGGGCATTCTTAGCCCTTGCCGCAAGTCCTCGAGACGGGGCGACGGGGTCACATCGATCGTGAGTCTCTGCTCGTTTCCGCGCGCTCCTAATCCACTACGGTTTGGATATTTGATCCGAGGGGCCTCTGGCCCGATAGCACTAACCATCACGTGGGCATAGTATGGGCGTTCTGCGTCGTACACATCAGCCGAAGCTTGTTTGACGTCAGTAAGGAGCGGCGCACGCCGAGTTGGACTGGTAACGCAACCGCGCTTGTATAAGGGGTTGCTAGGTCTGCTCTCGGTGCCCCGTAACGTGCAGGAGTTCCCGGGGCGATGGCCCAAGACCCCTGGGGGCATAGGTTTAGTCCGGCGTGCTGACCTCTCTTATAAGCCTAGGTCGGGTTGCGGCGTGTTGCTTAGCCGAGGCCGGGCATGACCCAGAAAAGTGTGTCCGGCCAAAGTTAAGTGAGCGTGGTGGGTAAGTTGGTGCACCCCTGCAGGGAAGAAACTTCTATCGATAGCCTGTCCTACGGTAACGGACACTCGGAGTTGTATCCCGATCGGTACAACTAGAACATGTGGTGAGAACTGGATAGTACGGCTCTGGGATTGCTTTCTCGCAGGGAGTCGAGAAAGGATCTCAGGTCGAGGTTGATGATATTACTACTACTACTTTACATTATGTTCATCTGCTCTCTCCTGATGCTGCAAGACTGTCGAAGATTGTTGAAGATGCTAGTCTTCGATAGGACTAGGCTTTCCCCCTCTACTCTGGCATTTCTGCAGCCCAGTCCACCTATACAGCCATTCCTTTGACAATGATGCATATGTAGTGTAGGTCCTTGCTTGCTGAGTACTTCGGATGAGTACTCACGTTTGCTTTATTTTCTTTTTCCCCCATTTTCCATTTGATGCCACCAGACGACGAAGCCCCTGAGCCAGAAGCCCCAGCCGACGACCAGTACTACTATCCGCCTGGCGAGTACTACTACTACGAGGAGCCGTTCGACGACCAGGAGTAGGATCGGAGGGTCCAGGGCAGGAGGCCTACGCCTTTCGATCGTAGTTTTTATTTTTACCCCGCCTCTGTGAAGGCTTATCTCTCTCTCTGTAATATATCTGTACTCAGATATCTAATGCTTCCGCTGACGCTTGTATGCCATCGAGCTTGTATTCGAGCCCTCGAGGCCCTGGCTTGTAATATTAAGCTTGTATGACTTTATTTTATGTTTTAGAGTTGTGTTGTGATATCTTCAAGTGAGTCCTTAGGCTTGATCGTGCGCATTTGCGTGTATGATTAGTGCACGATTAAGCCGGGGTCGTCACAGGTTGGTATCAGAGCCGACTGCCTCTAGGAATCCCCCTTCCCAATTCCTTGGCCGAAGTTGAGTCTAGTGGTCAAAAATTGTTTTACTAACTTGGCTGTGTGGCTTAAGGGCCCACGTCGCCAACTGGGTGGTATTAGGATCTTTTATTCCTCGTCTTTACTCTGGGATTCTAATCTCTCATCTATTCGGGTTTACTAAAATTTACTAACACTGACATTTAGGTTCTCGTTAATTCTATCCACCCGGAGAACTGGATTCAGTGCGATTTCCCTGTCTTTGATCTGATTAGTCTGATAATCATTTCCTTTCCATTGTTTTGTTTAACCTTTCCTTTTGAGATCGGTTATATTTCTCAATGTCTTACGACAATCCTGAACTTCTTATTTCAGATGGATCGACTGTTTCCCCCTCGTCCTACGACGCAGCTCATGCTTCGCACCTGTGCTCGAGACGTCCCTGGGTTTCCAGCTGTTCTGATCGCCCTCTTGATCAGGCTAGGATACCGCTGGTGCCCCGAGTACATGGTCTATGAGGTTTATCGTGAGTTCAACCAGGAGCAGTACTATGCTGATGTTCGCATCTATGATCAGCAGGATAACTCTGACACTGAGCTTCACCGATTTCACGGGATCGGCGTGACGATTGAGATGGCAGTACATGATGCCGCCTACTCTGCTGTCGCACGTCTCCGAGGAGAGCACAGTGCTAACTTGGATGATACTGTGTTTCGGTACATTCCGTATGCACCTGTTGGAGATGCTACTGGATTTTACACAGCTATCTGTGCCCCGTACGAGCCTCGTCGCTATGATCAGCGAGTTTTGATCCACTATGCTCAGGCTTTGGATCGCACTGTTCGTGCACTTGCTGTTGAGTTGTTTGCCACTCGAGCACGCTACTACGAGGCTATGACACAGTTGCTACCAGCTGTTCGTGCAGGGATGCATCCGGAGTACATTCTTTACCCGAGCAGGACTGAGATGCCATCAGGGATCGTCTGGCCTGCTGTGGGAGGTCACACGCCTGCACGGGGACCTCTTCTTACAGTTTGAGACCGGATTCTGCATCAGAGTGCACACGGAGAGTAGGATCCTGCGAGTTGATCGATCTTCGGTGTTCTCTAAACTCGACTTGAGGTTGGGTTATCACCAGATCCGTGTCCGCGAAGAGGATATTCCCAAGACTGCATTCGTTACTCGTTATGGCTCATACGAGTACACCGTCATGTCATTTGGTCTGACGAATGCTCCCGCTACCTTCTCCCGCTTAATGAATTATACATTCATGGACTACCTCGACAAGTTCGTCGTGGTATATCTAGATGATATTCTGGTTTATTCGAAGAACAAAGAAGAACATGCCGAACATCTTCGTCTTGTTCTGGAGAGACTTCGAGAACACAAGCTGTATGCCAAGTTCTCTAAATGCGAATTCTGGCTTCCTGAAGTGACCTACCTTGGACATGTGATTTCCAAGGACGGTATTGCCGTTAACCCGGAGCGTGTTCAGGCTATCCTTGACTGGACCCCTCCGAAGAATGCCAAGCAGGTCCGAAGCTTTCTCGGTCTAGCCAGCTATTGTCGCCGATTCGTCGAGAACTTCTCCAAGATCGCCAAGCCCCTGACTAATCTGCTCCACAAAGGCGTTAAGTTTGAGTGGACAGACAAGTGTCAGGAAAGTTTCCAAACCCTCAAGGACAAGCTCACTTCTGCTCCAGTGCTTGCTCCTCCTGATTCTCGCAAGGACTTTGTCATATATTGCGACGCCTCTCGTCAGGGATTAGGCTGCGTCCTAATGCAAGGGCGGAGAGTAATTGCATATGCTTCACGTCAATTGCGTCCACATGAAGAGAATTATCCAGTGCATGATCTTGAACTTGCAGCAGTGATGTATGCATTGAAGTTATGGCGACACTACCTTCTGGGTAATCGGTGTGAAATTTATACCGATCACCAAAGTCTGAAATACTTATTCACTCAACCGGATCTTAATCTCCGACAACAACGATGGTTAGAAGCTATTGCGGATTATGACTGCGGTATTTCTTATACCCCGGGCAAAGCTAATGTAATGGCCGATGCCCTGAGTCGCAAGTCATATTGCAACAACCTCATGGTTAGGCAAGCTCAACCTCGTCTTCACGCAGAACTGACTCAGCTGAATCTGCGAATTCTTCCCCAGGGTTCTCTTAATAACCTTGTGGTACAGCCAGACCTTCTGAAGGCTGTTAAAGAAGCGCAAGCCAAAGATGCTGAAATTGACTTGATGAAGAAGGAGCTTCACCTTGCTAAGTATCGAGATTTCTCAGTTGCTGAAGATGGTACATTATATTTCAGAGACCGCATCGTAGTACCTCGCTTCGAGCTGATGACTGACAAAGTCATGAAGGAGGCCCATGATACACCGCTGTCTATCCATCCGGGTAGTACCAAAATGTATCGAGATCTTCGTCAAAGGTACTGGTGGTCTAGGATGAAGCAGGATATTGCTCGTTATGTTGCCGAGTGTGACGTTTGTCGTCGCGTGAAGGCAGAACATCAGAAACCTGCTGGAATTCTGCAACCGCTCCCTATTCCTCTATGGAAGTGGGATAAAGTGCAAATGGACTTCATCACTGGTCTTCCCAAGTCTCAGAAGGGTCACGATGCTATTCTTGTCGTCGTTGACCAACTTTCCAAGGTTGCACACTTTCTGCCAGTTAAGGAGACTATTACTGCTAGTCAGTTAGCAGAGCTATATATCTCCAGAATTGTTTCACTCCATGGTATTTCCAAGGAAATCAGTTCAGACCGTGGTGTTCTTTTCACTTCCAAGTTCTGGGAAAGTTTCCAAGAAGCCATGGGAACTCATATTACCTGGAGTTCCGCATATCATCCTCAGTCCCAAGGCCAAGTTGAGCGCGTTAATCAAGTGCTTGAAGACATGCTTCGAGCCTGTGTTATATCCTTCGGTAAGAAATGGGAGGAATCTCTCCCGTATGCCGAGTTCTCTTATAACAACAGTTATCAAGCCAGCTTAAAAATGGCCCCATTTGAGGTTCTTTATGGACGTAAATGTCGAACCCCTCTGAATTGGTCAGAAACTGGGGAACGACCTCTTGTTGGACCGGACATCATTCAGCATGCCGAAGAACAAGTCCGAATTGTCCGGGAGAATCTCAAAGCAGCTCAAGACCGTCAGAAGAGTAATTATGATCGCAAGCGATGGGGTGTGATCTATCAACCTGATGAACAAGCTTATCTTCGTGTCACTCCAATGAAGGGCACCCGTCGTTTCGGAATCAAGGGCAAGCTAGCTCCTCGCTACATTGGTCCTTTCCGTATCATGGCTAGACGTGGACATGTGGCTTATAAATTGGAATTGCCGCCACAGTTCTCTCATATTCATGATGTCTTCCACGTATCGCAACTCCGTAAGTGCTTCAAGGAATCTCCGCATCGTGCAGTGGATCATGAGATGCTACAACTGCAAGATAATCTTTCATATAAGGAGCATCCGATCCGCATCCTCGACGAAGCTGAGCGTCGTACTCGTCAGAAGACGACCAAGTTCCTAAAAGTGTAATGGTCGAATCATACTGAAGATGAAGCCACTTGGGAACGCGAGGATCATCTTCGGGAAGAATATCCCGGACTCTTTCCTTCTACCTCCTAAATTCTCGGGACGAGAATTTCTTTTAGAGGAGGAGAACTTGTAACACCCCCTAGTAATAAGCTCTATGACACTCTGTTAAAACTGCCAAGTCATGATCATTTGCAGTGCCAAATCATTTGGGTTAATAATCCAATTCAAATTCAAAATCTGAAAATCAAATTAAATTCCAAAGTGCAAATTGAAGTTGATCAAACTCTGCTGGAGAAATGTTATTTAATTAGCAAATAATCCAGTGGTCATGGCAAAATCATAATCATTATTTTTGGAGTTAGCTAAGTGAGTGAAACAACCTGAAACAGCACTCAAAACAGACTATTTACATCTATTAAATTAATATCAAACTCAAATGGAATCCAAATTTGTCCAAACCACTTTTTGGTGAGAGATAATATTGCATTGCAATATTTGGGCCAACTCCCTCATTTTTCAAAAGTGCACAAGTGCCCTAAACATTTTGAAACAGAAAAGGATAAAAGAAAATGAAGAAGCTAAAACAGAAAAACAAAAGCGGGACACTGTGCACTGGGCCTTAGTGCACAGTGCCCCGAGTCGCGGCCCAACTGGCCCAGCTTCTCCTCCCTCCTCCCCGTGTCGGCCGCGCCCTGGTCGCGCGCGCGCGCGCCAGCCGGGCGACGACACGGCGACGGCACCGACGCCACCGACAGCCGCGAGGAGATAAGGGAGAGGCCGTGCGTCTCCCCTGGCTCTCCTCGCCACTTTCCCCTCTCCTCTCTCTCGCTCCGCCCGTCTTCCCCCTCAGATCCGGGAGCAGCCGGACGCGGCCGCCGCCGCTCGACGCCGTGCTCGCGGCTACCGGCCTCGCATCGCCTCGTCGAGATGTCCCTCGCCTCCGCCGTGGTCGACCGCGTCGCCTGAAGCTCTCTGGTGGAGCAGGGGAGCTCCACAGGCGTCGTTTTTCTCCGCCCCCTTTGCTTCGGTCGCCGGCGCCTCTCCGTCGATTCCCGGCGCAGCAGCTACTAAACCACTCGCCGGGCCTACGTGTGAGCCTGCACGGTGAGCTTCTCCCCTCCTCTCTCTCGCTGCGCCATAGGAACCGCCGTAGCTAGCCGCCACCGTCGTCGTG
Organism: Thinopyrum elongatum; assembly: GCA_011799875.1. Taxonomy (NCBI): domain Eukaryota; kingdom Viridiplantae; phylum Streptophyta; class Magnoliopsida; order Poales; family Poaceae; genus Thinopyrum; species Thinopyrum elongatum. The sequence goes on from CM022299.1 coordinate 441,335,314, forward strand.
CTTTGGCCGCCGCCGACGAGCTCGTGCTCGTGGCCATGGCCGCTTCCGTGCTTGGCTAAGCACCGCGCTGTGCTCCTGGCAACCCCGGGAGTCGAACGCGCACTCGCACGTACTCCCTCGAGCCGCGCAGCCGCGATCCCGTCCAGACCCCGAACTCCGGCGCCGCCCGCGAGCTCACCGTCGACGGCTCCGGTAGATTCCGGCGACGAGACCACTCCCACGCGACGGGCGAGTCCCCTGGCTTTCGAACGCACCCAAGCCCGGCTCGAACCGAGCCCTATAGCTCGATTCCGGCCAACTCCGGCGACGCGCCGCCGTGCGATTTGGTCGCCGGCGACCAGCCGCCGGCCCCGCTGACGTGGCACAGGCGGGGCCCACCCCTGGGTCACTGACCCGTGGGCCCCAGGGGCCCGACCGGCCAGCTGACCGGTCAGCCCTGCTGACTGGACCGGCCCAGTCGCTGACACGTGGGCCCCACCTCCCTGATTAATTAGTTAAAACAAATTAGAAATAAAAATAAACTAATTAACCTAATGTCTCACTGACATGTGGGGTCCACCCCCTAATTAATCCTGGTAATTAAACTGAATCACTGATTAAAGAAATAGAGGCTGACATGTGGGTCCCACTGGACCCACATGTCAGGTTTGACTGGTCGACCGTCCTGTTGACTTGCTGACGTCAGCAGCGCGTCATGCTGACGTCATAATTCATTTTCTGATAAATAAAATAATTCCAGAAATTCAAATAATCTTTAAAAATTAATAACTTTTAAACCGTAGCTCGGATCGAAAAAGTTAAAACATGAAAGTTGCTCAGAACGACGAGACGAGTCTGATCGTGCCGTCTATTTCTCCATCGGAACCTCCTACGTAGAAGAACTCGTAACTCCGGACCCGAATCCGACAGATGAATAGTGCACACACGTCGGATATTAAATCCCAGAATAATTCTAAAAATAACTAAAATGACTTAGATGCATATTTAGGCAACCCTGCACTGCATCATAGCATCACACGCACCGTGTTGCATTTGTTTGCATTATGTTTACCTGTTTCTTCCCCCTCTTCTCTCTCGGTAGCCCCCGACGTTGACGTAGCTCCCGAGGCAGACGCCGCACAGGAGTACGACTACGTCCCCGACGATACTACTGAAGACCTTGCCCTTGCCCCCGAGCAAACAGGCAAGCACCCCCATTTTGAGCATGCCTATATCGCCTATTCTCTTCTCTCTTATGCTTGCATTAGAACTGCTACTGCTACTGTTTTCCTATATCTGCTGCATAGCCTGTTTATTGTAACCTGCCTTGCTACCTTACTGGTTATCCTAGACTGCTTAGTATAAGGTGGGTAGAGACACGACCGAGACCCCCACTTGATCCCGACTGCCCTGCTGGACATCAGAAGACCCGATCATCGGGATTGAAGACTAGACCATGGCACCGCACATCACTTCCCCTTAGTTGCCGACACTGCTGGGTTATCATCGAGTGCCGAGGGTGATACCTCGTCAGCACTTCTGATGTTAACCTTGTAGGTTAGTTACTCGGTCGTGGTAAGCGAGGGTGATTCCTTCTACACCACCCCCGATCACGACGTCGTCGCGCAACTCCTCAAGGTGGACCTCGAGGGTGAATCCTCCTTCGTTCACCTTGATGATAACATCGAGCGGGAATTCCATCGAGGGTGATTCCTCAGGGTTCCCTTCGGTGTCAGACACACAGATACCTTGGATATTATGACTTGCACTAAACTATGATACTAAAGACGGGTCGGCCCTGAGGGGTACCCGCGCGAGCTTAACGCGAAGTGATGTGGAGTCGGGTTGACCTGGATGGTGCCCGCGAGATAACTACGAGGCGTGGCCGGGCATTCTTAGCCCTTGCCGCAAGTCCTCGAGACGGGGCGACGGGGTCACATCGATCGTGAGTCTCTGCTCGTTTCCGCGCGCTCCTAATCCACTACGGTTTGGATATTTGATCCGAGGGGCCTCTGGCCCGATAGCACTAACCATCACGTGGGCATAGTATGGGCGTTCTGCGTCGTACACATCAGCCGAAGCTTGTTTGACGTCAGTAAGGAGCGGCGCACGCCGAGTTGGACTGGTAACGCAACCGCGCTTGTATAAGGGGTTGCTAGGTCTGCTCTCGGTGCCCCGTAACGTGCAGGAGTTCCCGGGGCGATGGCCCAAGACCCCTGGGGGCATAGGTTTAGTCCGGCGTGCTGACCTCTCTTATAAGCCTAGGTCGGGTTGCGGCGTGTTGCTTAGCCGAGGCCGGGCATGACCCAGAAAAGTGTGTCCGGCCAAAGTTAAGTGAGCGTGGTGGGTAAGTTGGTGCACCCCTGCAGGGAAGAAACTTCTATCGATAGCCTGTCCTACGGTAACGGACACTCGGAGTTGTATCCCGATCGGTACAACTAGAACATGTGGTGAGAACTGGATAGTACGGCTCTGGGATTGCTTTCTCGCAGGGAGTCGAGAAAGGATCTCAGGTCGAGGTTGATGATATTACTACTACTACTTTACATTATGTTCATCTGCTCTCTCCTGATGCTGCAAGACTGTCGAAGATTGTTGAAGATGCTAGTCTTTGATAGGACTAGGCTTTCCCCCTCTACTCTGGCATTTCTGCAGCCCAGTCCACCTATACAGCCATTCCTTTGACAATGATGCATATGTAGTGTAGGTCCTTGCTTGCTGAGTACTTCGGATGAGTACTCACGTTTGCTTTATTTTCTTTTTCCCCCATTTTCCATTTGATGCCACCAGACGACGGAGCCCCTGAGCCAGAAGCCCCAGCCGACGACCAGTACTACTATCTGCCTGGCGAGTACTACTACTACGAGGAGCCGTTCGACGACCAGGAGTAGGATCGGAGGGTCCAGGGCAGGAGGCCTACGCCTTTCGATCGTAGTTTTTATTTTTACCCCGCCTCTGTGAAGGCTTATCTCTCTCTCTGTAATATATCTGTACTCAGATATCTAATGCTTCCGCTGACGCTTGTATGCCATCGAGCTTGTATTCGAGCCCTCGAGGCCCTGGCTTGTAATATTAAGCTTGTATGACTTTATTTTATGTTTTAGAGTTGTGTTGTGATATCTTCAAGTGAGTCCTTAGGCTTGATCGTGCGCATTTGCGTGTATGATTAGTGCACGATTAAGCCGGGGTCGTCACAGAGCGCTATCGTTTTATGCCCCTAGCTAGGCATAACGCAAAAGATCTAAGTGTTGTCAACTTTGTTTCGAGATCCATAAGATGCCCTCATGATTGATTCATAAGGTGGCCTAATTCTTGTCCTAGGGAAGTGCTCCATACCCTTCCTTAGTGGAAATTGAAATTTAATATTGCCTTCTTCCATATCAATCATGGCACCAATAGTACGTAAAAACTGTCTACCAAGAATAATTGGGCAAGACGGAATGCAATCAATATCAAGAACAATAAAAATCTATGGCCACATAATGCCTATTTTCAAGAATAAGAACATCATTAATTCTTCCCATAGGCTTTTTAATAGTAGAATCCGCCAAATGCAAATTTAAAGAGCATTCTTCAATATCGGTAAGACCAAGCACATCACACAAAGATTTAGGAATTGTAGAAACACTAGCACCCAAGTCACATAAAGAAAAACACTCATAATTTTTAATCTTGACTTTGATAGTAGGTTCCCATTCATCATGTAGTTTTCTAGGAATTGAAACTTCTAATTCCAACTTTTTTTCAAAAGCTTTCATCATAGCATCAACAATATGTTTAGTAAAAGCTTTATTTTGTTCATAGGCATGGGGTGAATTTATCATGGATTGCAACAAAGAAATACAATCAACCAAAGAGCAACTATCACAATTAAAGTCTTTGTAATCCAAAATAGTGGGCACATCACTAGTTAAAGTCTTGACCTCTTCAAACCCACTTTTATCAAAATTTTCAACAAGATTTTCACCCTCCAAATTATCGGGACGCCTTCTAGCTAAAGTTGACTCTTCTCCAGTCCCTTTATCATCAATCTTAATTTTATTAAACAAGGAATCAATAGAAGAAACACCAATCATTTTAAGATCTTCATCACTTTTATGAAAGCAATCACTAGAAAACGCTTTTTCTAAAAATTCTCGTCTAGCTCTAAGCACAGCGGTTCTTTTCTTACTTTCATCCATAGAAACATAAAGAGCTTTAATAGATTCCTCGACCTTAGGCACAAAAATTATCATCTTGAGATTTTCCACATCATGAGAAATTCTATCAATACTTCTAGACATATCATCAATCTTATTCAGCTTTTCTTCGATTGTAGCATTGAAAACTTTTTGAGTATTGACAAATTCTTTAATATTATTCTCAAGATCAGAGGTGTTCCTATTATTATTATAAGAAGGATTACCATAGGAATTACGATAATTATTAGAGGAATTACTAGTAAAAGGCCTAGGATTAAAATTACCTCTATAAGCATTGTTATTAAAGTTGTTTCGCGAAATAAAGTTCACATCTATGGCATCACTATTTTGCTCAATCAAAGTAGACAAAGGCATATCATTAAAATCAATAGGAGCATTTTTATTAGCAACCAACTTCATAAGAGCATCAACTTTTTCACTCAAAGAATTTATTTCTTCTATCGAATTAACTTTTTTACTAGTAGGAGCCCTTTCGGTATGCCACTATGAATAATTTGCCATGATGTTATCTAGCAATTTAGTAGCTTCACCCAAAGTAATTTCCATAAAAGTACCCCCCGCGGCGGAATCTAAAAGATTACGTGAAACAAAATTCAATCCCGCATAAAAAATTTGTATGATCATCCAAAGATTTAACCCATGAGTTGGGCAATTCCTTAGCATCATTTTCATCCTTTCCCAAGATTGTGCAACATGCTCATGCTCAAGTTGCTTGAAATTCATGATCTGGGTTCTAAGGGAAATGATTTTCACGGGCGGAAAAAACTTAGTGATAAAAGCGTCCTTGCACTTATTCCAAGAATCGATACTATTGCGAGGCAAAGAGGAAAACCAAATTTTTGCGTGATCTCGCAAAGAAAACGGAAATAATTTCAACTTCACAACATAATTGTCCACATCTTTTTTCTTTTGCGTATCGCATAATTCCATAAATATGTTAAGATGGGACACGGCATCCTCACTAGGAGTACCGGAAAACTGATCTTTCATAACAAGATTCAACAAAGCAGTATTAATATCACAAGTCTCCGCGCTAGTGGCGGGAGGAGCAATCGGAGTGCTAATAAAATCATTGTTGTTGGTATTTGAGAAATCACACAACTTGGTGTTGTCTTGAGTCATGGTGACTTCGCAACAAGATTGCACTCAAAAACAGATCTGACGAGAAAACGGCGAACGAAAAAGAGGGCGAATAAAACGGCAATTTTTTGTGAAGTGGGGGATAGAAAAACGAAAGGCAAATGGCAAATAATGTAAATTGCAAGGAGATGAGATTTATGATTATGAACCTGGTTGATGTTGATGATGTCTCCCCGGTAACGGCGCCAGAAACTCCTCTTGATGTCTGCTAGAACTACGTCGGTTTTTCCCCAGAGAGGGAGGGATGATGCAGCACAGCGATGGTAGGTATTTCCCTCAGTGACGAGACCAAGGTTATCGAACCAGTAGGAGAACCACGCAACACCACATAAATAGCTCCTGCACACAAAGAACAAATACTTGCAACCCGACGTGTTAAAAGGGGTTGTCAATCTCTTTCGGGTAACGAGATAGATAAAATTGTAGTAGATTGAAAGATGCAAATAAAATTCAGCGAGGTATTTTTGGGTTTTTGGATTAATAGATCTGAAAATAAAAGTTGCAAATAAATAAAAGAGCGAATAGCAAAATAGATCTTGAAGGCAAATATATTAAAGAAGAGACCCGGGGGCCGTAGTTTTCACTAGTGGCTTCTCTCGAGAAAAATAGCAAACGGTGGAAACAAATTACTGTTGGGCAATTGATAGAACATCAAATACTCATGACGATATCCAGGCAATGATCATTATATAGGCATCACGTCCAAGATTAGTAGACCGACTCCTGCCTGCATCTACTACTATTACTCCACACATCGACCGCTATCCAGCATGCATCTAGTGTATTAAGTTCATGGAGAAACGAAGTAATGCAATAAGAACGATGACATGATGTTGACAAGATCTATTTATGTAGAAATAGACCCCATCTTCTTATCCTTAATGGCAACGATACATACGTGTCGTTTCCCTTTCTGTCACTAGGATCAAGCACCGTAAGATCGAACCCATCACGAAGCACCTCTTCCCATTGCAAGATAAATAGATCAAGTTGGCCAAACAAAACCCAAATATCGGAGAAGAAATACGAGGCTATAAGCAATCATGCATATAAGAGATCAAAGAAGACTCAAATAACTTTCATGGATAAAAAGATAGATCTGATCATAAACTCAAAGTTCATCAGATCCCAACAAACACACCGCAAAAAAGAGTTACATCATATGGATCTCCAAGTGACCATTGTATTGAGAATCAAACAAGAGAGAGAAAGCCATCTAGCTACAAACCACGGACCCGAAGGTCTACAAGAACTACTCACGCATCATCGGAGAGGCACCAATGAGGATGATGAACCCCTCCGTGATGGTGTCTAGATTGGATCTGGTGGTTCTGGAACTTGCGGCGGCTGGAATTGATTTTCATTGAATCCCCTAGGGTTTCTGGAATATTGGGGTATTTATAGAGTAAAAAGGCGGTGCGGGAGGCCTCCGAGGTGGGCACAACCCATCTGGGCACGCCTGGGCCTCCAGGCGCACCCTGGTGGGTTGTGCTCCCCTCGGAGCACCCCCCAGGTGCTTCTCCGGCCCACTGGATGTCTTCTGGTCCAAAAAAATCCACAAAAAGTTTCGCTGCGTTTGGACTCCGTTTGGTATTGATTTCCTGCGATGTAAAAAACATGCAGAAAACAGCAACTGGCACTGGGCACTATGTCAATAGGTTAGCACCAAAAAATGATATAAAATGATTATAAAATGATTGTAAAATATCCAAGAATGATAATATAACAGCATGGAACAATAAAAAATTATAGATACGTTGGAGACGTATCAGTCTTCCCAGCGAGCCGCCTTTTAGGCCTTGGGCCTTGTCATTTGTCTGACCCGGCAACCAGGTCACAAGTGAGTCGCCAAGCTTGGCCGGGTTACAAGTGAGTCGCCAAGCTTGGCCTGGTTACAAGTGAGTCGCCAAGTCTTGGGCGGGTTACAAGTGAGTCGCCAAGTCTTGGGCGGGTCATACCGCGGGGTATATCCCCGACAAGCTCCGTTAGCATAATAAAACAAATCATTCACTTGGGTACTGTCAAGACAATATTCATAATTGTTTCCACATAATGCCTACTGTACTCTATCATTTCCACAATTTATATTAAGCAATATAAGCTATAGAAACTAGAAAACAAGCAAACTATGCATTGAAAACAGAATCTGTCAAAAATAGAACAGTCTGTAAAGATCTGAATTATGCTCATACTTATATTACTCCAAAAATCTTAAAAATTAGAACAACATAGAAAATTTGTATATGAATACTCTGTAAAATATTCAGAGTTTTTCCACTTGCCAGTGAATTTCCAAAATTCTGCTACTGGACGCAAAAGTTTCTGTTTTTGCACAGAATCAAATCAACTATCAACCACACTATCCCAAAGGCTTTACTTGGAACTTTATTGAAACAAAAACTATAAAACATGATTACTACAGTAGCTTAATCATGTGAACACACAAAAACAGTAAGGATAAATATTAGGTTGTCTCTAAACAAGAACTTTTCTTTAAAGCTTTTTTAGCTAGGCATGATATTTTAATGATACTCTTCCAAGCCCAATTTCGATGATAATTTTATTCATACTCTAAAAGATATTAGTGAAGTTCATAGAACATTCTACAATTAATATAGATTGACCAATATCCAAGCTCAAAATATATAAGTGAAGCACACGAAGCATTCTATAAAGCCATACTCAAAAGATTTAAGTGAAGCACATGAAACATTCTATAGATCAATTAAGGACTATCTCATACTAGCATGGTGCATAAAGGAAAAGAAAAGAAAAATAAACACAAAAGACACATATCATGTGAACAAAACAAAGACCGAGGTATATCGATAATTGTTGAAGAAGAAAGATGGGATGCCAACCGGGGCATCCCCAAGCTTAGATGCTTGAGTATCCTTGAAATATTTACTTGGGGTGCCTTGGGCATCCCCAAGCTTGAACTCTTGCCTTCCCTTATTCTTCTTATATCGATAACTCCTCGATCTTTGAACACTTCAACCACACAAAACTTAACAAAACCCTCGTGAGATCCGTTAGTATAGTAAAGCAAATCACTACCTTTAGGTACTGTTGTAAACTCATTCCAATTTCATATTAGCATTATATCTACTGTATTCCAACTTTACCATGGTTCATACTGTTGGAAATATGCCCTAGAGGCAATAATAAAGTGGTTATTATTATTATATTTCCTTGTTCATGATAATCATTTATTATCCATGCTATAATTGTATTGACCGGAAACTCAAATGCATGTGTGGATACATAGACAACAACATGTCCCTAGTGAGCCTCTACCGGACTAGCTCGTTGATCAAAGATGGCTATGGTTTCCTAGCCATAGACATGAGTTGTCATTTGATAACAGGATCACATCATTAGGAGAATGATGTGATGGACAAGACCCAAACTATGAACGTAGCATATGATCGTGTCAAGTTTATTGCTAGCGTTTTTTGCATGTCAAGTATATGTTCCTATGACCATAAGATCATGCAACTCACTGACACCGGAGGAATACCTTGTGTGTACCAAATGTCGCAACGTAACTGGGTGACTATAAAGGTGCTCTACAGGCATCTCCGAGGGTGTCTGTTGAGTTGGCATGTATGAAGACTGGGATTTGTCACTCCGTATGACGGAGAGGTATCTCAGGGCCCACTCGGTAATACAACATCACAATGAGCTTGCAAGCAATGTGACTAATGGGTTAGCCACGGGATCTTGTATTACGAAACATGTAAAGAGACTTGCCGGTAACGAGATTGAACTAGGTATGGAGATACCGACGATCGAATCTCGGGCAAGTAACATACCGATAGACAAAGGGAACTACATACGGGATTAGTTGAATCCTGGACATCGAGGTTCGACTGATAAAGATCTTCGTAGAATATGTAAGAACCAACATGGGCTTCCAGGTCCCGCTATTGGTTATTGACCGTAGATGTGTCTCGGTCATGTCTGCATAGTTCTCGAACCCGCAGGGTCTACACACTTAATGTTTGGTGATGATATAAGTATAGTTGAGTCATTATGCTGGTTACCAAAGGTTGTTCGGAGTCCCGGATGAGATCCCGGACATGACGAGGAACTCCGAAATGGTTTGTAGGTGAAGATTGATATATTGGACGAAGGGTATTGGATTCTGGAATTCTTCCGGGGGTACCGGGTGATGACTAGCATGACCGAAAGGGGTTTCGGGGGCCCCCGGCAAGTGTTGGGGGGGCCTCATGGGCCAAGGGGAGGGGGCACATGTAACACCCCATGTATTAAGCTACAGTAATCACCCTTTCGATTATGCCATGTCATCATGATCAACAGTGCCTAATCATCATTTGCATCATATTGCATTTCAACTCCTAACTCAAAAATTCAAATTAAATTAAAGTGAAAATAAAAGTTGTTCAAGACAGAAACTAAAATGTTCAGTAAATAGCAACTATTCCAGAGACTATTCTAAAATTGTAACCAACAATTAATAAATTAATTGGGTGGCTCTAACATTACCAAAACAGCAACGATTAATACATTTTATTTAACACAAAATTTGTGTGAACTCCAATTGTCTCCAAACCAATTTTTGGCAGTTATAGGTATTACATAGCATCTAATGGGCTAGGTCACTAATTTGGTAAAAGTCAATTGGTGGCCTAACTATTTGCGAAAAGCAGAAAACAGTAAAACAAGAGAAAACAAAAAGGGAAAATAGAAATGAAACAAAAAACTAAAAACAAAGAAACCCCCCCTCCAACTGGGCAACGTCCCAGCTAGGCCGGCCCACCGGCCCAACCGCGCCCCTGGCCTATATGGCCTGCCGACGCCCAAACCCTAGCCTCTCCCCTCCCCGACCCCCCTCCCTCGTCTCCCCTGCCCCCCTCGCGTGGATCTAGATCGAGGCGGCGCCCTTGCGCTCACCGCCCCCGATCCCGTCGGTGTTGCCTCGCCGTCCCACCGGCACCACGCCATCGCCGGACCTCACCGCGCCGTCCCCGACCTCCTCCTCAACCTCGGACCCCGAGCTCGACGCCGCGTCGCCGTCACCGTCGCTTGGAGGAACACCTCGCCGGAGCCCCGCACCGCCTGGACTTCGTCGTCGCACGTCGTCCACGCCCCCCCCCCTCGACGGACTTCCCCGCGCCTCGTCGGTGAACCCCTGCAACGGGGGTATGGAACCCCATCTTCCCCTGATTCCTCTGTCCGCGTCGCGCACCGCCAGCCCTGTCCCGCGCCTGCTCGCTCTGCCGCGTGCGTCTCGGCCTGCCTTTGGCCGCGCCCGAGCCCGCACTGTCCAGTGCTCGCGCACTCCCGCGCGTGGCCTCGCCTCGACCAGCCGCGCCCTGCCGTTGGCCGCCGCGCCCCCCTTCGCTCTGCTGCACCTCGCCCCGCTGAGCCCACACGTGCTCCGGCTGCTAGCCCCGCCTACGCCCACACGACGCTGCCGCCCAGCCCGTGCGCTGGCCGCGCCGCGGCCAGCCTCTGCCGTTGCCGACACCGCCGCCCCCTGGTGGCCTCGGGCACACACGGGCGCCCACGCCCGGCGCCCGTAACCGCCACCCACACGCCTGCTATGGCCCTGGGCCACTGCCAGGCGGGGCCCAGTTCCCCCTGGTTAATAAAAAAAAGAGGAAATACAAATATAATTAATTAGTTTAATTAATTGTGCTTAATTAGCCTAATTAACTAGATTAGTTAATTTAAAGTTGTTTAAATTAGCTAATCCTATGACAAACGGGCCCCACGTGCTAGGGTTGACTTAGTCAACCTGCTGACATCATGCTGATGTCATGCCTGCACAATAATTGTATTTTGGAATTAATTTAAATCTGTTAATTCTAGAATATTATTAAAACTTTGAAAAATCATATAAAATAATCCGTAACTCCGATCGAAAAACTTTATACATGAAAGTTGCTCAGAACGACGAGGCGAATCCGGAAACACGGTCCGTTCGTCCGTCACGCGTCCCTAGCTACTCGAACATGGAACCGTTCCCCTCCGGTCATCTATCTGACAACTGTCCGGAACCGGGAAAACATTCCCGGATGGATTCCCCCTTCCTCGTTGTCGTGCAACCATACGTTAAGGCGCACCCGGCACTGCGTATTGTCATGTCATGCTCTTGTTTGCTTTATATTTACCGCTTCCTTCCCCTCTTCTCTCTCGTTAGACCCCGACGCAGTTCCCGGTACCGACGCAGCTCCGGAGCCCGGCGCCACCGTTGACGACCTTGCCTTTGCCGCAAATCAACCAGGCAAGCCCCCCCCTTGAGCATACCGATATCGCCCATTCTATTTTCTCATGCTTGCATTAGAATTGCTGCTGCTGCTGCTATACCTATTCTGATGCATAGCCTGTTTATTGTAACCTGCTGTTGATAATTACCTGTATAACCTAGATTGCTTAGTATATGCTGGGTAGAGAACTATCAGTGACCCCACTAGTCCCGACTGCCCCGCTGGATTATCACAAGACCCGATCAACGGGATTGAAGACCAGGCCCCGGCACCGCACATCACCCCCCCTTAGTTGTACGACACTACTGGGTTACTATCGAGTGCCGAGGGTGATACCTCGTCAGCACTTCTGATGTTAACCTTGTAGGGTAGATAATTGGTCGTGGTCATCGAGGGTGATTCCTCCTTCTCCACTGCCAATACGACCCTGTCACACAACACTTCAGTGCGAACCTCGAGGGTGATTCCTCCGAGTACACCTTGACGGATACATCGAGTAGGAATCCAACGAGGGTGATACCTCGGATTCCCCTGATGTTATGTACACACGGATACTTGGATTTTACACTGTTACTTGGAAAGGCGGGCCGACCCTGAGGGGTACCCGCGTGAGCCTAAGTGGCGAGTGTTGTGGAGACGGGTTGACCTGGATGGTGCTCGAGTGATGAATACAAGGCGCGGCCGGGCATTCTTAGCCCTTGCAGCAAGTCCTCGAGATGGGCCGATGGGGTCACATCGATCATGAGTCTCTGCTCGTTACCGCAAGCCCCTAGTCCACTAACGATTTGGATATTTGATCCGAGCAGGCCTCTGGCCTGATAGCACTAACCATCACGTGGGCATAGTATGGGCGTTCTGCATCGTAGCATCAGCCGACAGCTTTGTCAGACGTCCAGTTCAGCCTCGTGGCCGGGCCGGGCCAGTACCATCCAGGACTGAGGTGGTGCTCGTCCCGACCCTGCACACACCGACCCGGAGTGCACAGGGCGATGGCCCAAGACCCCTGAGCGCTTAGGATATAGACCGACGGGGACCTCTCTGCTGAGCTGTAGGTAGGGTTGCGGTGTATCGTTTGGCCGAGGCCGGGCATGACCCAGGAAAGTGTGTCCGGCCGGAGTTAATCGAGCGTGTTGGGTAAGTTGGTGCACCCCTGCAGGGAAGAACACATCTATCGATAGCCGATCCTATGGTAAAGGACACTCGGAGTTGTATCACGCTCGACACAACTAGAACGTGAGATGATACCTGGATATATGGCTCTGGGATTGCTTCTCGCAGGGAGTCGAGAAGGGATCTCAGGACGAGGTTGATGATTGTATGGCTTTGGGATTGCTTTCTCGCAGGGAGTTGAGAAAGGATCTCTGGGTGAGGTTGAGACTTAATGATACTACTACTTTATACGGTACTAATCTACACTCTTCTATTGCGGCAAGACCGCTAAAGATGCTAGTCTTCGATAGGACTAGGATTTCCGCACTATTCTGGCATTTCTGCAGCCCAGTCCACATATACAGCCACTCTTTGATAATGTTGCATATGTAGTGTAGATCCTTGCTTGCTGAGTACTTCGGATGAGTACTCACGGTTGCTTTGCTTTGCTTTCTTTTTCTCCCCATATCAGTTTGTCGTGACCAGATGACGGAGCCACTGAGACAGCTACCCCCGCCGACGATCGACTACTACTACTACCCCGAGGGTGGTTACTGCTTCGAACTTGCCATCGACCAGGAGTAGGTTTGGAGGGTCCCAGGCAGGAGGCCTGCGCCTTTCGATCGTAGTGTATTCTTTTGCCCTGCCTTCTAAGGGCCTATCTGTGTTTTCTTTTATATCTGTACTCAGATATCTGATGCTTCCGTTGACGCTTGTATGCAAGCTTATGTATTCGAGCCCTCGAGGCCCCTGGCTTGTAATATAAAGCTTGTATGACTTTATTTATGTTTTAGAGTTGTGTTGTGATATCTTCCCGTGAGTCCTTAGGCCTGATCGTGTGCATTTGCGTGTATGATTAGTGCACGATTGAGCCGGGGGCATCACAAGTTGGTATCAGAGCCGATTGACTGTAGGAACCCCCCTTTCCAACTCCTTGGCCGAAGTTGAGTCTAGTAGCCGAAAATTGTTTTACTAACTTGGCTGTGTGGCTTACGGGCCCACGTCGCCAATTGGGTGGTATTAGGATCTTTTACTCCTCGACCTTTACTCTGGGACTCTGATCTCTCTTCTACTCGGGTTAAAATTTTACTAACTCCTACATTAGGTTCTCGTGATCACATCCACCCGGTGTTCTGAAAAATTTCCCCCCTTCCTTCAAGATTGCGGGCCATGTTCTGTTCGCAGGATCCTCTTATCGAGGGCACCCTGTTTTGTCACTTGCAGATTCCTCGCTCCAATAGTTTTCTCCGACGTTGATGTAGCCTTTGCTATGTCTCGTTGTGTACTTCCCTACCGCGTGCCTGTGCACTGCCTAGATGTCTAGCCCTGCCCTTTCAACTGTCGTAATGCCGGATTGTAACCGAGGCTATGTGTGGCTTTGAATGTCTGGTGCGGATATGATGAAGTATCTATTGCACTTCCTTCTGTTGTCCGTGTTACTTCATGAATCATTCCATACACATGCAGTTTTACTTGCTAAACTGCCCCTGTTGATTTGGCAGGATGGCTGACGATCCCCCACCTCCACCTTATATTGCCGAAATGATGCAGCAGTTTGAACTGAACCATCAGGTTATGACCGGAATATTGGCCCAGTTCCCTAATCAGAATGCCCAGCAACAGACTGCTCCAATAACTCTGCCAGAATTTGTGCGCCTCAATCCATCCGTCTTCCGCAACTCCACCAACCCTATGGATGCTGATGATTGGCTTCGTGACATCCTGTTTGAGATGGAGTCAACTAATGTTGCCCCTGACAGTTACGTCGCCTTTGCGACATTCCACTTAAAGGGTCCAGCTGCCCAATGGTGGGAAAGCCACAAGGGTATGTTGCCTGCTGAAACAGTAACCACTTGGCAGGAATTTCAGTCAGCTTTTCGTGCACGATACATTCCTCAAGGTCTGATCGACCAGAAGAAGCAGGAGTTCCACAAACTTACACAGGGCACAATGACTGTGGATGAATATCAGAGGAAATTTCTTGAATTGTGCCACTATGCTGAAGATGACGTCTGCACTGACGCACGCAAGCAGGAAAAATTCTGTGAAGGACTGCGTACTGATATAAACCTTGCACTTGCTGTCCATGATTGCACAGACTTCGCAACGCTTGTCAGCAAATCTTTCCAACTTGAAATAGCTCTGACTAAATGCCAGGAGTCACTCAAGCGTACCCGAGATGTTGGTCCGTCTTCGAGTCAGTCTGCTCAGAAACGTCGAGTCTGGATCCCACACAATGTTCATCACCGACCTGCTCCAACACCAAGGCCGTCTTATGTTGCACCTCGTCTGCCTCTGCCGCCGAGACAGCTAGTGACTCAGGGTGGACAGTCCAATGCTGTAGCTCCTCCCCATAATGATCGGAATTGCTTCAAGTGTGGTCAACCAGGGCACCGTGCTACCAATTGCCGTCCGAACCAAAATCGAGATGCCCGAGCTCGTCCGCCCAGGAATCCCAATGCCAGACCTTCTGCTGTTATACTGGGCCATGCTAACCATGTCAATACAGAAGAGGCTCAGAAGGAACCAACCATTGTGATGGGTACCCTCCCGATTAATTCAGTTGCAGCTTCTGTCCTTTTCGACTCGGGAGCATCACATTCCTTTGTGTCTCAACAATTTGCTCAGCTGCATGAACTACATCTAGAACTGTTACCCACACGATTAGAGATTATCACTCCCCGTTCCAGGTGGCAGACCAAGATGGTAAGTCACAACAATCAGATCAAAATTGAAGGGTTGATGTTCTCTGCTTCCCTTATTGCTCTTGGACCTTCCGACGTAGACATTATTCTCGGTATGGACTAGTTGACAGCCCATAATGCTTTGATTGACTGTGCTACTAAGACAGTCCAGCTCACACACCCTTCTGGTCAGGTGATCAACTACTCAGCCAAGATAATACAGAATGCCGAGAGCCAGATATATGCTCTAAATGCATTGAATGCTTCACCTCTTGAAGGCAGCGAGAACGTTCCAGTTGTTCATGATTTTCAAGATGTCTTTCCTGAAGAACTTCCAGGAATACCCCCTGCTAGAGCTGTCGAGTTTGTCATCGACTTGAAACCAGGCACAACACCTATTGTAAAGAACCCTTATAAGATGCCTCCGCACCACCTTCTCGAGCTTAAGGAAGAAATCAACAAGTCACTTAAGATAGGTTTCATCCGCCCCAGTTCCTCTGCTTGGGGAGCACCTTCACTCTTCGTTAAGAAGAAGGATGGAACTAACCGATTGGTTCAGGATTACCGGCCCATTAACCAAGCCACAATTCAGAATAAATATCCGCTTCCTCGGATCAATGATTTATATGATCAACTTGCTGGTTCCTCAGTATTCTCTAAGCTTGATTTGAGATTGGGATACCACCAGATCCGAGTTCGCGAAGAGGATATTCCAAAGACAACATTCGTTACTCGCTATGGTTCTTATGAGTACACTATCATGTCCTTCGGCTTAACAAACGCTCCAGCAACTTTCTCCTGTCTGATGAATTACATTTTCATGGATTATCTCGACAAATTTGTCGTGGTGTATCTAGATGATATTCTGGTCTATTCAAAGAATAAAGAAGAACATGCTGAACACCTCCGTCTGGTACTGGAAAGGCTCCGAGAACACCAGTTGTATGCCAAATACTCCAAATGTGAATTTTGGCTTTCTGAAGTAACTTACCTTGGTCATGTGATTTCCAAGGATGGAATTGCTGTTAACCCGGAACGAGTTCAAGCTAGTCTGGACTGGACTCCTCCGAAGAACGTCAAGCAAGTGAGAAGTTTTCTCGGCCTTGCAAGCTATTGCCGTCGATTTGTCGAGAACTTTTCTAAGATTGCTAAGCCTTTGACTGATCTGCTTCACAAGGGCGTTAAGTTTGAATGGACAGAAAAATGTCAGGAAAGTTTTCAAACACTCAAAGACAAACTGACTTCTGCCCCAGTACTTGCTCCCCCAGATTCTCGCAAAGACTTCGTGATTTATTGTGACGCATCCCGTGAAGGATTAGGCTGTGTCCTAATGCAAGAGCGTAAAGTGATTGCCTATGGCTCTCGTCAGTTGCGCCCACATGAAGAGAATTATCCGGTACATGATCTAGAACTAGCTGCTGTCATCTATGCACTGCAGTTGTGGCGACATTACCTCCTTGGTAATCGTTGCGAGATCTACACGGATCATAAAAGTATGAAGTACTTGTTCACTCAGCCATCTCTAAACCTCCGTCAGCAAAGATGGATGGAGGCCATTGCGGACTATGATTTGGGTATTTCCTATACCCCTGGCAAGGCTAACGTGATGGCTGATGCCTTAAGCCGTAAGTCCTATTGCGACAACCTCATGGTTAGGCAAGCTCAACCTCGTCTTTTTGAAGAACTGTGCAAGCTGAATCTGCATATTGTTCCACAGGGTTCTCTTAATAACCTTGTGATACAACCAGATCTTGAGAAAGCTGTTAAGAATGCGCAAGCTAAAGATGCTGAAATTGATCTGATGAAGAAAGACCTTCACCTTGTAAAGTATAGGGATTTCTCGCTGTATGAAGATGGAACCTTGTATTTCAGAAACCGCATTGTCGTACCTCGCTTCGAACTTATGACCGACAAGGTCATGAAGGAGGCACATGATACCCCTCTGTCTATTCATCTGGGTAGCACCAAGATGTATCGTGATCTCCGTCAAAGGTACTGGTGGTCTAAAATGAAGCAGGATATTGCTCGATATGTTGCTGAATGTGATGTGTGTCATCGCGTTAAAGCAGAACATCAGAAGCCTGCTGGAATTCTGCAACCACTTCCCATTCCACTATGGAAATGGGATAAGGTTCAGATGGATTTCATTACAGGACTTCCCAGGTCACAGAAGGGTCACGATGCTATTCTTGTCGTCGTTGACCAACTTTCCAAAGTTGTACACTTTCTGCCTGTCAAGGAGACGATCACTGCTAGTCAGTTAGCCGAATTATATATCTCCAGAATTGTTTCACTCCACGGCATTCCGAAGGAGATTAGTTCGGACCGTGGCGGTCTTTTCACCTCAAAGTTCTGGGAAAGTTTCCAAAAAGCTATGGGAACTCACATTACCTGGAGTTCAGCTTATCATCCCCAATCCCAAGGCCAAGTCGAACGAGTAAATCAAGTGCTTGAAGACATGCTTCGAGCTTGTGTCATTTCTTTCGGCAAAAAGTGGGAAGAATCTCTTCCGTATGCCGAGTTCTCTTATAACAACAGCTATCAAGCCAGCTTGAAAATGGCCCCCTTCGAAGTACTCTTGGGACGTAAGTGTCGAACCCCTCTGAATTGGTCAGAAACTGGGGAAAGACCGCTCGTGGGTCCGGATATTATTCAACACGCCGAAGAACAAGTTCGTATTGTTCGAGAAAATCTCAAGGCGGCTCAGGACCGCCAGAAGAGCAACTACGATCGCAAACGATGGGGTTTGACTTATCAACCTGGTGATCAAGTTTATCTGCGTGTCACTCCTATGAAGGGCACTCACCGTTTTGGAATTAAGGGCAAGCTAGCTCCGCACTACATTGGTCTTTTTCGCATTATTGCTAGACGTGGTCAGGTGGCATATAAATTGGAGTTGCCGCCACAATTCTCTCATATCCACGACGTCTTCCATGTGTCGCAACTTCGTAAATGCTTCAAGGAATCTCTGCACCGAGCTGTGGATCACGAGATGCTCGAATTGCAAGATGATCTATCTTATAAGGAGCATCCGATCTGCATTCTCGATGAAGCTGAACGTCGAACCCGTCAGAAGGTTACCAAGTTCCTCAAGGTGCAGTGGTCTAATCATACCGAAGATGAAGGCACTTGGGAACGCGAGGATAATCTTCGTGCGGAATACCCCAAACTTTTTCCTTCTACCTCTTAATTCTCGGGACGAGAATTCTTGTTAGTGGAGGAGATTTGTAACACCCCATGTATTAAGCTACAGTAATCACCCTTTCGATTATGCCATGTCATCATGATCAACAGTGCCTAATCATCATTTGCATCATATTGCATTTCAACTCCTAACTCAAAAATTCAAATTAAATTAAAGTGAAAATAAAAGTTGTTCAAGGCAGAAACTAAAATGTTCAGTAAATAGCAACTATTCCAGAGACTATTCTAAAATTGTAACCAACAATTAATAAATTAATTAGGTGGCTCTAACATTACCAAAACAGCAAGGATTAATACATTTTATTTAACACAAAATTTGTGTGAACTCCAATTGTCTCCAAACCAATTTTTGGCAGTTATAGGTATTACATAGCATCTAATGGGCTAGGTCACTAATTTGGTAAAAGTCAATTGGTGGCCTAACTATTTGCGAAAAGCAGAAAACAGTAAAACAAGAGAAAACAAAAAGGGAAAATAGAAATGAAACAGAAAACTAAAAACAAAGAAACCCCCCCTCCAACTGGGCAACGTCCCAGCCAGGCCGGCCCACCGGCCCAACCGCGCCCCTGGCCTATATGGCCTGCCGACGCCCAAACCCTAGCCTCTCCCGTCCCCGATCCCCCTCCCTCGTCTCCCCTGCCCCCCTCGCGTGGATCTAGATCGAGGCGGCGCCCTTGCGCTCGCTGCCCCCCAATCCCGTCGGTGTCGCCTCGCCGTCCCACCGGCGCCACGCCATCGCCGGACCTCACCACGCCGTCCCCGACCTCCTCCTCAACCTCGGACCCCGAGCTCGACGCCGCGTCACCGTCACTGTCGCCTGGAGGAACACCTCGCCGGAGCCCCGCACCACCTCAACTTCGTCGTTGCACGTCGTCCACGCCCCCCCCCCCTCGACGGACTTCCCCGCGCCTCGTCGGCGAACCCCTGCATCGGGGGTATGGAACCCCATCTTCCCCTGATTCCTCTGTCCGTGTCGCGCACCGCCAGCCCTGTCCCGCGCCTGCTCGCTCTGCCGCGCGCGCCTCGGTCTGCCTTTGGCCGCGCCCGAGCCCGCACTGTCCAGTGCTCGCGCACT
The DNA here is from genome assembly GCA_011799875.1 of Thinopyrum elongatum. NCBI lineage: Eukaryota > Viridiplantae > Streptophyta > Magnoliopsida > Poales > Poaceae > Thinopyrum > Thinopyrum elongatum. The sequence continues at coordinate 441,354,983 of CM022299.1, forward strand.
CCCGCGTGTGGCCTCGCCTCGACCAGCCGCCCCCCCCCGCTCCACTGCACCTCGCCCCGCCGAGCCCACGCGTGCTCCGGCTGCTAGCCCCACCTACGCCCACACGCCGCTGCCGCCCGGCCCGCGCGCTGGCCGCGCCGCGGCCAGCCTCTGCCGTTGCCGACACCGCCGCCCCCTGGTGGCCTCGGGCACACACGGGCGCCCACGCCCGGCGCCCGTAACCGCCACCCACACGCCCGCTATGGCCCTGGGCCACTGCCAGGCGGGGCCTAGTTCCCCCCTGGTTAATAAAAAAAAGAGGAAATACAAATATAATTAATTAGTTTAATTAACTTAATTTAATTAACTGTGCTTAATTAGCCTAATTAACTAGATTAGTTAATTTAAAATTGTTTAAATTAGCTAAGCCTATGACAAACGGGCCTCACGTGCTAGGGTTGACTTAGTCAACCTGCTGACATCATGTTGATGTCATGCATGCACAATAATTGTATTTTGGATTTAATTTAAATCTGTTAATTCTAGAATATTATTAAAACTTTGAAAAATCATATAAAATAATCCGTAACTCCGATCGAAAAACTTTATACATGAAAGTTGCTCAGAACGACGAGGCGAATCCGGATACGCGATCCGTTCGTCCGTCACGCGTCCTTAGCTACCCGAACATGGAACCGTTCCCCTCCGGTCATCTATCTGACAACTGTCCGGAACCGGGAAAACATTCCCGGATGGATTCCCCCTTCCTCGTTGTCGTGCAACCATACGTTAAGGCACACCCGGCACTGCGTATTGTCATGTCATGCTCTTGCTTGCTTTATATTTACTGTTTCCTTCCCCTCTTCTCTCTCGTTAGACCCCGACGCAGTTCTCGGTACCGACGCAGCTCCGGAGCCCGGCGCCACCGTTGACGACCTTGCCTTTGCCGCAAAGCAACCAGGCAAGCCCCCCCCCCTTGAGCATACCGATATCACCCATTCTATTTTCTCATGCTTGCATTAGAATTGCTGTTGTTGCTGCTTTACCTATTCTGATGCATAGCCTGTTTATTGTAACCTGCTGTTGATAATTACCTGCATAACCTAGACTACTTAGTATATGCTGGGTAGAGACCTATCAGTGACCCAACTAGTCCCGACTGCCCCGCTGGATTATCAGAAGACCCGATCAACGGGATTGAAGACCAGGCCCCGGCACCGCACATCACCCCCCCTTAGTTGTACGACACTACTGGGTTACTATCGAGTGCCGAGGGTGATACCTCGTCAGCACTTCTGATGTTAACCTTGTAGGGTAGATAATTGGTCGTGGTCATCGAGAGTGATTCCTCCTTCTCCACTGCCGATACGACCCTGTCATGCAACACTTCAAGTGCGAAACTCGAGGGTGATTCCTCCGAGTTCACCTTGACGGATACATCAAGTAGGAATCCAACGAGGGTGATACCTCGGATTCCCCTGATGTTATGGAAACATGGATACTTGGATTTTACACTGTTACTTGGAAAGGCGGGCCGACCCTGAGGGGTAGCCGCGTGAGCCTAAGTGGCGAGTGTTGTGGAGACGGGTTGACCTGGATGGTGCCCGAGTGATGAATACGAGGCGCGGTCGGGCATTCTTAGCCCTTGCAGCAAGTCCTCGAGATGGGGCGACGGTGTCACATCGATCGTGAGTCTCTGCTCGTTACCGCAAGCCCCTAGTCCACTAACGATTTGGATATTTGATTTGAGCAGGCCTCTGGCCTGATAGCACTAACCATCACGTGGGCATAGTATGGGCGTTCTGCATCGTAGCATCAGCCAACAGCTTTGTCAGACGTCCAGTTCAGCCTCGTGTCCGGGCCGGGCCAGTACCATCCAGGACTGAGGTGGTGCTCGTCCCGACCCTGCACACACCGACCCGGAGTGCACAGGGCGATGGCCCAAGACCCTTGAGCGCTTAGGATATAGACCGACGGGGACCTCTCTGCTGAGCTGTAGGTAGGGTTGTGGTGTATCGTTTGGCCGAGGCCGGGCATGACCCAGGAAAGTGTGTCCGGCCGGAGTTAATCGAGCGTGTTGGGTAAGTTGGTGCACCCCTGCAGGGAAGAACACATCTATCGATAGCCGGTCCTATGGTAAAGGACACTCGGAGTTGTATCACGATCGACACAACTAGAACGTGAGATGATACCTGGATATATGGCTCTGGGATTGCTTCTCGGAGGGAGTTGAGAAGGGATCTCAGGACGAGGTTGATGACTGTATGGCTCTGGGATTGCTTTCTCGCAGGGAGTCGAGAAAGGATCTCTGGGTGAGGTTGAGACTTAATGATACTGCTACTTTATACGGTACTAATCTACACTCTTCTATTGCTACAAGACCGCTGAAGATGCTAGTCTTCGATAGGACTAGGATTTCCTCTCTATTCTGGCATTTCTGCAGCCCAGTCCACATATACAGCCACTCTTTGATAATGTTGCATATGTAGTGTAGATCCTTGCTTGCTGAGTACTTCGGATGAGTACTCACGGTTGCTTTGCTTTCTTTTTCTCCCCATATCAGTTTGTCGTGACCAGATGACGAAGCCACTGAGACAGCTACCCCCGCCGACGATCGACTACTACTACTACCCCGAGGGTGGTTACTGCTTCGAACTTGCCGTCGACCAGGAGTAGGTTCGGAGGGTCCCAGGCAGGAGGCCTGCGCCTTTCGATCATAGTGTATTCTTTTGCCCTGCCTTCTAAGGGCCTATCTGTGTTTTCTTTTATATCTGTACTCAGATATCTGATGCTTCCGCTGACGCTTGTATGCAAGCTTATGTATTCGAGCCCTCGAGGCCCCTGGCTTATAATATAAAGTTTGTATGACTTTATTTATGTTTTAGAGTTGTGTTGTGATATCTTCCCGTGAGTCCTTAGGCTTGATCGTGTGCATTTGCGTGTATGATTAGTGCACGATTGAGTCGGGGGTGTCACAGCACACCAGCCCACTAAGGGGCTGTGCGCCCCGCTCACCCCATCCCACGTTGCGAGAAGAGGTGGGGGCGCCTCCCTAGGGTTTTGCCTCCACCTGGCTTGGGGGCCAAGTCTCCTAGGGGGAGGGCCAAAACCCATCTAGGGTTTCCCATCCCTTGTGGCCGCCGCCGCCCCCCTAGATAGGATCTAGGGCGCCCCCTCCTCCTCCCTTTCCCTATATATAGAGAGGTTGAGAGAGGGATGCCGCACCCTTGAGTACATCTCCACGCCACGGTGCTGCCCTTCCTCTCCCTCATAGCCCTCTTCCTCTCCGTAGTGCTTAGCGAAGCTCTGCTGAGATTCCACCACCACCACCACCATCACACTGTCGTGCTGCCGGAGGACTCGAGCTACTACTTCACCACCGCTCACTAGATCGAGGAGGTGAAGGCATCATCAATCCGTACATGTGTTGAACGCGGAGGTGCCGTCCGTTCGGCACTTGGATCGGAGTTCGCGGGACGGATCATGATTGGATCGCGAAGACGTTCGACTACATCAACCGTGTTTCTTAATGCTCCCGCTTAGTGATCTACAAGGGTATGTAGATCCAATCTCTCCTCTCGGAGAAGGTCATCTCCTAGATTGGATCTTGGTGAGTGTAGGAATTTTTTTGTTTCCCATGCAACGTTCCCCAACAGTGGCATCATGAGCTAGGTCTATGCATAGATGACATCACAAGTAGAACACAAAGGAGTTTGTGGGCGTTGATATTCAGATTGCTTACTTCCTTGGTCTTTTCTTGATTCGGCAGTATTGTGGGATGAAGCGGCCCGGACCAACTTTACATGTCCACGTATATGAGACCGGTTCCATCGACAGTCATGTGACTTTGTTGCATAAAGATGGCTGGCGGGTGTCTGTCTCTCCCACCTTAGTTGAATCAGATTCGACAAAGGTGGTCCTTGTAGAAGGTTAAATAGCAACTTGCATGTCACCGTTGTGGCTTTGCGTAGGTAAGAATCGTTCTTGCTAGATACCCATAGCAGCCACGTAAAACATGCAACAACAACAATTAGAGGACGTCTAACTTGTTTTTGCAGGGTATGTTGTGATATGATATGGCCAAAGACATGATGAAATATATTTGATGTATGAGATGATCATGTTTGTATTAGTTTGTATCGACTTGCATGTCGATGCATACGGCAACCGGCAGGAGCCATAGGGTTGTCTTTAATTATTGTATGACCTGCGTGTCAATCATTAAGCGCTATGTAATGCTTTACTTTATCGCTAAGAGGTAGCAATAGTAGTAGAAGCATGGTTGGCATGACACTACTAGGAAAATGCTTATACATAGAAGTTTACCAGTAGCGCCTGTTTGGGCCCCCACGCTACTGGTATGTACCAGTAGCGCCTGGTACAACACGCGCTACTGCTACTTAATAGCAGCAGCGTTGGCTAGCACGGGCCGCGCTGCTGTTACATGGGCCGCAGGGCCAAAACGGTAGCCCACTTAGCTGTAGCGTGGGCTGTGAACCGACGCTATAGCTAGTGGGCTTAGCAGTAGCACCGGCCCCTACGCAGCGCTACTACTAGACCAAAAGAAAACCCCCTGGCCGCCCCCCCCGCACCCTCTCTCACTTCGATCGTCCTCTCCCCTCCGCCCGACGCCGCCGCGGTTAGGGTTCCTCCCCTCCTTACCCCAGCCGCCGCCGCCGCACCCCAGCCACCACGCGCGCCACCGCGTGCCACCGCCGCCGCAGGTAATGCTTGGCCTCCCCTCCTCCGCTGCTCCTCCCCCCTCTCGCCGCCCCCTCTAGTGCCGCCCGCGCGCTCTCGCTGGCCGCCTCCCCACTCCCCCCTGCTGCCCCACTATCCCGGCCACCCCCCCATGCAACTCCGTCGCCACCCCCACTCCGGCCGACTCGGGCTATATCAAGAGCAACCCGACGCCAGAACCCTTCCCGCCTGACCTAGCCGCGCTGCTCTAGTGTAGTAGTGTAGGCTACCAATCGAGATGCATCCGCCTCTAGTGTAGTAGTCCGATGATTCCGTGTCTGCTGCTTTGGTTGTGGTTTTTGTGTTTCTCACAGTAGTTGTTTTTTATGCTATTGTAGCTGTGCAATTGGTCACATATGGATTAATCGGGTTAATTCTAGCATCTCTAGATCATACTGTTAATTAGTATCACATATCATCTTATATGTTACTAGATCTTAGGATTATAATTGTCCATCAAATTGCTTCTCGCGGAAGAATCTCTTCATCTAGAGATATCGGTGATATACATGGCAGTTCTTGTTATATGTAATGTCTTCACACTGCAGAATCTAATAAGTTTTGAAATTTTGTTTTGTTTATATGCACAAGATAAACAGCAAAGATTGTCCAAAATCGTCATATGTATTCATTAGCCTTTGTGACTAGATATTTCTGTCGCTTGTACGACCTGTTGCAACTTGCAAGTGTTGACGGTTTTTATGTAAATATAAAAGCTGGATGGAAGCATGTGCATGCTCTTAATTTTAGTTACTAAACCTGAATATTCTATTTTTCGATTAAGATCGATGCACTGTAGTCTGCTAGCTGTGAGTCTTGTTGGCTGATTTGGCATTTGCTTGCTAGCTGTTGGTTCTATTCTAGAAGGTGTTAGTAAGTTAATTGAGAACTTTATGTTTACTTTTTGGGATCGGGTTCCACTATGAAAATATAACTGAAGAAGAACCAAAAATATCACATGCTACTATTTTTCTTTCCCGTGAAGTGGATCGTTAATCCTTTGCTCATATTGCTTTAGGAAAATGGCGCCACCACCACCACCACCATGTCGACTGTGCAAGTCAAGGTGCGCCAGCAGCCTTGCAACTGGCACGCTGTTCGGCATCTATTTCCAGCTGAGTTTTCTTCATGCGGCGGTAACAAATTATATGAAACTTGTAACAACTATTTTGTTTTTAGTGTTATTGGCATTAATGCATTGTGTCATTTTGCTTTTTTACACAGATCGTCCCATGCAATGTGAGGTCGAAATTCAACAAGCTGACTGGAGACACTCTGACCTTTGAGGCTCCGGGGGGCCCTACACTATGGAGGTCGAGAAAGGACGCAATATGTCGCAGATTGGAGGAGATGGATGGGTCCGTTTCCTCGCCCACATGGGTATCACTGGTGGTGAGTTGATCAGCTTCTCCTTCAGAGCAGAAAGACCCAAGCTGGCTGTCATTTATGTCAACACGGAGGAAGATGATGAAGATGATGAGGACCCACTTGATGAAGCCATCTATGCTCAAAGAATGAGTCTGAGTGAGGAGGAGGTGTGCAACCTATGGGACATAATTCCGCCACGTGCTGACTTTGTCGGGGTGCCATTCGTGACCCGCCTGACAAGTAACATGGTTGATCGGCTTGTCATGGTATGTTATACTTACTGTAGTAATTTGATGATATATATGCTTTATTGTTATACTTACAAATGCAAATTATCCGATGATATGCTTAGTGAATCTGATGATATGCTTAGTGTAGAGTCCAATGATATGCTGTGTGGAAGCTAGCCGATGATATGCTTTAGTGTAGAGTCCGATGACATGCTTATTAGTGTAGAATCCAAGGAACTGTTAATAGTGTAGACAATCCATACTTATTAGTAGAATTCATGCTTAGTAGAAATGTAGTACTGTGTCTTTTGATAGTGTAGAAATCTATACTTAGTAGAAATATATTTGCAAGAGTATGTGCGAGGCTACTTATTAATTGATATGTTTTTCTTATTCAGAAATTGCCAAAGAGCCTATCTGTGAGTTGTGGTATCGAGCCTGATGAAGAAGGCTTAGCTGGAATACGCCTTACCGCAAGGGGCTCCGTCACCACCTGTGCGTACGGCGTGGACACGGACGGTCGCACACACTTAAGCTCGGTTGGGTGGAATAGCTTCCTCGTTGGCAAGAATCTTCGTGTTGGACAGGCCATCCTAATTACTATCTGGAACACCCACCGCCAAGGCTTGAGGATGATGATCGTCGTTGATATCATCTAGAACTACATATGTGTGTGGCTGTATGACTACCTAGTAGAACTGCTATATATGTGTGGCTGTATGACTACCTAGTACTGCTTATCATATATGCTACTGTATGAACCATATATGTGTGAGGATGCATGTTGACTATATATGAGTACCTATAATGCTTTATGATATTGTATGACTACTGTATGACTATATATGAGTATCTGGTATTGTGGTATATGTGAAATTGTAGTTTATTGAAACGGGTACTGTTCTACATCAATAGGAAGCAGAAAAAAATGTTGAAAGATACAGCAGCAGCGCGGGGACAGGAAAAGCGCTACAGCTACTTAATAGTAGCACGTGACAGAACAGCGCTACTCATACAATTATTATTAGTAGCGCTGGGCTAGACCGCGCTACTACTACCAGTTAGCTGTAGCACCGTAGTAGTAGCGCAGCCACCCGCGCTACTGATAGCATTAAAACCCGCGCCACTACTAGGGTTTTCCCTTAGTAGTGTGACAACCCCGATGGCGACACAATGATGGAGATCATGGTGTCATGCCGGTGACGATGGAGATCAAGCCGGTGCTTTGGGGATGGAGATCTAAAGCACAAGTTGATGGACATATCATGTCACTTATGATTTGCATGTGATGTTAATCCTTTTATGCATCTTATTTTGCTTAGGACGATGGTAGCATTATAAGGTGATCCCTCACTAAAATTTCAAGATAAAATTGTGTTCTCCCCAAGTATGCACCGTTGCAAAAGTTCGTCATTTCGAAGCACCACGTGATGATCGGGTGTGATAGACTCTATGTTCACATACAACGGGTGCAAGCCAGTGTTGCACATGCGGAACACTTGGGTTAAACTTGACGAGCCTAGCATGTACAGACATGGCCTCGGAACACAAGAGACCAAAAGGTCGAACATGAGTCATATAGTAGATATGATCAACATGGAGATGTTCACCATTGAAACCACCTCATCTCACGTGATGATCGGACTTGGGTTGGTGAATTTGGATCGTGTTACACTCGGACAACCAGAGGGATGTTGATTTGAGTGGGAGTTCTTAGGTAATATGATTAATTGAACTCATTTATCATGAACAATAGTCTAAAGTTACCTTTGCAAATTTATGTTGTAGATCAATGGCTCGTGCAGTAGCTCCCCTGAATTTCAATGCGTTCCTAGAGAAAGTTAAGCTGAAAGATGATGGAAGCAACTTTGTGGACTGGGCCCGTAATCTGAGGATTATCCTCACAGCTGCCCAAAAGGCTTATGTCCTTGATGCACCGCTTGGTGCGCCACCCCCTCCAGCGACTGTGGACGTTGTGAATGCCTGGCAGTCATGTTTTGATGACTACTCAATAGTTCAGTGCGCACTGATGTATAGCTTAGAGCCGGGACTTCAAAGGCATTTTGAACGTCGTGGAGCATATGAGATGTTCCAGGAATTGAAGTTTATCTTTGAGAAGAATGCCCGGATCGAGAGGTATGAGACCTCCGATAAATTCTATGCCTGCAAGATGGAGGAGAACGGGTCTGTCAGTGAGCACATACTCAGAATGTCTGGGTACTACAACCGTCTGGCTGAGTTGGGAGTTGAGCTCCCGCCAGAGGCTGTCACTGTCAGAGTTCTTTAATCGCTACCACCTAGCTACAAGAGCTTTGTGTTGAACTATAACATGCAAGGAATGAACAAGTCAGTCTCCGAGCTGTTCGTGATGCTAAAAGTCGCTGAGTCAGAAATCCAGAAGGAGCATCAAGTGTTGATGGTGAATAAAACCACTAGTTTCAAGAAAGGCAAGGGAAAGAAGGGAAACTTCAAGAAAGGTGGCAAAGCAGTTGCTCCTCCCGTGAAGAAACCCAAGGCTAGACCCAAGCCGGAGACTGAGTGCTTCTATTGCAATGGAATTGGCCACTGGAAGTAGAACTGCCCCAAGTATCTGGCCGACAAGAAGGGGGCCAATGTCAACAAAGGTATATATGATATACATGTTATTGATGTGTACCTTCCCAACTCTCGTTGTTGTGCCTGGGTATTTAATACCGGTTCGGTTGCTCACATTTGCAACTCAAAGTAGGAACTACGGAATATACGGAGGCTGGCAAAGGACAAAGTGACGATGCACGTGGGAAATGGTTCCGAGGTTGATGTGATCGCCATCGGCACGCTCGCTCTTCGATTACCATCGGGATTAGTGATGAACCTGAATAATTGTTATTTAGTGCCTGCATTGAGCATGAACATTATATCTGGATCTTGTTTAATGCGAGATGGTTACTCATCTAAATCAGAGAATAATGGTTGTTCTATTTATATGGGTAATATCTTTTATGGTCATGCACCCATTGTGAGGGGTTTATTCTTATTGAATCTCGATAGTGATGATACACATGTTCATAACATTGATGCCAAAAGATGTAGAGTTGATAATGATAGTACCACTTTCTTGTGGCACTGCCGCTTAGGTCATATTGGTGTAAAACGCATGAAGAAACTCCATGCTGATGGACTTTTGGAGTCGCTTGATTTTGAATCACTTGACACAAGCGAACCATGCCTCATGGGCAAGATGACTAAAACCCCGTTTTCCGGAACAATGGAACGGGCAACTGCCTTGTTGGAAATCATAAATACTGATGTGTGCGGTCCGATGAGTGTTGACGCGCACGGTGGATATCATTACTTTCTCATCTTCACCGATGACTTGAGTAGATATGGGTATATTTACTTAATGAAGCATAAGTCTGAAACATTTGAAAAGTTCAAGCATTTTCAGAGTGAAGTTGAGAATCATCATAACAAGAAGATCAAATTCCTGCGATCTGATCAAGGAGGAGAGTATCTGAGTTATAAGTTTGGCAATCACTTAAGACAATGTGGAATTGTTTCATAGTTGACGCCACCTGGAACACCACAGCGTAATGGTGTGTCCAAATGTCGTAATCGTACCTTATTGGATTAGGTGCGTTCTATGATGTCTCTTGCAGATCTGCCGCTATTGTTTTGGGGGTATGTGTTAGAGATAGCTGCATTCACTTTAAATAGGGCACCATCTAAGTCTGTGGATACGACATTGTATGAACTGTGGTTTGGCAAGAAACCTAAGTTGTCGTTTCTGAAGGTTTTGGGCTGTGATGCTTATGTCAAAAGGCTTCAGCCAGAAAAGCTCGAACCCAAAGCGGACAAATGCGTCTTCATAGGATACCCAAAAGAGTCGGTTGGGTATACCTTCTATCTCAGATCTGACGGCAAAGTGTTTGTCGCTAAGAGGGGGTCCTTTCTCGAGAAAGAGTTTCTCTCGAAAGAATTGAGTGGGAGGAAGATAGAACTTGATGAGGTTGTTGAACCTTTACTTCAACTAGAGAGTAGCGCAGCACAGAAAGATGTTTCTGTGGCACCTATGTCAGTTGAAGAGGAAGCTAATGATGATGATCATGAAGCTTCGAATCAAGTTTCCGGTTCATTCAGTATTTTCTTAACAGCCTCCGTAACTTCGGCTTCTGTTAGCTGAATGTCGATGTGTCGTTGAGGGTCTTTCAAATCCCCTGTGTACTCACACATTAAACCGGGGCACCGGCTTAAGGGCAGAACGCTCCAAGATATCCAACAACGAACAAAATCGACACATGTCAAACCGTTTGCCATAAAGGCTCTGAGCTTTGACAGTTGTGGTGCATAGTTGGACCGTTCCTTGGCAGTCAGCCTTTGAGGGAAGGAATGAGTGTTGCTAAGCCGGTGGGGACGGTAACCCGGCAGAGGATTTTTATCAGTTGGAGATGTGTCTTTGCAGTAAAACCAAGTCTGATTCCAGTCCTTGGGGTGACTATGAAGCTTGGCATGAGGGAAGCTGACATCCTTCCTCTTTTGAATTGCCATTCCACCAAGCTCAGTGTTGGGTCCATCTGTGAACTCTGTGCGATGGTTTAAATAAAAGAAATCCCTGAACAGTTCAACTGTGGGCTCCTCTTGAAGATAGGCCTCACAAAATACTTGGAAATTGCAAATATTGGACACAGAGTTTGGTCCAATATCTTGAGGGTGGAGTTGAAAGCTGGCCAGCACATCCCGGAATTTTTTTGAACCGGGAGGGCTAAAGCCTCGACCCAGATGGTCAGTAAATACAACTACTTCTCCGTCCTTGGGTTCAGGAGGATTTTCCGGACCAGGGGCCCTCCAGTGGATGACTTCTTTCTTGGCTAAAGCTCCAGTTGTGACACATCTGTTTAATTGCTCTTCAGTAACCCGGGAAGGAACCCAGTTGCACTCGTAAACTTGTTTGGCCATTTCAATGGGAAGCTGAAACATATTTATTGCCGGTTTAAGATTTATGACGGGCAAGCATAAAGCAATGCAAGATAAGCAGAAGCAGAGGTATATGCATATTGTTAAACCGGAGTTTGATATGACTAAACCGGAGTCTGACAATGGAGAAGGTGCAAAGATCAATGAATTGGTGGTTTAAGAGGGGACTAATGATGCCTACCGGATTATTGTTCTTTGACAAAGCTAAACCGCCTATATTGGTATGAAAGATACAGATCTAAAATACCTAAGTGAGGGAAAAACAAGTTTCACAAAGTGATATGATAATTTCAGATCTGCAGTGCGACAGAAAACTAGAATATACTCAGACCTAAACTTCAGGTACTTAAACGGTTCATCAGGTTCAGATGAGTTTTTCTGTATGAAAGGGATGCTCTAGTGGGGAAAAAGGGAGCTTTAACTACAAAGGCACCGGAAAATATCAGATCTAACTTGCCATTTGCGCTACTGAGAAGAACAGGGAAGAACAGTTCTAGAACTTCGAAGAACTCCGATGAGTACAAACCCTAATGATAAGATCTAGGATGGAAGGAGAGAAGGCTTACCAGTATCAAAGGAACAACGGAGAGGTGTCGCGGCTTTCTGGTACGATCAGGGTGATGCAGCGGCCTTTGTCGGGGCAGATGCGAAGGTCGACGGCGGCGGCGGAGCTCCAACGTTCGGGCGACGCGAGGAAGAGGACGATGTGAAGGGGCACGAAGGGAAAAAATGAAAAGGACCCTTCGGCGTTATTTATAAGGTGAATGGATAAGTGACAGGCGCGAGAATCGAGGAGCCCAAAGCTGGATATGTGGCAGAGCTGTCGCCTCGATTGTCGGAGGCTCATTAATGAAGGTGAGAGATATACCATTTTTAATAACAGGTGACGTCATGGCGGTTTATCAAGATGCTGGAAGATGACATCGTGGCGGTTTACAAGATTTATGCGAAGATGCTGAAAGAAGATTTTTTCTCAAGTTGAAGATTGACATGAACCAGTTCAAATCAATCTGGGGCCTAATGTTGGGGATATTACTACTGGGTATAAACCGGCCAGGAGAGGCCGGGTTATTCCCATAATGAGTTATTATACTTGAAGCCCACGAAGACAAAGATGGAGGCGCTTTATGAAGGCCCAGGGCCCAACGGCGGATTAAGGCCTGTAGACATAAACCGACATTGATATGTAAACTTGTGCTATAAGATAGAAAGAGTAGAGACCGAGCTGGACATGTTCATGAGCCGGCCTCGGGATCCTGTAAACCGACGGGCGTCAACCCATGTATATAAGGGGACGACCCGACGGCGGTTTGGGACGACGGACAACAACTCGAGAGCCAGGCATAGCGGATTCGCTCCCTGGTCATCAAAACCCTAGCAATTCCACAACAACTGGATTAGGCCTTTACCTTCACCGCAAGGGGCCGAACCAGTATAAACTCTCTGCGTCCCTTGTCCGCTTTAACCCCTTTAAGCTAACCAGTCGCGGTGGCTCCGCGACTAAGTCCTTTCTCTAGGACATCTGCCGTGACAAGACCACAACAGTTGGCGCCCACCGTGGGGATATCGCATGATGGTTTCGAGTTCTTAGAGGGCCGCTTCGAAGGACTCAAGGGATACGCTGTGGGCCGGATGACTAAAAGTCGTTGCGGCAAGCTCTACATCGACGACGCAGGCTGGGGCCCCGAGGCCGGTTCAATTGAGTACGGGTACCGGGTCCCCTTCGGCGGTATTCACGTGTTCATTGGCAAGATTGGCGAACCGGGCCCTGAGCCGGACATCTGCACCGACATCGTCGAAACGGCTCAGCGTGCGAGATCTGCACGGATTAAGCCTGTCACGAAGCGTGCCTTTGTGGGAGTCATCCACGGAGTGGAATCTGAAGGTAGATCGGAATATGATGGCGAAACCGTTGTTTATTCCGGTGACGAGTCATCTACTGGAGAGACCGAGTCATTGTACCAGCTGCAGGATGGCCGGTTTGGTGGTTGTTCCGATGGCGACAGTATTCCGTACTCTCTTGACCCGCCAAGCCGGGTTGCGATCTTCATGGCCGGTACGCGGTCAGCGCCACAATCTTCGACCGCTGCGGCGATGATCTCCGGTTCAGCAGCGGCGACGGCAGCTGGGGCAGGAGGCCCTGCGCCACCACCGGCTCAGGCTCTGTCCGATTTATTCGACACCTTGGCAGCACTGTTAGCGGCCGAAGTCAGCCCGGCGGATCAGGAGCGGCACAACGCAGAAGTGGCAAAGGTGAAGGATCAGATAGCCCAAGCCAAGGTGGATTTGGCAGCTGAAAACACCAGGATGGTGGCAGAGCGGGCCGAGTTAGATGCACAGGCCTATCGGCTTACGTTGGATCAGAACGCGTCAAATGATGTAATGAGAAGAAGGTACCGATCTCACCTGCCTCCGGTTTACGAAGCCAGGAATCTCTTCAATACGCCAGGGGCCGGAACCAGCAACCAGCCAGTGGTAAACCGGGTAGAAGCGCCTGGAACGGGGACGCCAGTTCAGCCACGCGCAATGGATCCGCCTCTTCAGAATATCCCATCCCAGCATGTGCCCACGCCTCCGGGTCATTATTCCAACCCCTTGGATAACATAGTCGCGGCCGCTTCACGATTGGCAGCCCTTCCAGTCGATGGTGAGTCCCTTGTAGCGGTGGAGACGCGACGAGCTAGGGAGCTCCTTCAGACAGCTTTGACTCAGCAACAGGCTTATTCGTATAGTCGCGAGAGGATTCATTCCACCCCCCGCCCAAGTCGGAGTTACAGCAGGCATGTTGATGAACCGGCTGTGTCTAGCAGTGCCCGCAATCGTAATCCGCTACGAGGCCATAACCCGGTGGGTGGCGGTGTTGATGCTCAAGATGTGGTGGACCGTGCTAGGGCACGTCGAGAGGCTGAGTTAGCAGCACAGAATGCGGCCCGTCAGCTTACTCCGGTTCGTCCAACAACTTCGGTGGAACCAGGGGTTACCTCCAGTTCTTTGGGGGTGCTGTGTCTCGTCCCAGCATTACACAATGTACGGCTGCCCAAGGACTTCAAGGGCCCACGTAAAGTGCCGAATTACACTGCCGATTTATCCCCCGAGTCGTGGGTGGAGAGTTATGAGATGGCGATGGAGATGCTGGACGTAGATGATGCGGCATGTGCTAAGTACTTCACCATGATGTTGGAAGGGACAACTCGCACTTGGTTGAAAAACCTACCAGCTAACTCCATTGGGTCATGGGCCGAGCTAAGAGCCCGGTTTATTCAGAATTTCAAAGACACGTGCAAACAACCCATGTCAATTGTGGATTTAGCTGCCTGTGTCCAGGAGGAAGGAGAATCAACAACCCATTGGGTGCGCCGGGTTTCAGAGATTTTGCATTCATCGGACCGCATCAACGTTGATACGGCCGTTTTAACGTTGGAAGGCAATTGCCGGTTTACGCCTCTTAAGTTGAAGCTGGGACGGCTCAAATGCCAATGCAATGACATGGGGACCCTTATGGCAGCTCTGGCGAAATATGCCGACTCTGATAGTACCAAGGACCCTGAATCTGATGATGACAAGACAAGAAAGGGAAAGAAGGGTGGCAGCACCAAAGGGCAGCAGCATAACTCGGCGAGGCATGGAAACAGCGGTAAGCGTAAAGCGGATAATAGTTCAGATTTTGTAGCTAATACCAACGCGCAGGGTAATGGTCAGCGTCGGAAGGGTAAACCGCCCCCGCGTGGAAGAGAACCAAGTCCCAATCCGGAGCGCCTAGATTACCTGTTGAACCAGCCCTGCCCAAAGCACGGATCGCGGGACAAGCCGGCCACGCACCTCTGGAAGGATTGTTATATTATGCGAGAGTTCAAAGATTCGGATTTTTTCCGGAATGATAATGGACCGGCTGGCGGTTCAGGCCCCGGGTCTCATGGGCCGGGTTATGGTGGCGGCAGTTCCGGTCCAGGATTCCATGGTAATTAAAGCGGACATGGCAATCAAGGCAATCAAGGCAACCAAGGTGGTTATAATCATCAGGGGAACCAACAGCAGCAGCAGCAGTCGGGTTACCAGAGCAACCCGAAGCAGTTAAACAGTGGACAGTACCATGTCTTCACCACCAGCCTGTGCAAGCACGATCAGAAGCTTCATAAAAGGGCAGTGAACTCCGTTGAACCGGCGGTGCCCCGTTACTTACGCTGGTCTGAACAGCCCATTGTGTGGAGTCGAGAGGATCATCCACCTTGGGTTGATAATCCGGGTCATCTGGCGTTGGTGGTGGCACCTCAGGTGGGAGGTTACATGTTCACTAAAGTACTCATGGATGGGGGGAGTAGTATCAATATCCTTTATTATGAAACCTTCCGTCGCATGGGGTTAACAGATAAAAATCTTAAACCGTCCAGCACGGTCTTCCATGGTGTGGTGCCTGGTAAATCGGTGTATCCGGTCGGTAAGATAGCTCTGGAGGTTGCTTTTGGTGATGAGCATGATTCAAGATCAGAAACATTGACCTTTGAAGTGGTGAAAATCAAGAGCCCGTATCATGCCCTATTTGGGCGGCCGGCTTATGCTAAATTCATGGCGAGGCCCTGTTATATCTATCTGCAGCTCAAGATGCCGGGTCATAAGGGGACCATCACGGTACATGGGAGCCGTAAGATCGCTTTGGAATGTGAAGAAGGTGACGCGGCTTATGCTGAGTCGGTTTGTGCAACAGAGGAGTTGAAGTTTTACAAAGACAATGTTGATCCGGCAGATATGACTTCCTTGAAGAAGCCAACTACAGAGCATGATCCGGCCTTGAAGTTTAAGTCGGCTGATGAGACTAAGCTGGTTGATTTCGTTCCTGGCGATTCATCCCAGCAGTTCAGCATCAGCGCTACCTTGGATCCGAAATAGGAAAGCGCGCTCATCGAGTTTATCCGTGAGAACCGGGACATCTTTGCGTGGAAGCCTTCTGACATGCCAGGTGTACCGAGGGAACTCGCTGAGCTCACTCTTAACGTTGATCCCAAGTTTAAACCGGTCAAGCAGTTTCTCCACCGGTTCAATGAAGAAAGACGCAAGGCTATTGGTGAGGAAGTGGCCAGGCTCTTGGCAGCTGGCTTTATTGTTGAGGTATTTCATCCTGAGTGGTTGGCTAACCCGGTGCTAGTACTTAAGAAGAACGGCACTTGGCGTATGTGTGTGGACTACACAGATTTGAACAAGGCTTGTCCAGCGGATCCTTTTGCCCTCCCTCGTATTGATCAAATCATTGATGCTACGGCGGGTTGCGAGCGTTTGAGTTTTCTGGATGCTTATTCTGGCTACCATCAGATCAAAATGGCGGTTAAGGACCAGGAGAAGACAGCTTTCATAACTCCCTTTGGAGCCTTCTGCTATGTGTCTATGCCCTTTGGGCTAAAGAGTGCCCAGGCGACTTATCAGCGCTGTGTGCAGAACTGTCTTCATGATCAGATCGGCTGCAATGTTCATGCTTATGTGGATGATATTGTTGTGAAATCTAGAGAGAAGGAGACATTGATAGATGACTTGAAGGAGACCTTTGATAACCTCCGGGTTTATAAGATGATGCTTAATCCGGCCAAATGTGTCTTTGGTGTACCGGCAGGCAAGCTCTTGGGCTTTCTGGTGTCTAACAGGGGCATTGAAGCTAATCCGGAGAAAATCAAGGCCATAACTTCTTTGGTTAAACCGAAGTGCATCAATGATGTTCAACGCTTGGCAGGCCGGATTGCAGCCTTGAGCCAGTTTATCAGTCGCCTCGGGGAGAAGGCTATCCCTTTATATCAGATGCTGAAAAAGACGGACAATTTCATCTGGAGCGACGCCGCCAATGAAGCGTTTGAGGATTTAAAGCGGCAGCTAGCCGAGCCGCCTGTCCTTGCTGCTCCTGTTGATAAAGAGCCTTTGCTGTTATATGTGGCTGCCAATGCCCGGGCAGTTAGTGTGGCTATTGTGGTGGAGCGTAAGGAGACCGGAAAGGAGTATCCGGTTCAACGGCCGGTTTATTACATCAGTGAGGTACTTATTGAGTCTAAGCAAAGGTACCCACATTGGCAGAAGCTGGTGTATGGAGTTTTTATAGCAAGCCGGAAGCTTAAGCAATATTTCCAGGGTCATCACATCACTGTGGTCAGCTCTGCTCCTTTGGGGGAAATAATCCAGAACAGGGAAGCGACTGGCCCAATTGCCAAGTGGGCCATTGAGCTTGGACCTCACGGGTTAAATTATGTGCCTCGGACGGCAATCAAATCACAAGCATTGGTGGATTTCATCAATGATTGGACAGAGTTACAGGGGCCAGAAGAGAAGCCGGATCATACTTATTGGACTATTCATTTTGATGGGTCCAGGCAATTGGAGGGCTCGGGGGCTGGAGTCGTATTAACTTCCCCACGAGGTGATAAGTTTGTTATGTTCTCCATTTAATGTTCCCTTACACTAACAATGCAGCTGAATATGAGGCCTTACTCCACGGTCTTCGGATGGCTAAGGAGATGAATTTGAGCCGGGTTAAGTGCTTCGGTGACTCGGACCTGGTGGCTCAACAAGTGTCTGGTACTTGGGATTCTAAGGATCCGCTCATGGCTGCATATCGT
Source organism: Thinopyrum elongatum (assembly GCA_011799875.1). Taxonomy (NCBI): domain Eukaryota; kingdom Viridiplantae; phylum Streptophyta; class Magnoliopsida; order Poales; family Poaceae; genus Thinopyrum; species Thinopyrum elongatum. The sequence continues at coordinate 441,372,843 of CM022299.1, forward strand.
CGAGAGGTGGATATTGTTGCAGGTCACTTCAAAGGCTATCAGGTTGATCATGTGGACCGGCGGAAGAATGAAGCGGCAGACGCTTTAAGTCGTTTGGGTTCCCAGCGTAAGCCGGTTCCACCCAACGTCTTTTTGGATGTGCTACATAATCCGTCGGTTAAACTTCCCATAGAGGAGGATCTGGCTGTTCCTGATCCGGAGGCTCAATTGGTGGTAGCACTTCATGTTATTCCGGATTGGACCGTCCCATATCTGGCGTACATGAACCGGGGTGAGTTACCAGAGGATGAGACTTTGGCCAGACAGATAATCCGGCGATCCAAGTCAATGACTATTGTCAATGGCGAATTACATCAGTGCAGTGTAACAGGGGCGTTTCAACGTTGTGTATCTCCTGAAGAGGGCCGTGAGATCCTGTGTGAGATCCACGAAGGGGATTGTGGTCACCAGGCCGGTTCAAAGTCCCTGGTAGCTAAAGCTTTTCGTCACGGTTTTTATTGGCTGACGGCTCATGCTGATGCGGAAGACTTGGTGAAAAAGTGCGATGGTTGTCAGAAGTTTTCACGCCGAGCTCATGTTCCGGCCCAGGAATTGAGGATGATTCCAATCACTTGGCCGTTTGCAACTTGGGGGCTGGATATGGTTGGGCCCTTTAAGAGATCCAAGGACAAGAAGACCCACCTTTTGGTGGCGGTTGATAAGTTTACTAAGTGGGTGGAGGCAGAGCCAGTCAGTAAGTGTGATGCAGCTACGGCGGTTCAATTCATCAAGAAGGTGATTTTCTGGTTTGGCTTTCCGCACAGCATTATAACTGATAATGGTACTAATCTGTCCAAAGGTGCTATGAAAGAGTTCTGTCAGCGTGAGCACATCCGACTTGACGTATCTTCAGTGGCTCACCCCCAATCTAATGGTCAAGCGGAGAGAGCCAATCAGGAGATCTTGAGAGGCATCAAGCCCCGGCTTATGGTTCCTTTGCAACGGACGCCGGGTTGTTGGGTGGAGGAGTTACCTTCTGTGTTATGGAGCATCAATACGACACCCAACAGGTCTACGGGTTACACACCTTTCTTCATGGTCTACGGAGCAGAGGCGGTTCTCCCGACTGACATCCGTCATGACTCGCCTCGTGTGGCGGCTTATGTTGAAGCTGATAATGAGAAGGCATGGCAGGAAGCACTTGACCTGTTAGATGAGGAGCATGACATTGCAGCCGCCCGTTCGGCGATTTATCAGCAAGATCTGCGTCGTTATCACAGCCACCGGGTTAGAACCAGAACTTTTCAAGAAGGCGATCTGGTGCTCCGACTCATCCAGGATCAGACTGATATGCACAAGTTATCCCCGCCTTGGGAAGGACCCTTCGTGGTCAGCAAGAACCTGCACAACGGGTCATACTACCTAATCGATGTTCGAGAGCACAAAGACTCACGTAAATCGGAGGAGGAGACCCACCAGCCGTGGAATATCGCTCATCTACGGCCTTACTATACCTGAGCCCTAGGCTCTTCTTATGTACATAGTTATGACAATGTATATATTATGATCAATATAATAAACCGGATCCTCAGCTAAAGCGGGGTATCTGTTGTTTTTTCTTACATCATGTGTGGTTACATGGAGGTTTCTGTTTATAAAGCGGCGTCCGGTTTACCCCTTGATTTGGCTTATCACGCCATATATATAAATCACTTGGGGGCTTGGTCGTATTCGAACCTTAGCTACACCTCTTGATAGGCGCAAGGCCACCAGAGAAATCACTTGGGGGCTTGGTCATATTCGAACCATAGCTACACCTCTTGATTGGCTCAGAGCCAAAAAGAAAAATTACTTAGGGGCGAAAGAGAGTGTTCCAAAAGAACAGCTCAAACATAGGCACCCACTGAGCACAGCTCAAAATATTGCTTGGGGATTCTTTGCTATCGCAATGAACAAAGAATCTACACTTGTAATAGGCTATCAAGCCACGGCTTGGAAGCCTGGTGTATACACCTAAAACCCCGGGTTAGCCTGCCTTTTTTAAGTAAGTCACTCCGTCCAGGTAAACCTGGTATGACCCGTCGAACTTCGACAAGTCAATCTCATAAGACCCTGAACTTGTCAAAGTTAAAATGACGATTGGTTAAAGATTGAGGTCCATCTTAAAAGGCTTTGTAAAATGGTTTAACTCAGCGGCCTGGCAGCCCATGAAAAGCCTCGAATTTGGGGCCTGGCAGCCCATGAAAAGCCTCGACTACAAGTTTTCATATGCTTTTATTTGCCAAGTTTTTTCTCCTTTGATGAGATTTATGATGATTTTGGTAAACCGGCGTTAATCAACCCGGCTCGGCTTTCAGCTACAAGTTGTCAGTACATGATTAGTCATAATCCGGTGCTTATTAACCCGGTCTGGTTTTGACTATAAGTCGCCAGTATTATATATGAGTAATCCGGTATTTTTTTCACAACCGGCACGGGTTTATCATAAACCGGCACAATATGGAAGGAGTTATCAATACTCATGATTAGGGGTATCGCCCTTACTACAAAGTTGGTCAACCTACGATGTGATTCAATGTCACAGGTATCATTTATTTTCATATTTGATTATTTTTAACAGCCTTGTATATAAACCCAGGCTATATGTTTGGGCATCATGACCCGTCCGGTGGTAAACCGCCAGGACAAGTTCAACTTTTTGTATGCAGGAACAACCTGAATAAATCGCTCTGGATTATGAACATCATATATCTTAAGCATGGTGAATTAACGGTATCAAGCAAAGTAAATATGCACGATGGCATAGCAGACCAAGTGTTTAAACTAGCCTATTACAAGGCGTTTTAGTGCCCAAAAGAGTAATTGTTTTTTGGCAAGTATTGCAGCACGCGGAAGGCTAAATCGGCCTCCGAATCATGACCTGTCACCGGGCTGCCCTGACGGTTGTGGATCGCCTTGCGCCGGTTCATCCTCTTCTTCTCTACCCAGCGGCTGGAAGTCAATGGTGGCCCAATCGATCCCAGTTAAGGCTTGGAACACAGCTTCATCGCTTATAAGTGTGGACGGTTCAACGTCTGGGGCATAGGTGTGCTTACGGATTGGCGGGATAAGATTTTGAGCCTCAGGGGTTGGTGCAGCAACCCGTTTGTTGTTGACATCATAACTCGCCTGGTAATATGAAAGATCAGTTTCTTCAACCAGTTGGCAAGCCAGTGGACGTACTTCCCGGTTTATTGCTCGGAGGTCCTCATTGCCAAATTCTGATCCGTCTTCTTTTAAGCTTGGATAGCCTTTAGCCATATCCACCGGATCAAGATCAGGCACCCATGCTTTTGCCCGGGTTAGTGCGGTCAGAGCACCAGCCCTGGCAGCAGATCTCTTTAGCTCTTCTACCCGGACAGGCAGCATTGACAACCTTTCTAAGGTCTCCTTGATTAAAGTTGGGGGCGGCTTGTTGTGAGAAGCAGTGCAGATGATCCATTGCACGCCGATATATAACTGCTCTATAAGAGTATAGGCAGCCTTCAGCTTCTTCTGTACGTCAGAGCCCAGATGACTAATGCGAGTTCCTGCACCATTACAAACATCAGTAAACCGGCAATGTATGTGATGATATGTTGAAAATTTAAAGCCAGGATATTTACCAAACACAGCAGCAGTCATGGCATGTATTTGCCGCTTTACACCAGTTAGCTCGTGTACCACCGGTTTAAGAGCTGCTTCTGCGTCCTCGGCTCTTTTTTGCAATGCGGATTTTTCTGTGTCCCAATCCGCCCGCTCCTTGTTGAAACTCTCCTTCAGCTTTTCCATAGCGGCTAAGGCACTGGTCAGCTCATCTTTGGTTTTGGAGGTTTCTGCCTGCTGGGACTTGATGTTTTCTTGCAGATCAGCGGTTTGAGTTTCCTTTTTGCTCAGCTCAGCCTATAAGAGACAAACATATCATGAGTTGGCAGGGCATATTTGAAGTACCAAGCACATAACAAGTTATGCACCTGATACTTGGGGGCTAATGCATATTTGCTCGTAATCAGAAATTTCTACAAGTCCCAAGTGCAATACAAGTATTACTTTTGGCACTTGGGGGCTAATGTATGCTTGCTCAAAGTGACATTATGAGTATTCTTCTAAAAGTCTCGGTACATCTTCATCAGTTAAACCGGCCCTTGGGGACAACTGGAGTTAATATTTGGAATTGAACACAAGAGAGAAGCAGTTATCCAGTTACCTCATATCGCTCCTTCATTAGATTCACTAAACCGGCTTCAAAGTCGCGGCCTGTGTACAGGCGGTTTACAAAACCAGAATGGATGTCTTGGGCGTTGAGGTGAGCACAGGTTGACAAATCTGTGTTCCATTTGCCTTTGCCCATAGCAGAAACCTCGTCCTTGGCACTATGCTTCGATAAAGCAACAGGATTGCCATGAGCGGTGTGGCCGACGCCAGTAATCATAATATCACCTTCTTTATCATCAGCAGCCTTCACGGGAGTTGACGGTTTATCAGCAGCCTTAGCTGGGCTGGCCGACTTATCATCCGCGCGAGCCGGGCTAGTCGGTTTATCAGTGTGGCCTGTGGTGTCAACTTCTGTTTGTTCAACTATGAAGTTATAATCTTGAGGCGGTGGATCATCATGTGTAACATCAGTATTTGTTCTTTCCAGATCTGGAGTCTTCTCCGGTTCAATATCCACATTGTCATCAGACGGTTTATTTAACCGGGCCTTCTTACTGGGTCTAGGCTTGGCACTGAGAAGAACAAACATAAAGATCAGTACAGTATGCAAACATAACACATTAAGGATAAGATTAAAGCATAACCTACCTAGGGACCGTCTTGAGGGTTGGAAGTTGTGTGGCCGTTGACTCGCCAGAGGACGAATTAGGTGTTCCCTGATAATTTGAATCAGACGGATTAAAAGGCTGTCGAAAACAACCCGCCTTGGGGCAAGAAGTATCAGGAGTATAAGAGACCTCTGATCGACGTTTCCGGACCGGAGTGTTTGGTAAACCGGCAGAGGTAACTACCTGGCCACTGTGTCGGGTTGTGCGGCGGGCTTCGTGTTGCTGCGTCTTCAAAAGAAAGTTTGGGTCCAAGTGAGCTAAGGGGTGAGAAAATTTTATTTTCCGGTTTGCTTGACGGATTTTCTGTGTTGGCAGAGGGTCTGAACCGGAAGAAAGGATAATTACCTTTGCATCATCAGCCTGGCTGCCTTCAGCGTCGTCCTGATAACAGTCGTTGTCAATAAGGTGTATGAAAAAAGAACCAAGAGAGTCAAGTTCTACCTCTGAGTCCGGATTAGCCAGATCTGCATCAGCATTTGGTTCAGAAGATTCAGTGGTCCTCTTCTTGGCAGGTTTCTTGGTGACCTTGGTCTTCGGGCGAAGTGGTTTTGCCGGTTTATCCTGTGGTTTGGCCGGTTTATCCTGTGGTTTTTTCTTCCAGAATGGGTCATCGCCCTGTGAAAGATGGACAAAATGTTGAGACTATCTGAAAAGGGGTAAACTAAAACAAGAAAGTTGTGATTCTTACAGTTGGCGGTTTATTGGAGACGCAGAAAGGGCTTAACCCGGTCTGGCTACAGACAGCTTCCGGTTCATTCAGTATTTTCTTGACAGCCTCCGTAACTTCGGCTTCTGTTAGCTGAATGTCGATGTGTCATTGAGGGTCTTCCAAATCCCTTGTGTACTCACACATTAAACTGGGGCACCGGCTTAAGGGCAGAACGCTCCAAGATATCCAACAGCGAACAAAATCGACACCTGTCAAACCGTTTGCCATAAAGGCTCTGAGCTTTGACAGTTGTGGTGCATAGTTGGACCGTTCCTTGGTAGTCAGCCTTTGAGGGAAGGGATGAGTGTTGCTAAGCCGGTGGGGACGGTAACCCGGCAGAGGATTTTCATCAGTTGGAGATGTGTCTTTGCAGTAAAACCAAGTCTGATTCCAGTCCTTGGGGTGACTATGAAGCTTGGCATGAGGGAAGCTGACATCCTTCCTCTTTTGAATTGCCATTCCACCAAGCTCAGTGTTGGGTCCGTCTGTGAACTCTGTGCGACGGTTTAAATAAAAGAAATCCCTGAACAGTTCAACTGTGGGCTCCTCTTGAAGATAGGCCTCACAAAATACTTGGAAATTGCAAATATTGGACACAGAGTTTGGTCCAATATCTTGAGGGTGGAGTTGAAAGCTGGCCAGCACATCCCGGAAATTTTTTGAACCGGGAGGGCTAAAGCCTCGACCCAGATGGTCAGTAAATACAACTACTTCTCCGTCCTTGGGTTCAGGAGGATTTTCCGGACCAGGGGCCCTCCAGTGGATGACTTCTTTCTTGGCTAAAGCTCCAGTTGTGACACATCTGTTTAATTGCTCTTCAGTAACCCGGGAAGGAACCCAGTTGCACTCATAAACTTGTTTGGCCATTTCAATGGGAAGCTGAAACATATTTATTGCCGGTTTAAGATTTATGACGGGCAAGCATAAAGCAATGCAAGATAAGCAGAAGCAGAGGTATATGCATATTGTTAAACCGGAGTTTGATATTACTAAACCGGAGTCTGACAATGGAGAAGTTGCAAAGATCAATGAATCGGCGGTTTAAGAGGGGACTAATGATGCCTACCGGATTATTGTTCTTTGACAAAGCTAAACCGCCTATATTGGTATGAAAGATACAGATCTAAAATACCTAAGTGAGGGAAAAACAAGTTTCACAAAGTGATATGATAATTTCAGATCTGCAGTGCGACAGAAAACTAGAATATACTCAGACCTAAACTTCAGGTACTTAAATGGTTCATCAGGTTCAAATGAGTTTTTCTGTATGAAAGGGATGCTCTAGTGGGGAAAAAGGGAGCTTTAACTACAAAGGCACCGGAAAATATCAGATCTAACTTGCCATTTGCGCTACTGAGAAGAACAGGGAAGAACAGTTCTAGAACTTCGAAGAACTCTGATGAGTACAAACCCTAATGATAAGATCTAGGGTGGAAGGAGAGAAGGCTTACCAGTATCAAAGGAACAGCGGAGAGGTGTCGCGGCTTTCTGGTACGATCAGGGTGATGCAACGGCCTTTGTTGGGGCAGATGCGAAGGTCGACGGCGGCGGCGGAGCTCCAACGTTCGGGCGACGCGAGGAAGAGGACGATGTGAAGGGGCACGAAGGGGAAAAATGAAAAGGACCCTTCGGCGTTATTTATAAGGTGAATGGATAAGTGACAGGCGCGAGAATCGAGGAGCCCAAAGCTGGATATGTGGCAGAGCTGTCGCCTCGATTGTCGGAGGCTCATTAATGAAGGTGAGAGATATACCATTTTTAATAACAGGTGACGTCATGGCGGTTTATCAAGATGCTAGAAGATGACGTCGTGGCGGTTTACAAGATTTATGCGAAGATGCTGAAAGAAGAATTTTTCTCAAGTTGAAGATTGACATGAACCAGTTCAAATCAATCTGGGGCCTAATGTTGGGGATATTACTACTGGGTATAAACCGGCCAGGAGAGGCCGGGTTATTCCCATAATGAGTTATTATACTTGAAGCCCATGAAGACAAAGATGGAGGCGCTTTATGAAGGCCCAGGGCCCAACGGCGGATTAAGGCCTGTAGACATAAACCGACATTGATATGTAAACTTGTGCTATAAGATAGAAAGAGTAGAGACCGAGCCGGACATGTTCATGAGCCGGCCTCGGGATCCTGTAAACCGACGGGCGTCAACCCATGTATATAAGGGGACGACCCGGCGGCGGTTTGGGGACGACGGACAACAACTTGAGAGCCAGGCATAGCGGATTCGCTCCCTAGTCATCGAAACCCTAGCAATTCCACAACAACTGGATTAGGCCTTTACCTTCACCGCAAGGGGCCGAACCAGTATAAACTCTCTGCGTCCCTTGTCCCCTTTAACCCCTTTAAGCTAACCAGTCGCGATGGCTCCGCGACTAAGGCCTTTCTCTAGGACATCTGCCGTGACAAGACCACGGCAGGATCCATATATGAAAACAAAGTATGGACTTTGGAAGTATTACCTGAAGGGCGAAAGGCTATACAGAATAAATGGATCTTCAAGAAGAAGACGGACGCGGACGGTAATGTCACCGTCTATAAAGCTCGACTTGTGGCAAAGTGGTTTTCACAAGTTCAAGGAGTTGACTACGATGAGACTTTCTCACCCGTAGCGATGCTTAAGTCCGTCAGAATCATGTTAGCAATAGCTGCATTTTTCGATTATGAAATCTGGCAAATGGATGTCAAAACAACGTTCCTTAACGGTTTCCTTAAGGAAGAGTTGTATATGATGCAACCAGAAGGTCTTGTCGATTCAGAGAATGCTGACAAAGTGTGCAAACTCCAGCGATCCATTTATGGACTGGTGCAAGCATCTCGGAGTTGGAATCTTCGCTTTGATGAGGTTATCAAGGCGTTTGGGTTTATACAAGTTTTTGGAGAATCTTGTATTTACAAGAAAGTGAGTGGGAGCTCTATAGCATTTCTAATATTATATGTGGATGACATATTGCTGATTGGAAACAATATAGAACTTTTTGGAAAACATGAAGGAATATTTGAACAAGATTTTTTCAATGAAGGACCTAGGAGAAGCTGCTTTCATATTAGGCATCAAGATCTATAGAGATAGATCGAGACGCTTAATAGGACTTTCACAAAGCACATACCTTGATAAGATTTTGAAGAAGTTCAAAATGGATCAGTCCAAGAAGGGGTTCTTGCCTGTTTTGCAAGGTGTGAAGTTGAGTCAGACTCAATGCCTAGCGACTACAGAGGATAGAGAAAAGATGAGTGTCATCCCATATGCTTCTGCCATAGGCTCTATCATGTATGTGATGCTGTGCACAAGACCGGATGCCAGCCTTGCCATAAGTATGGCCGGAAGGTTTCAAAGTAATCCAGGAATGGATCACTAGACAGCGGTGAAGAATATCCTTAAGTACCTGAAAAGGACTAAGGAAATGTTTCTCGTTTATGGAGGTGATCAAGAGCTCGTCGTAAAGGGTTATGTCGATGCAAGCTTTGACACTGATCCATATGACTCTAAGTCTCAAACCGGATACGTATATATTCTAAATGGGGGAGCGGTAAGTTGGTGCAGTTCCAAGCAAAGCGTGGTAGCTGATTCTACATGCGAAGCGGAGTACATAGCTGCCTCGGAGGTAGCGAAGGAAGGTGTCTGGATGAAGCAGTTCATGACAGGTCTTGGAGTTATGCCTAGTGCACTGGACCCAATGACTCTGCTCTGTGACAACACTGGTGCCATTGCTCTGGCCAAGGAACCAAGGTTTCACAAGAGGACCAGACACATAAAGCGACGCTTCAATTCCATCCGCGACTGGGTCAAGGAGGAGGACATAAACATTTGCAAAGTACATATGGATCTGAATGTTGCAGATCCGTTGACTAAACCTCTTCCATGGGCAATACATGATCAACACCAGAACTCTATGGGTGTTAGATTCATTACCATGTAATACTAGATTATTGACTCTAGTGCAAGTGGGAGACTATTGGAAATATGCCCTAGAGGCAATAATAAAGTGGTTATTATTATATTTCCTTGTTCATGATAATCATTTATTATCCATGCTATAATTGTATTGACCGGAAAATCAAATGCATGTGTGGATACATAGACAACAACATGTACCTAGTGAGCCTCTACCGGACTAGCTCGTTGATCAAAGATGGCTATGGTTTCCTAGCCATAGACATGACTTGTCATTTGATAACGGGATCACATCATTAGGAGAATGATATGATGGACAAGACCCAAACTATGAACGTAGCATATGATCGTGTAAAGTTTATTACTGTCGTTTTCTGCATGTCAAGTATATGTTCCTATGACCATGAGATGATGCAACTCACTGACACCGGAGGAATACCTTGTGTGTACCAAACGTCGCAACGAAACTGGGTGACTATAAAGGTGCTCTACAGGCATCTCCAAGGGTGTCTGTTGAGTTGGCATGGATCAAGACTGGGATTTGCCACTCCGTATGACGGAGAGGTATCTCAGGGCCTACTCGGTAATACAACATCACAATGAGCTTGCAAGCAATGTGACTAATGGGTTAGCCATGGGATCTTGTATTACGAAATGAGTAAAGAGACTTGCCGGTAATGAGATTGAACTAGGTATGGAGATACCGACGATCGAATCTCGGACAAGTAACAGACAAAGGGAACTACATACGGGATTAGCTGAATCCTGGACATCGAGGTTCGACTGATAAAGATCTTTGTAGAATATGTAGGAACCAATATGGGCATCCAGGTACCACTATTGGTTATTGACCGTAGAGGTGTCTCGGTGATGTCTGCATAGTTCTCGAACCATCAGGGTCTACACACTTAACGTTTGGTGATGATATAAGTATAGTTGAGTCATTATGGTGGTTACCGAAGGTTGTTCGGAGTCTCGGATGAGATCCCGGACGTGACGAGGAACTCCAGAATGGTCCGTAGGTGAAGATTGATATATTGGACGAACGGTATTGGATTCCGGAATTGTTCCTAGGGTACCGGGTGATGACCAGCATGACTGAAAGGGGTTTCGGGGGGCCCCAGCAAGTGTTGGGGGGCCTCATGGGCCAAGGGGAGGGGGCATACCAGCCCACTAAGGGGCTGTGCGCCCCCCTCACCCCATCCCTTGTTGCCAAAAGAGGTGGGGGTGCCTCCCTAGGGTTTTGCCTCCACCTGGCTTGGGGGCCAAGTCTCCTAGGGGGAGGGCCAAAACCCATCTAGGGTTTCCCATCCCTTGTGGACGCCGCCCCCCTAGATGGGATCTAGGGCGCCCCCTCCTCCTCCCTTCCCCCTATATATAGAGAGGTTGAAAGAGGGCAGCCGCACCCTTGAGTACATCTCCACGCCACGGTGCTACCCTTCCTCTCCCTCCTAGCCCTCTTCCTCTCCGTAGTGCTTAGCGAAGCTCTGCTGAGATTCCACCACCACCGCCATCACGCCGTCGTGCTGCCGGAGGACTCGAGCTACTACTTCACCACCGCTCGCTGGACCAAGGAGGTGAAGGCGTCATCAAGCCGTATGTGTGTTGAACACGGAGGTGCCGTCCGTTCGGCACTTGGATCGGAGTTCGCGGGACGGATCGTGATTGGATCGCAAAGACGTTCGACTACATCATCCTCGTTTCTTAACAATTCCGCTTAGCGATCTACAAGGGTATGTAGATCCAATCTCTCCTCTCGTAGATGGTCATCTCCTAGATTGAATCTTGGTGAGCGTAGGAAAATTTTTGTTTCCCATGCAACGTTCTCCAACATATACATCTCGATACAACCCATAGATTCATCAAAATAAGTGAACAACACATAGAAAACATAATCTGTTAAAAACAGGACAGTTTGTAGCAATCTGGAAATTTCGTATACTTCTATAACTCCAAAAATTTGAAAAAATAGGACAAAATAAACAATTTTCATCGCAGTATTGTGTAAAAAATTCAGAAACTTTTGATGTTCCAGTAAAAAATGTAAATTCACGCACTACAGGGATTCTTTAATTTTGTTTGTTTGTTTCACCCACAACTAAAGAAAACAAAAACAAAAGAGAAAACAAAATCTACTTAGTGAAGAAAGCAAACAAGCACACATGAGAATATCAACCCCACGCTATTGCTCCCCCACAACGGCGCCAGAAAAGAGCTTGATAATCCCCAAGTGCAAAGAATCATCGTAGCAATTTCCAAAGGTGGAAGTGATAAGTATGGAGTGTCGAACCCACAAGGAGCTAAAGGTAAGATCAATATTCTCTCAAGTCCTATCTGCCACTGATACGACTCTACATACACCAAACGTTTGCTTTCATCTAGAAACGAGAAATAAAACTATGTTGGGGGTATAAAGAGGATAGCTTTGCATGAAATCGGAGAGCTAAAATATAAAAATAGGTGCTGTTAACATAAAGTTATAATATTATAATATATTACAAATAGCGAGTGTGGAATGATGATGGAACGGTGTGCGGAATTACCCTAGGCAATTGTTAACAAGATCGGTAATCATTATTGCAATTTTATATGAGGGAGAGGCATAAGCTAACATACTTTCTCTACTTGGATCATATGCACTTATGATTGGAACTCTAGCAAGCATCCGCAACTACAAAAGATCATTAAGGTAAAACCCAACCATAGCATTAAAGTATCAAGTCCCCTTTATCCCATACGCAACAACCCCCTTACTCGGGTTTAAGCTTCTGTCACTCTAGCAACCCACTATAAGCGAATCGTGAACGTATTGCAACACCCTACAGCGGGAATCATTCACGTGTGCGCGGCACGAAAGGCACCATAGGACAACACCAAAAAAAAACATACAACTCAAACCAATCTAGATCATCAATCAACCCAAAAGACAAAAGAAATCTACTCAAAACATTATAGGATGGCAACACATTATTGGATCATAATATGTGGCATAAAGCACCATGTTCAAGTAGGGAATTACAGCGGGGTGCAGGAGAGTGGACCGCTTAAAAGAGATGTGGAAGGTGATGAAGATGGTGATGTTGATGAAGAAGATCACCGCGGCGATGATTCCCCCGGTGGCACTCCGACGCCACCGAGAGAGAGGGGGAGAGGGTCTCCCCTTGTGCTTCCTCCTCCATGCCCCCCTAGATGGGGAGAGGTTATCCCTCTGGTCCTTGGCCTCCATGGTGATGATGGCCCCCTCCGAATTCCTCCTCCATGTCCTCCGGTGATGATGGCCCCCTCCGGCAGGGTGCCGGAGAGGGCCTAGATTGATTTTTTTGTGGCTATAGAGGCTTGCGGCGGCGGAACTTCCGATCTAGGGTTCTTTTCGGGGGTTTGGGTATTTATAAGAATTTTTGGCGTCGGTCTCACATCAAGGGGGTGCCCAAGGTGCCCACAAGCCCGGAGCACCCTCCATGGGGGGTTGGGCGTGCCTAGAGGGCTTGTGGCCCCCTCTTCCACTTCCTAGCCCAGCTCTTGTGCTTTGGGGGGTCTCTTTTGGTCCATAAAAAATCACCATAAATTTTCAGCCCATTCCGAGAACTTTTATTTCTACACAAAAAATGACACCACAGTAGTTCTGCTAAAAACAACGTTAGTCCGGGTTAGTCTTAATCGAATCATACCAAAACCATATAAAATTGTTGTAAAGATGGCATGAATACTTCATAAATTATAGATACGTTGGAGACGTATCAGACACTGTTCAAAGTCTAAACTGTATCGTTGACAGCTGAAGAAATTGCGAACACTCTTAAAAAATTCTCAAAGTTTTTTTTTCGAGATTGCCACAGTTACTCATTCCGCGCTTCACATGCAAGGATAAGTGTGAAAATGCATGCATGACATGTGTCATAGAGATGCGAAGAATCAACGCAAGATGGTGCTCGAGGGTCCCACCACCCACCAGGGCGCGCCAGGGGGTGCCCGACGCGCCCTGATGGGTTGTGGGCAGCTCGTAAGGCAGTTGCTGCCCTTCTTTCGCCGCAAGAAGATAACTTATGGATGAAAACCCCCTCAAAATTTCAGCCCAATCGGAGTTACGGATCTTCGGGAATTTAAGAAACGGTGAAGGGCCAGAAAACATGAACGCGAAATAGAAGAGAACAGAGAGATAGATCCAATCTAGGAGGGGCTCCTTCCCCTCCGCTGCCATGGAGGCCATGGACCAGAGGGGGGGACTCTCCTCCCATCTAGGGGGGAGGCCAAGGAAGAAGAAGAAGAAGGAGGGGGGCTCTCTCCCCCTCTCTCCCGGTGGCGCCGGAGTGCCGCCGGGGCAAGGATCGTGACGACGATCTACACCAAGAACTTTTTCGCCGTCAACACCAACTCTCCCCCCTCTATGCAGCGATGTAACCTCTCTTCTACCCGCTGTAATCTCTACTTAAACATGGTGCTCAACGCTATATATTATTTCCCAATGATCTATGGCTATCTTATGATGTTTGAGTAGATTCGTTTTGTCCTATGGGTTGATTGATGATCATGATTGGTTTGAGTTGTATATTTTATTTTGGTGTTGTCCTATGGTGCCCTCCGTATCGCACAAGCGTGTGTGATCCCCGCTGTAGGGTGTTGCAATATGTTCATGATTCGCTTGTGGTGGGTGGCGTGAGAGACAGAAGCACAGACCCGAATAAGTGGATTGTTGCGTATGGGAGTAAAGAGGACTTGAAACTTAATGCTATGGTTGGGTTTTACCTTAATGATCTTTGGTAGTTGCGGATGCTTGCTAGAGTTACAATCATAAGTGCATATGATCCAAGTACGGAAAGTATGTAAGCTCATGCCTCTCCCTTATATAAAATTGCAATAATGATCACCGGTCTAGTTATCGATCACCTAGGGACAAATGACTTTCTTGTGTGACAAAAGCTATCTACTTTTATTATCTTGCAATTTATTCATAGTTTTATTCTCGCAAAGTACTTCTAGTTTTATTCTTGTTCTAGGTAAAGCAAACGTTAAGTGTGCGTAGAGTTGTATTGGTGGTCGATAGAACTTGAGGGAATATTTGTTCTACCTTTAGCTCCTCGTTGGTTTCGACACTCTTATTTATCGAAAAAGGCTACAAATGATCCCCTATACTTGTGGGTTATCAAGCACCTATTGATGAATTACTTCGTGCTCTTTCAGTGGATCCACCCCAAGAAGGAGCAAGAAGAATATATGAAGAACCTGAGCTGCCAAATCATTTGATGCAAGTATTGATGAAGCCTATGGTTGATGACAATGCTCCCAGGACAACCTTCTTAGTGAAGGATTTGCTATATGTGCCGAAGACTATCTATCGTATTCTGACAAAGACACTAAGTCCGATCAAAGGCCACAATTCAGATACTGAAGAAGTTGTGGGAGTCATGAAGAATTTGCTGTTCCACATCATACATGGTACTCCCATCAACATTCATGATTTCTTTCTCAGGACTTTGGTCACTGTTGCTCAGTCTTCGTTTGAATTGAAGCCGTATGCACCATGGATTATGAGATACATCAGATCCCGGTCTTCAATCCACTACAAGGCTGATCGTCAGAACCACCTGAGCTTTATACCTGACATTGAAATTCTTCAAAGCACATTGTCCTCTGTACCTGGCAAAGGCAAAGAAGTTATCGATGAAGGAATTCGTCCCCTTGATGGACAATTTCATCAACCTATCTCCAGCTCCATAGCTGATGAATCTGCCAGCCAAGACACTGCAGCAAAAGCTTCAAAGCCGTCTTCTTCACCAGAAGCACCACGTGTCATGACTGACCGTGAGCTACTTATAAGTCTTCATCAGAAGCTTGACAAGCCAACATGACAGTGACGCATAACGTAGTGCGCAAGAACAGATACTATCTCCATGAGATATTTGATCGCAGTTGGGCCACATTATCACATGTCAAAACACATGCGGAACTTGTTGCTGACAACTTTCAGATGAATTTCGACTGGGCTGAACCGCCAAGGAAGAAATTCAAGAAAACTCAAGTTCCTCCTCTGATTCCGAGCTCCGAGTCTTCATCTCGCACCACTGATGAAAATGAAGCTGTTGAAGACACTGCTGCTGGTCCCTCTGCACCGCTCGACCCCAACAATGTTGACGCTCCCTCGTCCTCTCCTTGATGTTTTTCCTCAGGGGCGCTAGTTCTTAGATTCCTCACATTTTGGTCATTTGATGACAAAGGGGGAGAAATTTGAGTTAGTCTTCAAGCGGGTCATTATATGGGTTGTTTTTGCTTAAGTTGCAACTCTTGAAACTTTTCTGGATGTGCTCTTTGATGAGTTGTAACTTAATAACTATTGGATGTCTGACTCTTATGCCTCATTTGATGTGCATACTTTATTCTTCAACATATATCTGCTCATGCATGCACAATTTCGTCAGACACCAATTTTCATCATGCGTCATATTCTTCAAATATCTTATGATCATGCATGATTGGTTTCCAAGATATAGGGGGAGATCTCCACAAATTCAACCTGCCATGTGCATTTGCAATCCAAAGCAAATTCCTCATATGCACATCTTCAGGGGGAGTTCCTCAATATCTTGTAACCAATTTCTTCAAACTCTGTACTTACACTTCAATTATTTTTACTCCCGTTGAAACCTAACCAATTTGTCATCAATCACCAAAAAGGGGGAGATTGTAAGTGCATCAAGTGCCCCCTTAGTGGTTTTGGAGTATTGACGACAAATATGTTGAGGAACTAATGAGTTTGTGAGTATACACAAATGACAAAGTCACAGAAGATTTGATTTAACACATGAAAGACGACCCTAAAAATATATTTCTTCAAGTCAAGAAATTGGTACGGCCTTTGAAGAAATTGATGTGAAGACTTTGAAGCTTGAAGACTTTGTTTTCATAGTTTCTTTTTCTTCTTCTTTGAGTCATAGGAAAAACCGTATTGTTAAAGGGGTCTAGGTGAATCATATTTCACATTTCCAAAGTGATGCTCAAACCTATTCAAACCTATACACAAAAGCCGCTTCAAGTGAAGCATTTGGAAATCTCCAGAACAGCTCACGCAATTGCTAGTGACAGTGACGAAGTTCATCTGACCGCTGACGAATTTGGTCATGCTGAGGAGTTAGGAGTTCGCTAGTGCGTTCTGCCTAAAAGTGAGGAAATTGAGTGCCCCGATGAATTTGAGAGTTTAATCTGACCGTTGTTACGCCGCGTGCCAGCTGTCGAGTGGATCCTTATCCTGACAACGGTCGAATCAGAGAAGGGCATTTATGACAATTCATGTTGGGTTGTCCCTGGCTATAAATAGTCGCCCCCACAACCACTTGTTGGTGGGCTGCTCCGAGAGAATTTGACACTTGTCATAAGAGAGCAACCCATCCTCCGACGACTTTGAGAGAATCCTAAGTGAGGAAAAACCCAGAGCCAAAGTGATTGAGCATCACTGAAGAGATTGATCTGTGTGATCCGACGCTTGTTACCTTTGAAGACTGTCATTCTTCCAAACGGTTAGGCGTCAAATTCTGAGTACACCAAGAGTCATTGTGGTGTGTCGGTGAACAAGTCTGTGAAGGTTTTGGAAGTCTACCTTAAAGACTTACCACGAGTGATTGGGCGAGTACTAAGTGACCTTAGCTCAAGAGGAATACGGTGAGGACTCTGTGTCCTCTGAGTTGCAACTCATCAGCCTCAACCAGACGTATAGTTGATGCATCAATTGGAACTGGTCTACCAAATTCCTTTGTCTTCACCGAGCCCACCTGGTTTCAAATTCCTCAACCCTCTCTTTACTTTATTCCGCTGCTGAAGAATTTCTGATCTGTGCTCTGACGAATTTGAACTGAAGAATTTCATATCACTATTATTCATTTCCTCAGTTCAATTTCTTCATGTGTGTATGAATGTATGATTGCATGTTCTTCATTATTACGTATCCTGATTGAATGTACTCTGATTCTGTGATGACTTAATTTCCTTTGTGTTTCTATTTTCTTCACTCTGATCTTCGTCAAATTCATCAGAGTCTGACGAATTTCTAAAAATTTCCCATTCAATTTCTAAAAATCTCCCATTCACCCCCCTCTCGGAGTAAACCTACGCTTTCAAAAATGCCATGTGGGTCGTTTAAAAAACGGCCGTACTATGATGTGTATATGGTTTGCCAATTACAAAAAGTAGTCATCGCAAAAATTATGGAGGTACCCCCCCCCCCCCCCCAATGGAAAAGAAATAAGTTTCTTTGCCATCTCAACGAAAAAACATGATTTAGACACATGGTAGTATATAGTTGAGTTGGCAATGGCCCTATATTTTGAGTTCCATCACAACATATCACTTAAAAATGGCATGTGACCACAACCAAGAATTATTTGATAATGTCATCGTACTATAAGAAACATATCACTTATACTATAGAAAGACAAACAATTATACAAAATTGACATGGGGACAAAAAAGGCCATGGCAAAAATGTAGACTTATTGTCGTGGAAGATTTTATCCCCATGACAGTAAGCATACATTTTTGGCGACGCCGAGACGACGATGGGCCGGCGACGCAGCTGCCCCTCGCGGGACCCATCTCACGGCAGGACAGTGCGCCGGAGCAGTGCTGCCTCGGCCATCGGCAACCTATTCCACTCCTCTCCACGTCCTCTCTGTCGCCTCCACGTGTAGACGACGCTACCCCTGTCGTCGGCGACCCTACTCCTCTCCACCTTGAAATGAGATGTCGAGACGTCCGCTGTGGGTTGGTTTGCCATTTGATTGGACGGTGGATGCGACGTTCACTGAGAAACGTAAAGAAACTGACGTTCTCAGGTAACATTTCTCTAAACTTGCAATTAAACCAGAAGATGTTTGTGGGAAAGGAGGAGAAAGGGTTAGCAGATTGGACACGAAAAAAACTTCCAGAGAACGCCTGAAAAGAAAGGAGAGGCGTCCCTAAAAAACAAAAACAAAGGAGAGGCGAAAAATCAAATGAGCAAGAGGAATTTAATTAAACGGGAAAACGAGAGAAAGAAAACTTGACCAAACATCGCTGGTCAAACCAGAGCAACACCGCACTGCCTATAAATCCTCACCACTACCACAAACTGACACCAAGAAGGCAGGGGCACCAGTTCAGGACACTCGCCCGCTCTCCAGTTGCCAGATCTCCAGCCCCAGGAGCTCCGAAGCAGCCTCTCCAATGGCGGTCAAGGTCTATGTCGTGTAAGCATCCGCACCACAGTCTTCTTCTACCTAGGTCCACATCCTAAATTAACTGATTTTCTTGGTCTTGTTCGGTGTATCCCTGTCCGAAGATTGGCCTTCTTTTTTTCCCCTATGGATTACGATATTTCGACAATCTCAAAACCTTTCCTAATTTACGCATTTGGAGTAATTCCCGAGATTAAGCATCACTTCTAGTCAGTTAGATGCCGCACGGCTCTGGTTTTTTATCCCTTTGTTCGTAGGTAAGATCAGTAGATTGGCAGGTGTGACTTCGTCAATGCGCGCGGACGATTTGATCGCGATAGGGAGAAAATGAGTGGGAGGAAAAATTGGACTCCTAATAATTCTACAGTGTTGATTTTAGGTGCCAGGGTCTCAATCATGACGGTAGGTTTCAGTCCCTGATGGAATTGATGCGTCAATAGTGGTGGGCTCCGGCGCTAATTGTGCTGCCCTCTTTAAATGCTTTTTTAATGCGCACCCGGGCGATTCTGCCCCAATTTTATAGTTCCACTGATTGGCCCCCCAAATTTAGTGCCTCACTGGCATTCATGTATGCTACCCTGTTTTTGTAGTATGAGCTAAAGGCCAACTGATAAACAGTACCAAACTATAAGAACAGGAATTTATAGACTTCTGATATTTGTGAGTTCTTTGGCTCCTCTAAATTCATTGCTTCAGTCGCATGATGAACTGAAATGTGAAGTCCAAACGAATCATATGTGTGAGTGAGTGATTTGAAGTGATATCCGCTGCCCCTCTGATGAATAACAATTTAATTTCAAACAGCGTTTGTATTCTTTTTTTTACCATGTTATGTCCCATGTTCAAGTAATTAATTAAATTATTTCAGCAGACAACTGACTGGTTTAGCACTATCTGATGGAAGTTTTTCTATGGCCTTCCTAATGCAAGTTTAGATCTTAGAACTATGTGTATATATTATTTCTGACATGGACTTTTAACTACCAACTATGGAACTCAGGAACCCTGCAGTTTGGAACATTTGGATATTTTAATGCATATTTACACCTGACAATAGTTTCAAATAATTTAAATTGTATTTGTTTTATCACTTCCTTGAGCTTATTAGTCTTATCTATGATGTACTTTTGTGGTTCCACTACAGGCATGTTATTTAATGTTCTCTTGAATGATAGAAAAGTGAAAGAGATATGCTGGGAAATATGTTCCCTTCCTCATCATCAGTTCCGGCAAATAACAAAAATTTGATATGTGCTTTGCATGCACATGTCTTGTTCTCTTTTTGTAGATTTAAATCTTTCCATTATTTGCAAATTAAGGCAAAGGTATAGAGCTTGCTTCCGAGTAATTGAATTGTATAGTATGAGTGATGATTATATAAACATAGGCACTATAAATGTTAGCAATCGTTATATGCTTATCTTTAAGGAGAAAGATAGAACAACAACGATATGTGCGGACTATAAAATTCTCAAAGGATGCACAAATAAATATGTCAAATTGAACAATAACGTTATGCATTCCTACTTCCACAGGTACTACTCCATGTATGGACATGTCGCTAAACTAGCTGATGAGATAAAGAAAGGTGTGTCGTCAGTTGAAGGCGTCGAAGCTAAAATATGGCAGGTTGGTCCCTGTCATCTCGCGTTTTAACTCACCACATTATAAATTGTATTTAGACCAATCATTTGAAAAATAATAATATGCATTTAGACCCCCCAGAAACCAGTCTGGCTATGTTGCCTTCAAGAATAGTGTACTAAGTTGTTCGAATTCTTATGTGGAAAATTAATACTGAGTGCAGTTTTTACATACATCACTCTTCCTCTATTGTTGTGCTGATCTTATATCACTCTCACCATCTGAAAGGTCCCTGAAACTCTCCCTGAGGAAGTACTTGGAAAGATGGGCGCACCTCCTAAGCTTGATGCCCCAATCATCACACCACAAGAACTTGCGGAGGCAGATGGGATCCTGTTTGGTTTTCCTACAAGGTTTGGCATGATGGCTGCGCAAATGAAGGCATTCTTTGACGCAACTGGTGGCCTGTGGAGGGAGCAGAGTCTTGCAGGCAAACCTGCAGGCATCTTCTTCAGCACCGGTACTCAGGGTGGTGGGCAGGAGACTACAGCGTAAGTGCCATTCGGCATTGTCGTGTTTAAAAAGAAAAGCCTCGTAATGAAACATCACCATAAATTGACCTTTTTATCATTTCTCTTCGCGCTTCTCTCAGATTGACAACGGTAACCCAGTTGACTCACCACGGCATGGTGTTCGTTCCCGTCGGGTACGCCTTCGGTGCCAAGCTGTTCGACATGGACAAAGTTCAGGGTGGCAGCCCGTACGGCGCAGGCACATTTGCCGCCGATGGTTCGAGGTGGCCATCTGAAATGGAGCTGGAGCACGCCTTCCACCAGGGCCAGTACTTTGCGAGCATCGCGAAGAAACTCAAGGGATCTGCTTGACCTCTGCTGTCTGCACATATCGTAAAAAGGCATTTACATGGGCTCCACCGTATTATCAATAGCCTGTTCCCTTCTTTTGTGGTGTTTAAAAATTTGTGTGTCTCTGTGGAACTTCTATTGCGGCGTGCGTGATATATGTGCTTTGATAGATTGGTTATAGTTTGGAGTTCGATTGTGTTTACCATCATGTTTATATATGATAGATTATCAATGGTTGTTTTGGCTGTCACTCGTGGGCTCAGCAGTACTGTTCTATCTTGGGCCATCCTAGACGACAGTTGGACCAAGACTCTGGGAGGTCCTATTGGACGCATTCTGCGTCAACTAGCGACCCTGACGCACAGGCGCGCGCCCCTACTGGGCCGGCCCATTGTAGCCAGCAGCGCACGCAGCGAATGGCGTACTGCAGCGAATCGCGCACTGTAGCGACTATGTACTGTAGCGATCCAGTTTGCTGTAGCGAATTGGTTTTTTGGACGCGTTTTTATTTCGAACATTTTTCCAAAAAGTAAATATTTTTTTGAAAACATGAACATTTTTTGAAATTCTGAACTTTTTAAAATTGGGAACATTTTTTGAAAATTTCCGAACATTATTTGAAAACGCGAACAATTTTTGAATTTGTGAACAAATTTGGAAAAAGGGACATTTTTTGAAATTCCAAACAATTTTTAAAACGTGAATATTTTTTGAATTCTAAAATAAGAACATTTTTTGAATTTGTGATTTTTTTTGAAAAAGGGAACATTTTTGAAATTCCGAACAAAATTTTAAAACCATGAACATTTTTTGAATTTGTGAACAAAATTTGAAAAACAGGAACATTTTTTGAAATTTCGGAACAAAAAATTTGAAACCGGGAACATTTTTTGAATTTGTGAACAAATTTTGAAAAAGGGAACATTTTTTGAATTTGTGTACAAAATCTGAAAAACAGGAACATTTTTTGAAATTCAGAAATAAAAATTGAAAATAAACTTGAAAAGGAAAAAGGAAAACAAAAAAAAAAGAAAAGGAAAAAAGAAAGAAACAGAAAAAAGAAAAGAAAAAACAAAAAAGAAGAGAAATAGAAAAAAGGAAAACGAAAAAGAAACTGAAAAAGAAAAAGCCGGTTCAGGAACCTTCTAGAAGGTTCCCAAAACCGAAAAAAAAACCCGGCTAGAAACATCATAGAAGGTTCCCAAAAACTGGTGTCTGCTGAAATGCTAAAACGGGCCGGCCCACTCGGTCGCTCGCTCGCACCTCCTCCTGTGCGAAGCGTCGACAGCTTGCCGCAACGAGCGGCGAGTAGGATTTTCCCAAGACTCTGTCCGATGCCATAAGATCAACACCCTAGAAATGGGCTCAGATGGGCTGACTCTGCAGGCTGCTACACCCGTGACTTTGCTTCTGTGAACCACCGGATAAAAACGGACAGCCCAGATTCACATATTTTATTTATCTTACTTCACATTATTGAAACACGCTGAACATAGAACAAGATTCGAAATAAAACTGCAAACGTGAAATATTATCCAGGTCGTTGATCTAAAATTGGATGACTCGTGGAGGACTAAGTCAATGACTCACCGAACCAACAGCCTTGACAGTGGTGTAGCTTGGGCCAAACCGTAGGAGGGGCAAAGTGGCGGAGTTTGGGCCAAACCATAGGAGGGGGCAAATGGGTGAAATCACTAGTTGATGAGCGCTCCCTGCAACGATTAGTCGGGGAGCGCTCCGCGCGCGACAAGTGTCACGTGCGGAGCGCTCGTGAGACTTTTCCAGGGCGCTTCACACGCGACACTTGTCGTGTTGAGGGGCACTCCCGTGATTTCCGGTTTTCGGTTTTCCTTTCTGGTTTTTCCTTTTTTCACTCTAGTCCTTGTACTTTTAGTGTTTTGTAATACACTTTTGATCTGTTTTGAGATCTTTTTCTGTCTGGTGTCGTCGAACCGGCGCCGCCGACTGTCCTTTCGTTGCCGTCGTCGCCGCCCGTCGTGCCCGCCGCTCTTGTCGCCTGCTTACGGCGGCCCTTCTTTATCGTGGACGGCGCTTCCCCGTTTGCACGATCGTCGTTCCCTACCGGTTGCATTCGTTGGTTCCCTGTTTCCTTTTTGTTTCCCTATTTGTTCCCATTATATTTCTGGGATATGGAGATTTATGGGGTAATTACGGGTGGGGGCTTCCAATACTATCAGATGTCAACTTTCAACTCGGTTTGTGCAATTAGTTCTTGATAATCATTGTGTTCTTTGCAGGTATGGCCTGTCCTTTTTGCCTTATGCCGGGTGGCCCGTGTTCATCTGTTGATTCTTCTGTAGATGTGTTCACTGTGGTTCTGGGTCGACGTTGTTCGAGTCGTGTTGTAAGAATAATATTTTATAATTGATCAATTTTTGGCACACATACTTATTTCTTTTGGTGTTGCTGTTGCTATTTTGAATGGAAATTATTCTAGGTCTTCTTTTTTTGATTATGATCATTCATTTTGTAGTATGTTCCGTGCAGTGTTAGAGCTCATCTTGCTCGTTACATCGAGGAGTGTAAGGCTTTAGCCATAAGGAGGGGTGACAAAGATACTGATCTTGCTCTTCACTCTAGTGAGGGTTATTTGTATGGTGTTCTGTTTAGTCATGGACGGGTGAGCAGCAAATTCCATGGTTCTTCCTGGGAACATTTGGTCAATGATTATGGTCTTCGTCATCGTGATAGAATGACCGTTCGGCTTGAGCGGTATGGAACGTTGATTGGTGTAGATTTTTATCGGGGTGGAGATATGTTGTCTCCTTTATCTTCTGTTGGTAAGGTTTATTTTTAAGAAAGTGTTTAGTTTGTTTCATTTCACATGATTTTTCTGTTTCCTTGAACCTGTGTAATTTTATTTTGTAGCTCTTGATGGTTTGAGCGACTCCGAGAAGGAACTTGTTGGGAGTTGTTTTTACACTCGTGGTGTTGGTCTCAATTATCAGCAGGGTGTATTTCATGTTGCATCAACTCTTTGATGACGAGTACGTACTCTGTTGTCCTTTTGTTCACAGGATTATTTCCATGAATGTTAATGGTCATCATATGGTCAGATTTATTTTCCACTGTTTTTCTTTGTTTCTGTTTATTTATTTTTTATTATTTCTTCTATTTATAGTTTTAAATTTTTGTTTATTTCTAATAGCTTGATGTTTTTGTTAGGTTATTCCAGGTATGGTTGTGAGGAGTTTGAAGGAGTTTGTGTCATTTCCCAGAACTGGAGTTTTAACTCTTGAAGTTACTTTGGAATCTCGTGATGATGATATATATGTGAGCACTCCTTGCTCCTACTTCATTGGCTTGGGTAATAGAATGGTGTTCAAAAAAGAAGGGTTCAGTGATTTTCTCCAGGCATCGTCTATTGAAGTAAACAGCTTGGTGCTCATAACTTTCAAAGAGCGTGATGGGAGGCTTGTTGTTATCTTCAATCTTCTGCAGCAGTGATGTTAGTTATAGCCTTTGAACAGAATGGATTTTGTTTAAAAATCTATGCTACAGTGTAATGTTATTTAGATATGTAAAACCGATATGAACCTAACTGTTCATTGTTGTACTTCATTTGTAGAAGAGGCAGGGCTGTGCATCTCTTTTTTAGATGTTTTTTTGGACGGATGTTAGTTCATTGGAGGCATAGTTATACATAAATTAGAGGCACGTGTGTGCCTTTCTTTTTTCTATGTTTCCTCTGACATGGGTTGTAGAGAGAGGAACGTCTGTGCAACAGCAAAGAGGCACGGGCGATCACGCGTGAGGAGCATATAGAGTCATGACGCGTATTACGCGAGACACGGGTGTGTAGACACCAGATCCACGTGAGTAAAGCCTCTATAGGCAGGAGGCACAGGCATAGGTTGGTGGCATCCAGTAGCATACGGCTGTACTGAGAGGAACGTGTGTGTAGCACCAAAGTTGCACGGGCGATCACGTGTGCGGAGCACGTAGAGTCATGGCGGGTTTCATGTGAGGCACGTGGATTGAGTCACCAGAGGCACGGAATTGAAGTCAGTACAGGCACGAAAGTGAAGTCACTACAGGCATGGTTTTGTGGCTTCTCGAGGCACGGGTATCAACCCTGTTGGTGTACAAAAGGTGTGAAGTTTCTAGAGGCACGGAAGTATGGCAGCAGAGGCATCGGTCCGAATACTTGGTTAGAGAGGCTCGGTTGTGGATGCACATGTGTGAAGTCTCTAGGGCCACGGGCGTGTGGCACCACAAACATGGGTTCGAATAGACATTTAGAGAGCCATGGCTGTACATAGGTCAGTTGCACACAACAATGTAGTTTTGTGGCATCCTGCAGGACGTCTGTACGGAGAGGAACCTGTGTGCAATATCAAGAAGGTTCTCGATGCACACAACAGTGTTTGATGTCAAATGGTTGTTGTGTGATTTTAATTTTTTTCATTGTTGTTAAACTCTCAAAGTGCTTGTCCCTTGCCTCTGTGTACTGAATGTTCTTTGCAATATTTATGAATTGTTCACGCTAATCTTGAATAAGCATTTTACAGAAAGTTAACAATGATGCAATCACATATTCTTGCAATGCACAATCCATCTTGTACAAGATAAGTATGAAAATTATAATACAATGTCGTGCGACATATTTGTCCTTCTATAATCATAGATACAACATATGTTCGCTCAATAGGAGATAACTTACTAATTGCATTTAGACATGCAAAACGTACTATGCAGTACATACGCACACCACTGTGTTCAACGTAAAACAGTAATACAGTACACATAGCATCTTTGACCAACAACAATCATAGTTACAACATAGGTTCATTCAATCTAAATTATCAAACTACTAGGTACTACTAGTTTAATGTAGACATACATTTTCTCTCAATTCACCACCCGCTGTTTCCCTTCCC
Organism: Thinopyrum elongatum; assembly: GCA_011799875.1. NCBI lineage: Eukaryota > Viridiplantae > Streptophyta > Magnoliopsida > Poales > Poaceae > Thinopyrum > Thinopyrum elongatum. The sequence goes on from CM022299.1 coordinate 441,398,826, forward strand.
GCGCTTCCAGCCGCTGGAAGTTCCCTCGTCTTTGTTCTTACGTGGGCGGAGTCTTTCCTTCAATGGTTGTTGGTGGAGGTGACATAGCCCGTCCTTGATGATTAGGATTCTACGGTACAACTCATAGCTAACATACCCATCTTTTGCTGCGTACTCAAGGTGTAGCGGGGAAAGCGGTTTCCACTCCCAGTACCGGTGCTTCTCCTTTGGGAATGATTTCTTCATGTTCTTGTAGGAGGGGTCGATGATGTCCACTGCAAGGTCACCCATGGAGTCCCTTTCTCCACCACCCTTGATACAGAATTGCCTCTGGATGTTGACGTGGTGGTTGTCTGGAATTCTGATCCATGCACGGGCAAGCATGGTCTTGTCGCTCCTGGTGTCGACACTAGCGAAAGTTACCGCTTTGCGTTGCAGGAAGTCAAGCAACGCCTGGGAGCGCTCGGACCTGCAGTAGTGGTATACGAGGACATGCTCGCGCATGGCAAGTTGCACGACGGCAATCCCTTGACGTCTGTAACTACTCTTACGTGTGTACTCGAGGTCGAGGCCGACGAACTTGTTCATCTCCTCCTTTAGCCATTCCTCATACTTTTTGATGATTTGCTCCATGGTCTTCGGGTCGTTGGTGTACACCACCTCCAGTACGGTTGTACCGTGGGTAGTGATGCGTTTGGTGTCTGTTGTTAGTTTCCCGTCGTCCATGGCTTCAGGTATGCGGTGGTGAATTGTTGCGGCCGTCAAGAAACGCCCGAGGAAGAAGATGGAAATGGATTCGGTAAAATGAAAGGGATCTTTACTTTGTCGTGCAAAAAAGGTAACCGTCAAAGAGCAGTTGGTAGTCATCCGGCGGTTCCAGGGGTAGATTTACGGAAACAGGCGTTTGTTGGATCCGTTTTTTAAGATTTTTACTTATCTTGTTCAATGGAATGTTTTATTCGTCGCATGCTGCCTGCGTGTTCCATGTGTGCGTATTCTATCTTGGCCTGTGAAGGTAGTCGAGTAAATTTGGAACACTCAGTAGAGTCATGGGTCGTGCCTCTGTTGTCGAAACGTTTTTTTAGTTTAACAACATTCCTTAGTAAACGAGGCACTGTTGTTATGTTATTCGGTGTACAATTGTATGTTTAAAAAAAGTTGGTGAAGTAAACATAGTGTGCACCTGAAAATGGAGTCCTGTTTGGTGTTTAATTAAGATATATTTCAGTAGATGGTTTGAATAACTTTGATAAGATGGTATTACTATAGTTTTTGATGCAAAAACTGATTCTTGATTTGTTTGATTTTTTACTCAGAGTTTAACAAAAAATGATTTGTTTGTTTTTTGAATTTTGGAATTGTGAATATTTCGAAGGTTAACCAGCTACTTGAGGGTCCATAAGAACTACATTAGTTCCAAAAGATCATTCCGACGGTTCAAACAGCCACTTGATGGTCCATAAGAGCTACATTAGTTCCAAAGATCATTCTGATAGTTCAAGCAACCACTTGGTCCATAAGAGCTATATTACTACCATCCTAATAAGCAAATTTATAGTGACCACTCATTTTCTCCTGAGAGGCATCATCATGAAACGACCATTGAACATTCTAGGAGATGCACCGTTTCTTCCATTTTAAGTGCTGGTTCCAACGGAATCTACGGAATGCGCTGAATGATAATGGACACAGAACGATCATGGCGCTCTTTGAAAGTGATCAGAACAACGTTCTCTTCAACAAAGGACGGAGCTGATATGAAGTCTCTGAAAGAAGACTTTTCAATTACCTTCCTGCCGTCTTTTTTGCAGATGTAGTACGATGAAGGAGTGATGACATGGGTAGGTTCATCAAGAGCTTCAAGGGTCACCCTGCCATTGGTTGGCACATCCACCCATCTCTTCAGTGTCGAGACAACACTCCTTGGAATTTTCTAAAAGAAACAGAAATTAAATAGAAATGAAAAGCGTTGATTTGCGACTTGGACATTAAAAGAAAGAATGGCTGAATACGGTGAGTGCGCAATCATTAAGAAGTTCCATATGGAAACTAATATATTTTTTGGCATGTTCAGGTTCGCGAGTAAGCAGATAAAAGAATAGATTAAGAAAGCAACAAAAGTTTTGTTGTTTTAGGATTAATAAATAGTTTCTTTATAATTTTATATATAAGCAAGATTAACTCAATATGCTTTGTTTTAGGAGAATACGAAGCAAAATATGTTTGGTATTTTAACAAGGACAGATGTAACCAACCATGATGCAGTCTTTGGTGTTAGTGAGAGTCAACACGTGGACAAATGGACGGCAACGGATGAAAGTATCTTGGAAAAGGTGTTGTAGAAAGAATTATGTCTGGTCGTAGGTAAGCTCAATATCCTTAGAGTAGACACATCACTGAACGTGGTTGAAATCGTCAGAAGAAAGATCGTCGAGAGCTAGAAAAAGACCAAGTATTCAAAGTTAGATAAAGTTATATCCAACACGGGCTTAATATTATTTAGTATGATGCATGCATATAAAAATACAACGAAAAAAAATTATTTTGGAATATTAAATACCTACCAACATGGGGTAATGGAAGCAGCCTTTTGTCACCCTGATATGTTTGTATTGCCAGATTCAGTCCCTCGCCTGGTAGTTCAAATTCTATGCGGTCTCCAGCACGTAGTTCATAATCATCCGCAAAGATGCACCACTCACCACCCCAGAACTTTGTGTAGTTCGCTGATGTCTACTAGAACTACGTCGGTATTTCCCCAAAGAGGAAGGGATGATGAAGCACATCGACAGTAGGTATTTCCCTCAGTGATGAGACCAAGGTTATCGAACCAGTAGGAGAACCATGCAACACTACGTGAATGGCACCTGCACACAAATAACAAATACTCGCAACCCGATGTATTAAAGGGGTTGTCAATCCCTTTCGTGCAACGGCGCCAGAAATGGCTAGTGGACGGGAGAAAGTTGTAATAGATTGGATAAATAGATCTCGAATAAATGCAAAATAAAATAAAGTGTAGCAAGGTATTTTTTGGTTTTTGGAAATATAGATCTGAAAACAAAAGCAAATAAAAATCGATCGCAAAGGCAAATATATTAAAGAAGAGACCCGGGGGCCGTAGGTTTCACTAGTGGCTTCTCTCGAGAAAAAATAGCAAACGGTGGGAAAACAATTACTGTTGGGCAATTGATAGAACTTCAAATACTCATGACGATATCCAGGCAATGATCATTATATAGGCATCACGTCCAAGATTAGTAGACCGACTCCTGCCTGCATCTACTACTATTACTCCACACATCGACCGCTATCCAGCATGCATCTAGTGTATTAAGTTCTTGGAGAAATGGAGTAATGCAATAAGAACGATGACATGATGTAGACAAGATCTATTTATGTAGAAATAGACCCCATCTTGTTATCCTTAATAGCAACGATACATACGTGTTGTTTCCCTTTCTGTCACTGGGATCAAGCACTGTAAGATCGAACCCATTACAAAGCACCTCTTCCCATTGCAAGATAAATAGATCAAGTTGGCCAAACAAAACCCAAATATCGGAGAAGAAATACAAGGCTATAAGCAATCATGCATATAAGATATCAAAGAAGACTCAAATAACTTTCATGGATAAAAACATAGATCTGATCATAAACTCAAAGTTCATCGGATCCCAACAAACACACCGCAAAAAAGAGTTACATCATATGGATCTCCAAGAGACCATTATAGTGAGAATCAAACGAGAGAGAGAAAGCCATCTAGCTACTAACTACGGACCCATAGGTCTACAAAGAACTACTCACGCATCATCGGAGAGGCACCAATGGACATGATGAACCCCTCCGAGATGGTGTCTAGATTGGATCTGGTGTTTCTGGAACTTGCGGCGGCTGGAATTGATTTCCGTCGACTCCCCTAGGGTTTCTAGAATATTGGGGTATTTATAGAGCAAAGAGGTGGTGCGGGAGGCCACCGAGGTGGGCACAACCCACCTGGGTGCGCCTGGGCCTCCAGGCGCGCCCTGGTGGGTTGTGCCCCCCCTCGGGGCACCTCGCAGGTGCTTCTCCGGCCCACTGGATGTCTTCTGGTCCAAAAAAAATCCATAATAAGTTTCGCTCCGTTTGGAATCCGTTTGGTATTGATTTCCTGCGATGTAAAAAACATGCAGAAAACAGCAACTGGCACTGGGCACTATGTCAATAGGTTAGTACCAAAAAATGATATAAAATGACTATAAAATGATTGTAAAACATCCAAAAATGATAATATAACAGCATGGAACAATCAAAAATTATAGATACGTTGGAGACGTATCAGCATCCCCAAGCTTAATTCCTGCTCGTCCTCGAGTAGGTAAATGATAAAACAGAATTTTTGATGTGGAATGCTGCCTAACATGTTCATCACATATTGTTTTCTTATAGCATGGACATTTGGACTTTTATATGGTTCAAAGCAATAGTCTAGTTTTGACATGATAACTTAAATACTCAAGCATATCAACAAGCAACCATGTCTTTCAAAATATCAACGCTAAAATAAGTTATCCCTAGCCCCTTACGCTCAATCATTGATCCATTCATGAAACACACTCGCATATTAGCTACACCCAATGCTCAAGTACGATCATAGTGCCCCTTAGTTGGTGCTTTATAAGAGAAGATGGAGACTCAAAATAGAAATTGCATAAAGTAAAAGAAAGGCCCTTCGCGGAGGGAAGTAGGGATTTGTAGAGGTGCCAGAGCTCAAAGCGAAAATTGAGAGATAAAAACATTTTGGGAGGTATACTTTTCCCACCAACGAAAATGACCTAGAGTTCCCCACACTTTCCATGCTATATATATCATAGGCGGTTCCCAAACAGAAAATAAAGTTTATTCCTTTTTCCACCATTTCTTTCACTTTTCATGGCTAGCCGTATCCACGGGTGCCCTCCATACCAACACTTTCCAAGGAATTTATTATTTGACAATATAAAGTAAATTCATTTTTCATTTTGGGACTGGGCATCCCTATTACCTTTGCCTTACTCTCGTGCAATGACAAGTGAATAAACATTCATCGTGAGAATAACACATCTAGCATGGAAAATATCGGCCACCCCTCACCGCCTCATGAGCGGTACGAGCACACAAAAAGAGAAATTTATTTTGAAAATTAGAGATGGCACATGCAAATTTGCTTAGAACGGCAAAAGAATACCGCATATAGGTAGATATAGTGGTCTCATATGGCAAAACTGGTTTAAAGGGTTTTGGATGCACAAGTAGTGATCATACTTAGTGCAAAATGAAGGCTAGCAAAAGATTGAGAAGCGACCAACCAAGAAACGAAAAATCTCATAAGCGAGCATTAAGCATAATTAACACCGAATAATGCACCACAAGTAGGATATAATTTCATTGCATAACTATTGACTTTCATGCATGCATAGGGAATCACAAACCTTAACACCAATATTCTTACTAAAGCATAATTACTCATCAACATAACTCACATATCACATCATCATATCTCAAAACTATTACAAGGAATCAAGTTTATTTTATCAAATGATCTTCATGAAAGTTTTTATTATATCCATCTTGGATATCTATCACTTTGGGACTAATTTTCATGTGTTGCTTTTGATAAGCTCAAACAAATATAAGTAAAGATCATGAGCATAATATTTCTTTCTCTCAAATTAATTTAAGTGAAGCAAGAGAGAATTTCTTAAATTTTTTACTAACTCCCAAATAAATCTAAGTGAAGCATGAGAGAATTTCTTCAAAAATAATAAAGCACACCGTGCTTAAAAAGATATAAGTGAAGCACTAAAGCAATTCCATAGCTCATAAAGATTTAAGTGAAGCATAGAGAGCAATTCTAACAAGTCATGGCATAATTTTGGCTCTCTCAAATAGGTGTGTCCAGCAAGGATTCAAGACTTAAAACAAAAAACAAAACAAGCAAAGACTCATATCATACAAGACGCTCCAAGCAAAACTCATAGTATGTGACGAATAAAAATATAGCTCCAAGTAAAATACCGATGGTCGTTAGAAGAAAGAGGGGATGCCACTCGGGCATCCCCAAGCTTAGTTGCTTGCTTCTCTTTGGATAATAGCTTGGGATGCCATGGACATCCCCAATATTAGGATCTTCTTACTCCTTATTCCTTCATCCATCGTAAAATCACCCAAAACTTGAAAACTTCAATCACACAAAACTCAACAAAACCTTCGTGAGATCCGTTAGTATAAGAAAACAAATCACTACTATAAGTACTGTAGCAAACCAATTCATATTTTATTATCACATTATATCTACTGTATTCCAACTTTTCTATGGCAAAAACTCTTCTAAGAAAACCATAGAATCATTAAAACAAGCACACAACGCAAAGAAAACAGAATCTGGCTAAAAGAGAACAGTCTGTAGCAATCTGAATATTTAGAATATTTATATAACTCCAAAAATTCTGAAAAATTAGGACAACAGAGGAAATTTATATATCAATCTTTTGTAAAAAATTCAGGATTTTTCGTTTCTTATGTAATTCTAAACAATTATTTTTCTGTACCAAAAAGTTTCTGTTTTCCAACAAGATCAAATCAACTATCACCCAACATAATCCTAAAGGCTTTACTTGGCACAAACACTAATTAAAACACAAAAAACTCAATCATAACAGTAGAATTATTATGCTAACACTCAAGAACAGAAAGCAAAAGACAAAAAATAAATTTTATTCATTGGGTTGCCCCCCAACAAGCGCTATCGTTTTACGCCCCTAGCTAGGCATAAAGCAAGGATCTAAGTATTGTCATCGGTTGTTTTGGCAACTTTTGTAAGGGTCTTCTCAAACCCAGGAGGCTCTTTGCGCTTCCCTAAATTCTCAGGAAAAGAAGCCATCTTGAGATCTAAAATATCCAATCGCTTGTTACAGAGGGTAATCAAGGTATTCATGCGATTGATACTGCCATTAAGATGTTTAAGGGGTTCATTATATTTTTGCAATTCCACCATATGTTTATGCAAATCACCAAGTTTGTCCAACATTTGAACACCCTTTGGGGTGAAAGAAAACCCCTTCTTTTGAGGTGGAATCCCCAGAATTCCTTCTAAAATTTCATAAGCAGCATTAGCATCAAGCTCGATAAAATTCCCTTTAGCGGCAAAATTTAAGTGTTGTCTATGATGCAAAGGCAATCCTATGTAAAAATTACGAAGCAAAATCTTTGCGTCCCCCTTTAAGTTGCAAACACGATAGGATTACATTAGCCTATACCAAGCATCTTTCAAATTTTCACCTTGTCGTTGCTTGACGTATAAAACTTCAAAATCTGGTGACAAAGGAGCAGTAGTCACGCTAGCCATCATAACTAGAAAGCAAGAACACGGATAGATCCGGCAAGAAAACGGCGAATGAAAAAGAGGGCGAATAAAACGGTAAATTTTTGTGAAGTGGGGGAGAGGAAAACGAGAGGCAAATGGCAAATAATGTAAATTGCGAGGAGATGAGATTTGTGATTAGGAACCTGGTAGATGTTGATGATGTCTCCCCGGCAACGGTGCCAGAAATTCCTTTTGATGTCTGCTAGAACTACGTCGGTATTTCCCCAAAGAGGAAGGGATGATGCAGCACAGTGACGGTAGGTGTTTCCCTCAGTGATGAGACCAAGGTTATCGAACCATTAGGAGAACCACGCAACACTACGTGAACGACACCTGCACACAAATAACAAATACTCGCAACCCAACGTATTAAAGGGGTTGTCAATCCCTTTCGGGCAACGGCGCCAGAAATGGCTAGTGGACGGGAGAAAGTTGTAATAGATTGGATAAATAGATCTCGAATAAATGCAAAATAAAATAAAGTGCAGCAAGGTATTTTTGGGTTTTTAGAAATATAGATCTAAAAATAAAAGCAAATAAAAATAGACCGCAAAGGCAAATATATTAAAGAAGAGACCCGGGGGCTGTAGGTTTCACTAGTGGCTTCTCTCGAGAAAAAATAGCAAAGGTGGGAAAACAATTACTGTTGGGCAATTGATAGAACTTCAAATACTCATGACGATATCCAGGCAATGATCATTATAGGCATCACATCCAAGATTAGTAGACCGCCTCCTGCCTGCATCTACTACTATTACTCCACACATCGACCGCTATCCAGCATGCATCTAGTGTATTAAGTTCATGGAGAAACGGAGTAATGCAATAAGAATGATGACATGATGTAGACAAGATCTATTTATGTAGAAATAGACCCCATCTTGTTATCCTTAATAGCAACGATACATACGTGTCGTTTCCCTTTCTGTCACTGGGATCAAGCACTGTAAGATCGAACCCATTACAAAGCACCTCTTCCCATTGCAAGATAAATAGATCAAGTTGGCCAAACAAAACCCAAATATCGGAGAAGAAATACGAGGCTATAAGCAATCATGCATATAAGAGGTCAAAGAAGACTCAAATAACTTTCATGGATAAAAACATAGATCTGATCATAAACTCAAAGTTCATCAGATCCCAACAAACACACCGCAAAAAAGAGTTACATCATATGGATCTCCAAGAGACCATTGTATTGAGAATCAAACGAGAGAGAGAAAGCCATCTAGCTACTAACTACGGACCCGTAGGTCTACAAAGAACTACTCACGCATCATCGGAGAGGCACCAATGGACATGATGAACCCCTCCGAGATGGTGTCTAGATTGGATCTTGTGTTTCTGGAACTTGCGGCGGCTGGAATTGATTTTCGTCGACTCCCCTAGGGTTTCTGGAATATTGGGGTATTTATAGAGCAAAGAGGCGGTGCGGGAGGCCACCGAGGTGGGCACAACCCACCTGGGCGCGCCTGGGCCTCCAGGAGCGCCCTGGTGGGTTGTGCCCCCCTCGGGGCACCCCCAGGTGCTTCTCCAGCCCACTGGATGTCTTCTGGTCCAAAAAAAATCCACAAAAAGTTTCACTCCGTTTGGACTCCGTTTGGTATTGATTTCCTGCGATGTAAAAAACATGCAGAAAACAACAACTAGCACTGGGCACTATGTCAATAGGTTAGTACCAAAAAATGATATAAAATGACTATAAAATGATTGTAAAACATCCAAGAATGATAATATAACAGCATGGAACAATCAAAAATTATAGATACGTTGGAGACGTATCATTCGCCCTATGCTTAAACAAAGCATTGTAAGACCTTCCTTCATGTGTAAGAAGGGCTGGCTCTACCCGCTCTTTACGCAATATTCTTGCACCTTCCTTCCTCTCATCAATGTATTCAGCGAGAAAAGCTCTGACATTACAAGGTACATACTAGAAAAAATAGTAAAAATAACAACCTGTAAGTATAAATTTGAACTCACCGATCATTAACGTTAACAGTTTTCTTAGCTTGCATCTGAATATTTGATAACAATTAAAGATAACAACATAATGGTATCATAAATTAATGGATACATATTTTGGCATAGGTTGACGAATTTTAATTAGAACTGAAGATGCACTATAATAATTAAGGCATAGGCAGGCAAACTAATGGAAAAAGAAAACAGAGGACAAGTGCAAAGAAGTGACAGTAGGGGAACCTAGCGTAGGTGCAAAGGGGTATGAGTAAGAGTGACGATTTCTATTGTGTTGTAAGCAACTAATAGTTGTAATTCTACCAAACGACCATTGTTTAAGATAAAAAGATAACTATATGGTAGAAATGCTTACTAACCATGTGGCTCCAGCATTTCTCATCAAGAATAACCTCAAACTGCTGGAGAGCTTCAGGGTGTGGTTCACAAGAGCCTCCTGGATGGCGGCAGGTAGGGCAAACCATACCTAAATAATTTAGAACAACTATATTAAAAAAACAAGAATATCATAACAATTTAAAACAAGCTTCAATGTCAACCAAATTAAAAATATGCGTATCAGGAGCTTGACGATATAGGTACGAAGGTAGACAACAACTACAAATTTACCAGAAATCTTCTCATCTACTCCCTCCAGAAAAGTAGTATGACAGTGTTTAGATCACTTGTTTAGATTTGCAAACGCTTTTATATTTCTTTAGAGAATGAAGTCGTTGTACCGGATCTAATACTTCAATAACTAACAAATGAAAAACCTAAACGTAAAACAATAATAATTAAAATATCATTTTCAAAACATAAATACGGATCGGAGCATCGATATCACTGAGGCTTTTTGGTGGTACGCAGACATAGAGATGCAGGTCCGTCGATATCACTGAGGCTTCTCTTTAACAAAGTGGAGGCACACACGTGGCTTTGCTGCTAGCCGAACCGTGCTTCTATTTTGGTTCACTCCCCGTGTAGTATATGTATTCGACAGATCTAGGTTGCACTATAGGGTCATCGCTTGCCTCCTCGCATTCTTCTCTCGGTCAAAAGGTGTGCTGGTGACCGATGGGATGGCTGTTGGATGCTAGTATTCAATGTGCCAAATACCGTGCTAGAGTTAATCTAGAGGCTCCTCGATTACAACGTGGCAGCCGTGACTTTTGTAGTGCACGGTTCCACAAGCTGCAGAAGCACAACCGTCTATTCACGATTCCCAATGCAATTTAATGGGCGCATGGTAACTGAGCCGTCTCTCCGCAAGGTTAAATACTGGTCTATTCCGGGAGGTCACCATGTCTTATTCTCGCCACAGAACTGCAGGCAGTTCCCATCATCCTCACCACGTACGAGTGACGCTGGAGAAGCACAGTCAAACTCCATTGGCACTCTCACCCTCGTTTCCATGGACGACTTCAGGAACACTACTGAGCGTCTCTTTATAGATGCCGACGGTAACACCTATCTCGAGGTGTGGTACACCAACGAGCCCTACAAGGTGGAGGAGACTATTTCTCTTTATGAGCAATGGCTGCGTGAGGACAGGTACAAGTTTGTTGGTCTTGATCTAGAGTACACACGAGAGGATTATTTTGATCGGAGCAGAAAAGTCGCCGTCATGCAACTGGCGATGCGCAAGCATGTACTTGCCTATCACTTGTGCAATGCCAGGACAAAGTGCCTTGCTCTGAAGGATTTCCTTCGGAACAAAGGTATAACTTTCGCTAGTGTCGACGTCAGGAATGATAGAGAAGTTCTCTCAAATAGTTTCCTCAAAATTCCAAGAGAGTATCACATCGACCTTCGAGAGGAGCTCATGATCAAAGGCGGCAATCTAAGGGACTCCATGACAGATCTGGCGGGAGCCGTCATAGAAAAATCTTACTTGAGTATGAGGTCATCTTTTCCACGAGGTCAGCATGACTACAGGGAATGGAAGCCGCTTTCCCTTGACCACCTGAAATATGCGGCAATTGTAAGTGAAAATTTCATTTATGTGGATTTTCTATCTTTATATTTTTATTTTATTGCAAGAATAGCACTTTTTTCCTTTACCTATATCTTCATTCTCATCCGCTTTTTGTTTTAGGATGGGTATGTCAGCTACGAGCTCTACCGCCGAGTTCTGTCGATGAAGGACATGATGCATCCTCGTTGTCTTCCCGCCCGCAGATGCCGTGGACGTTTGTGAGCAGAACTCCAACTGGAAGGCTTCGAAAAGAGATATCTCTATGGAGATAGTAGTTCATTTCTTTTTTTGCGGGGGACATAGTACTTCATTTCATGTATAATTAATGTCGTAGTTTTAGTTCAATCCTATGGAGTACCGTTTTGGGATTTTGGTTTTATTTTCATAGTATCATGTTTGGCTTGTCTTATGTTACGGGAATATAATTTTTCTATGTTTTTTTATGTTACAAGTTCATTGTTGACGTCTGTGCGAGTTCAGATACATTTAGAGAATCTGTCGAAGTGGCGCAGATGTATTGTTTGGGAGAAGCACCCTTTGTGTTTGGCTTATATTCACTGTTGTGCGTTTGTGTTTGTATTGTTCTCTTTTACACGTTCATAGAAGAGAGGCACGTCTGCTAACGTACAAGGCAACATTGTACATGAAGGCAGATGTATGGATTTGGCATTTTAGTTTTAAATGTTTCCTTTTATTTGTTCATCCTGAGATGCACGGCCTTGGAATGCTAGAGGCATGTATCTTTGTGTACATGAAGCACGTCTGTGCCTCTGTGTTTTAGATGGTTCAGGTTCCTGTCTTTTGTGTGCTTCAAAACCGTGCCTCGAGAAGCCCCACATCGGTGCCTGTGGAGGCTTCACTCCCGTGGCTCCGCTGCCTGCATCCATGTACCTCACATGACACAGGCCATGACTCTACGTGCCTGTGGTGTCACACAACTGTGCCTCTAGAGACTTCACAACAGTGGCTCTCTAACTCAGTATTCGGACCCATGCCTCTGCCACCACACTTTTGTGCATCCAGAGGGTTTGCACCATGCCTTGAGAAGACCCAATTCCGTGTCTGTAGAGGCTTCATTTCCGTGCCTTCGCTGCCTGCATTCACGTGTCTCAGGCGACACGCTGCCTGTGACTACGTGCCTGTGGTGCCACACGCCCGTGCCTTAAGAGACTTCATAACTGTGGCTCTCTAACTTAGTAATCGGACCTTTCCTAACACAATTTTGTGCACCCAGAGTGTTAATACCGAGCCAGGCCTCGAGAAGTCCCAAACCCGTGCCTGTAGAATCTACACTTCTGTGCATCCCGTGCCTGCATCCACGTGCCTCATGTGAAGCCCGCCTTGACTCTACGTGCCTATGGTTACACACACCCGTGGCTCTAGAGACTTCACTTCCGTGCCTCTCTAACTCAGTAATCGGGCCTATGCGTCCGCCAGCACACTTTTGTGCATCTAGAAGGTTGATACCCATGCCTCACGTCCGCGCCTGTAGAGGCTTCACTTCCGTGCCTTCGCCTCCTGTGACTCTACGTGCCTGTGGTGCCACATGCCAGTGGCTCTAGAGACTTCACAACCGTGCCTCTCTAACTAAGTATTCAGACAGATGCCGCTGCTACCACACTCTTGTGCATCCAGAGGGTTAGTACCCATGCCTCGAAAAGCTCCATGTCCGTGCCTGTAGAGGCCTCACTTCATGCCTCCGGTGCCTGCATCCACGTGCCTGTAGTGGCTTCACTTCCGTATCTTTTTTTAGCAGTCCCACCGACTGACTTAAGATGCTAGTGAACAAAAAAAACACAACCAGGCAACACGAATCTTGATGCTCAAAACAGACGGTCGAAGATTAGAGATGGTCAAAGTTTAGAGATGTTTGCTCTCTAGAGTCACTATCATAGGTCAGGTGCCGGGTCGTGCCTTCATTTTTGGTGGCTTCGTGCCTTATTATTCATAACGCCCATGCTTCTATGGTCTTAACTGACATGAAATAGTTGAAAAAACTACCGTTGCTTTTATAGCTTTGATTGGATCATTTTTATTAGTTTACCGAGGGAGACACGGTGTGAAGCTAGCTAGGTGAGGCATGGATCAGTATTGGCCGTCGGATATAAGATGTACGGTAGGCTCTTCGTTTGCCTCATTGGATTCTTCTATCTGTGGTCTTTGTTCAAAGGAGGAATTGATGACAGATGTGGCAGCTGTTCGATGTGACTATTCAGTGTGTCAGTTACCATAAAAAAAGTTAGAGGCTCCTCGATTTCTCCACGACATTAAGTATTTTGCACAGCCGTGACTTTAGGAAGTGCACGGTTCCACGAGTTGCAGAATCACAACCGTCTATTCACTGTTCCCAATTCACATGTTAATGCGCATGGTATCTGAAACGTCCTTCGCCATTTCATATTGTAGCCACAGAACATCAGGCAGTTCCCATCGGCCTCACCACTTCCCAACCTCATCACAGAGTCTCAGGAATCTCCATTGGCACCTTGCTGCTCCCTGCCATGGATGACTTCTTGAACACTACCGTGTACCGACCGATAGTTGCCGATGGTAACACTAAACTCGACGTGTGGTACACGAACGAGCCTTACAAGGTGGAGGAGACCATTGGCTTGTATGAGGAGTGGTTGCACAAGGAGAAGTACAAGTTTGTTGGTCTTGGCCTGGAGTACACACGAAAGGATTGTTATGGGTGTATAAAAGTCGCCGTCATGCAACTGGCAATGCGGAATCATGTTTTGGTCTATCACTTCTACAAGGCCAGGACAGAGTGCCCTGCCCTGAAGGATTTCCTTGAGAACAGAGGTATAACTTTCTCTAGTGCAGACGTCAGGAGTGTTAGAGATGCTCTTTTTCAAGATCTCATCAGAATTCTAAAAGAGTACCACATCGACATCCAAGAGAAGTTCATGATCAAAGGCGGTGAAGAAAGGGACTCCATGGAAGACTTAGCAAGAGCCATCATAGACGAATCTTACTCGAAGCTGGAGTCCTCTTTTCCAGAACTTCCGTGTCACAACTGGGATTGGAAGCCACTTACCTTTGAACACCTGAAATATGGAGCTATTGTAAGTGAAATTTCATTTTTGTTAGTTTCTGCCTTTGTTGTTTTTTGTTTCATTGCAAGAACAATATGCTTTTTCTTTTTTGTAAATTTTTGTTTTCATTTGCTTTTCCTCAAGGAAGGGTATGTGAGCTATGAGCTATACTGCTGGTTTTTGTCGATGAGGGACATCCTGCATCATCGTTGTCTTCCTGATCTCAGATGGCGAGGACGTTTCTGAGCAGGACTCTAGGTCGAAGTGCTGCGAAGATAGATCGTCTGATGAATTGGTTAATTGCTAGTAATTGTATGGGGTAATAGTACATAGACTGATGAATTATAAATGTAGTGGTTTTACTTCAACCGGATGGAGTATACTAGTTTGGAAATTTGAGTTTATTTTCAGTGTATTATGTTTTTCTTGTTTGGATTCCTTCAAGAATATTTTCCTCTATGTTTCGATGCTTCACGTCGGTATAAGTTGTGATGGATTAAAAGGATCACTCAGATGTGCACGATCGTGAATCTAGACAGTGCATAGTCGTTTGCTCAGAGAGGCATGGTCGTGGATGTAGGCAAGGCACGGTCCTGTGTGAGTAGTAGGCACGGTCGTGGGTTTGTGTTTCTATTTTTTTAGCTGAGTCATGTATATCAGTGCGGATAAGAAGCGCATGTTTTCATCCGTGGTTTAGATGGCTAGCTACGTCAGTTCTTCTCTGAATATGGTCACACAGACAGGTAGGGCCGTTACTTTCACTTTGTGTTCCCACTGTGTTTGGCACGGTTATTTTTATATCGAAGATACGGTTGTGGTTGTGTGTTTGAAATGTTTTTACGCAGGCCTTGAGTCTGTTTAAGATTCTTCAGATTTCCTCTCTGTGTTGTCTGTTTCAATATATGATCACTGTTTTAGGGACGGTTATCCAGTGTGAGAGTTGTTGTGGGAGTATTGTGTTAGTCACTCTTCGAATTACGGTTGTGTTTCTGTGTTAAAATTATTGTGGTGATACTTTGATTGAGAAAGGCACGGCAGTGAAGCTAGTGGATGCACTATCGTATGTGTGGCAGAGGCATTGTCCTTCCTGTGGGTACTAAATTCGGAGAGGCACTGCGCTATGTTAGTATGAGTCACTGTCGTGGCTGTATGTTCTGTAATATTTCTAGCTAGTCTGCTAGTGGAGGCACGTCTGTTGAGTTAGTGCAGGCACGCCCTATGTTATGTTGAGTCAGAGTTCTATCTCTCATTCGCAAATTTTTCCTCTGACACGTTCGCTCGAAGAGGCACGTCTACATTGTTATTCAGGGCACAGTGGTGCCTTTCTTTCGAAATGTTTCCTCTCACTGCTTCGCTCAGAGAGGCACGTCGGTGAAGCTTGTCAGGTCACGGACCATTTACAATAGAAGGCACGGTCGTTCCTCTGTTTTGGTATTTTTTCAGTTTAGTCGTCTATGTTAGAGGATGGATCTTCTTTCGTTACCTTGAGTCACGGTCGTGCTTCCCTGACACGTTGGCTTGGAGAGGCACCGGTGTTAAGCTATCGAGGGCACGGTCCTGTGTTAACTGGTGGCGTAGTCGTGTGTGTGTTGTTATTTTTTCAGCTTAGTTGTCTATGTCAGAGAGGCACGTTCTATGTGGATAGGAGGCACAGTCATGCCTCTGTGACCCCATTATTCCAGGTGAGTCGTTTACCACCTTCGTCAGATGCTTACGAACAGACAGCGTTGTGCCTCTCTGTTCCAAATGTTTCTTTTATTATGTCTACTCGAAGTGAGTGGTGTTCTAGTGCAAGGAAGTGATGTCTTGAATATCATCTTTACAACTTCTTTTGGAAAAATACGATTTTTATTTATAACGATTGCTATTCAGGATTTGAAGACTTGAACATTTGAACACACAGCTGTGTTTAATGGGACCCATAACAGATATCTTGGACTGACAGTAAAATAGCTGAAACACTATTGTTGTGATGACATGAGTCGAAATAGCTGAAACAATGTTTGGATGGCTCCAGCTAAATTAAGGCAGAGTTAAGTAGTAGTCATCTTCTTCCAACTCTTCTTTCGAGCTGGATATTGTATTGCTCGAAGATGATGCTCAGTGCCTCAAATACAGGGCCTGTATTGTTGTTGGATGTCATCATTTTGAAAGTTAGTTGTTCTCTCATCGGTTTCACATAGATCTGCAAACACATAACAGAACAAGCTAATAAAATTTATTGTAAAACAGAATGTACAGCTGGCTCGGTTGAACGTATATTGATGTCTTGTCATTGAGAGTGAACTTACACTATTGATAAAAAATGAATTATTATTGAAACTAATGAGCGGCATCAAATGCATGATGTAAATACCACCGTCATCCCTGAAAATTGAGAGCATTATGTTACTGATTAGAAGCTGAACAGTAGATATGGGATATGTAGTGGAACAAAAAAAGGATGGTGAGGTAGAGCTACAGTTACAAGAAACTCACTCTCTGTCTGAGTTACATACACTCTGCACAGGTTTAACACGAAAGGAGGCTATGGTGTGCGGATGGGTGTTGTAAGCAGAATGGTAGGCTCTCTTGAAGTTTTCGATGACAATGTCTGAATGTTCCTTTATACCATCGCAATTGATATAAGGACACAGTATTTTGAAGCGACGCATTGCAAGATTCACGATGATCAGGTAGATAAAATTTGGTTTCTTTCTCACAGGTAATAAGATCTAAAACAATGAACGGGAAATATTATCAGTGTAACAACAAAAAGTGGTAGAAATGAAGATGAACACTGGACAATAGAGTGAGTAGGGTCAACTCACGATGTTACATTTGTTGGGCAGCCTGTACCCAATAGTTTTTTCTACGATGTGTTCCTTAAGTAGTTCAGTGCTTGCACCTAGAACTGTAAATTTTTCCTGTAGAAAATTGAAGCTGTGTCACTCAGCATGGTAGTAGTAGTAAATATGGTTTATTATTATTATTATTTATGAAAAGCAAGAACTTACAGAAGAATCCATGTACATTATATGCTTGTGCAAATTTGTGGGCGCTCTGTTAAACTGTTCTTTCATCAGCAACGTTGAGTAAGTGTCCATCACGAATGTGTTCATATATCCATAGATCTTCATTGACAAACCTAAAGTTCGATGATCGGCCCAACGTCGTTCGACGTAGAATATCCTCTTCCTGCCAAAAAAAATGCATTTTACATTGTATGATTTTCTTATTTAACATCAGAGGTGATGAGTATTCAATTACAGTAGTAAAAGAATCGAGCCGAAACACTTGAATATGATAGCTTGAGGCAGAATACATTACAGTAGTAAAAGTAACCAAAACTTTACTGTAAGAGGAACAACCAACTCATTACCTATTATTTTGACCAATGCCTGGCATATTGTCGATGATTGTTTCATACACATCTTTCTCCTCGATTGTAGAATCTCTTATTTCCAAAACTTGACAGTGATCTTGATGGTCATTCGCTGGGTCAGTGAATCGAGTCTGTTCTAGCTGAGAATGATGTTGATGAGGATGGAAGACATGATCGCTGAAGTTCATTTGACCATTACTGAGTTGCAGATGGCCCTCATTATAATTGTTGTCTCTTTGGACCATTAGGCCTTCTGGTTGGTGCTGCATGTGCAGTGCTGATGCACTGACAGTTGGATGACCGGTTGAGCTCGAAGGAATATGTGTTGCTAAATGCTGCAGATGATGGCCGGAATACTGCATGCTATTGAACTGTGGTTGTAAGGAACTGTAACTTTGCCCATGAGACTCGCCTCCGCGTGGTTGCTGATGGTTCTGCTCTTCAGGTTGGCATTGTTGGCACTGATGACTACTGTTATTTTGAACATCATTGTGTTGGAGAAGTGGACATTAGAGACATGGTTTTGTTGCTGGTACTGTTTGTGACTTTGGTTGTTCATTGCATAAGGTGAGTGTTGGCTGCTATGTGAACCGCCGTTATTCTGAGCACTAGGACATTGGCTGAAGTGGGTTTTGAAACTAGGAGCTGGTTGGTGGCAGTGTTGGGACAAAGCAGTTGCTGGCAAACTTTCGGACAAGACAGTTTGAGTTAAACCTATAGAGTATGACGTATCAAAAGCCTGTGAGAGGTGAGTACCGCCTGACATTGAGCCTGATCTGCTGGGCATAGGTGGCTCTGGACAGTAAGAAAGGGAAGATCTCGCTGATGAGCTTGAATTCTTGGCTAAGTGCGAGAGTGTATCAGGTTGGCATTGTTGGGAGGCTACGTGGCTAGCAAAGGGTTGCTTCTTCTTTTGTTCAATGACCCTGTCAAGTTGTTCATAGATAGATGGGCCAGACCATATTTTATCATCATCAATGAATCCACAATCAAGGAGGCATTTGCGATTGTCAGCAGGTACAGACTGATTGGTTGCAGTTTCTGTTGAATTATGTGGAGGCTCCAATATCCTAACTATTTTCTTAGGAGGCGCCGTACTCTCGTTTCCTGGATCTTCTGACTGCAGTAAGGACCTCTTGTGAGCTGCCATTTGTGCTTCCGGTTTTGGCGGATGTGCGCTTGTGGTAACAGGGACACAGTCTGTGGGATCTATATGTGGTTGCTTGGTACATTATTCATGTTCTTCTACAATGACATTGTCTTTCGCATCGATAGATGCGGCAGCAATGAATGGAGCATCACTAGTGGATGGAAGTGCTTTTCCCGTGTCCAGTACTATGCCAGAACCGCTGCCAGAATCGCTGGGGATGGGTACTGTAGGAGCAAGGGAGCAACTAGCTCTGGAGCATTCAGTTTCAGCAATGTTCTTCTCATCTCTCAAAGTTGAAACAACATCGACCTTAGCCTTTGGTAGTGAAGAAGAACATTGTTCAGTAACAATGTGTAACTTGGGTGCAGGTTCGGATACAGTGAGGCTCTCTGTGTTGGTTGAAAAGTTGTTGTGAGCGCTATCAGAACCACTGGACCGTGCAGTAGTTGGTGACATTTGCCCAATCAGATAAACATGTGCTTCAAGTGTCTCGATTGACATTGGACCAGTCAGTAATTGTTTCTCAACCGCAGAGTGTGAGGTTGATGGTTCAGTTGCAGTAGGTTTCGCTGTTTTCTCCAAGAGCTTCCCTAGTGGGGTTGTCAGAGAATTGTGGTCTGCAGATCATCCAGAATTGCAGGTTTCAGTCGGTACAGAAAACTCTGATGAATTTTCACCCGTTAGTATAATTGCCCCGCTCTCCAACATCTCAAATGTTGGCACGAAAGGCTCATGAACCGGCAAGCCATCAAGGCAGTTGTTCAGATGGTTATACACTTGATCCAGATGAATCTTGCCTTGTTCATCAATGTTCTCTTTGTTGTAGTCGATCTCATTCACCTCCAGCAACAACTTAATCTGAGTAGATGATTTAAGGACTGAAGATAGATAAATTTGGGACTGCTCCTTGTCGTACAGATTCTGTGAGTCTGGGTCAAGAATAACGTAGCAACCCTTTAAATTTTCCATGGAATATGATGTGGCGTGAACAACACTGGTCAAGCCACTGCTAGAAGAACTTTGACTGTTTGTTCTGCTAGAACTGGGAAGTGAAGAATGTCTGCGTTCTGGGAACGGGGGTACCCAGACTTGCCTGCCTGCGGCCTGCGGCGTGGCTCCATCGACGGCCTGGTACGGCCCAGCTTCAGCGACAACAACTCAAGACCCTCACGAGGGGCCAAGCCTCGCGAGGCGGACGACACCAAGACCTCCATGAGGAGCGGCCCCCTCAGGCTGGCTCCTGAGGAGCGGAGAGTTCTATGCAAGCCTCACCTCATGAGGTCCGGATGACGTGAGCCATGACGACCAAGGCCAGGTGGGCGCTAGCGGGCGCAGTGTACCAGTTTCCTCTTTGGTGCTAAAGAGGCAAGCGCAGGCGCAGAGTCCCGAGGAATCAACAAAGGTTTCCATTCCCGTGCAACAAGACCAAGACCGCCAGGACGGTAGGACGGAGGTCATCACCGAGCCCACCACGGCGTCACAACCAGAGGCTTTTGCAGGCTAAGACTACTTTTGTCAGGATAGCATGTACTAGTTGTCTCCCTTCGAATTTGGCCGTTGTAGGATCCTTTCCTGCCTTTCATTTGGGAAGAGGACCAAGGCCACTATAAATAGGACTTACCCACCACCGTAGAGAGGGATCGGACCCCCGGACGGATCATTCAGATCACCCTCACCCCACCAGCTCACTCGAGCTCAAGAACACCTCTCCTCCTGAGGCTGTTCGCCACTGTACTAGTTCATCCTTAGCCTCTCGAGGCCAATCCACCACAAAGCAGGAGTAGGGTTTTACACCGCAAGGTGGCCTGAACCTGGGTAAACTGCTTTGTCTCTTTTCCTTACAGTTCGTCGAGCTAGGCTGCGAGATTAGTGAGTAGGCAGACTAGGGAGGATGAGTTCTTCGCTCGCACCCCAGAGTTCGAACCTTTCAAGGGTTTGTGGAACCTGAAATCTGACATTTGGCACGCCAGGTAGGGGTGCGTCGGAGCCTCTCCCCCGCCGGTCGATCCACCACCGCTCCACCGCTTCCATGGCTGACGCTCGTCAAGCTCGTGCTAAGTGCCGGGCCGCCCTCGCCACCCGCGTCGCTCAGACAGCACCTGCGGGTGACGGCTGCCCTCGCCGTCCCTCGTCTCCAGTGGTGAACGCCGCCACCGGCCCCGCGGGGCACGAGCAGCAAGCTTCGTCGCTGCACCCTTCTGTGCGGCGGGATGGGCACACCGCCACCCTATCGCAGGGCGCCGACGCGTGAAGATGAAAGCTGCCAGGTGGTGCAGTGGCCGCAAGAAGATGCTCGTGCACTCCCAGCACCGCCATGTCAAGACCGCGCGCCGCCTGCAGCGGTGGCGCACGAGCGCCAAGACCAGGCTCCACCTCCACGACGGGCTCCCGTGACCACAGCCGGTTGTCGCGCATTCACTCCGGAGCTACGCAGCGTCGTCTGGCCGGGGAAGTTCAAGCCCGACCTGCCTCCGCGCTACGATGGCACCCCCGACCCTGCCGAGTTCCTGCAGCTCTATGAGCTGAGCATCGAGGCAGCCAACGGCGACTAGAAGGTCATGGCAAACTGGTTTCCCATGGCCCTCAAGGATGGTGCGCGCTCGTGGCTCCTGAACCTGCCCGCGGGATCGATCTCCTCCTGGGATGAAATGCGAGAGCGTTTCATCGCCAACTTCCAGGGCACTCGCGACCGTCCACCAGCTGCGGGTGACCTGCGGCGCATCAAGCAGCAGCCAGGAGAGACCTTGCAGAAATACATCCTGCGCTTCAACAGCGTCCGCCTCAAGATCCCCAAGGTGTCGGACGAGGCCATCATCTCGGCGTTCACTGATGGCGTCCGCGACGTCAAGATGAAGGAGGAGCTTGCCATACATGAGGACCTGTGCACGGCTCTGGCGATGTTCAACATGGCAACCAAGTGTGCGAGAGCTGAGGAAGGTCGACTCTCTCTCCTGGAGCTCCCAGGGCCGACCCAGAAGACAAGAAGGCCAAAGCCAAGGACGTGAAGCGCACGGGACCGGCCGTGCTCGCGGCTGAACTAGAGATGAAGCGCGGCTGCGACCACCCAGAGTCATCCAAGGGCAGCCGCCCGTTCTGCGTCTTCCACAACATGCACAACCACAACACCAACGACTGCCAGGAGCTGAGGGCCATCCACGACGGGCGCCTCGGTCGACGCCCCGAGCGCAGCGACCGAGGCTACGGCCGCGGAGGAGGCCGAGGTGGAGGACGCTGGGACGGCCGCGACCCCCGCCAAGAATGGCGCGATCAGCCTCATGAGGACCGCTGGCAGGGCCAGCCTCGCGAGGGCCCCTGGAGAGACTAGCCTCGTGAGGACCGTCCTCAGGGCAACGCTGGCCTTCCTCCGCTGCCGCCACCACCAAGAAGAAATGACGACCACCACCAGGACGAGGGGGCTGGGGGCTTCCAGGATCCTCGTGCCATTGCCTACAGCCTGGGCGGTGCTCAGGCCCCTGCCTCTCATCTCATCTTCAAGCAGTTTGCCCGTGAGGTGAACGCGGCCCTCCCCAAGCTTGAGGCAACGCGTCCGCTCAGGTGGTCCAAGTGCACCATCACCTTCAGCCCATCCGACCAGCTCAAGTGCGCGGCAACTGCCGATGCTCTCCCGATGCTCTGCTTGCCTACCATCAGCAACGTGCTCGTCACCAAGACTCTCATCGATGGCGGTGCGGGGCTCAACGTTCTCTCCATCAAGACATTCGACTGACTCCAGGTGCCCTATGACCAGCTGCAGCCTACCAAGCCTTTCTCAGGAGTGACCGACGGCTCCACCACCCCGATAGGGCAGATCCGCCTCCCTGTCACCTTCGGCAAGCATGACAACTACCGCACTGAGCTCATCGACTTCGATGTCGCCCACATTCACCTTCCATACAACGCCATCCTTGGGTATCCGGCCCTGGCCAAGTTCATGGCGGTGACTCATCATGGTTACAATGTCCTCAAGATGCCAGGGAGCTGCGGCGTCATCACGGTTGCCTGTGAGGAGAAGGATGCGGTGTGCTCTCTCGAGCGCACCTACCAGGCTGCGGCGGTCGAGAACCCAGACGATGAAGGCGCCGTCTACCCTCCTGAGGCTGTCCCCAAGAAGAAGAAGCAGCTGCTCCGCCAAGGACCTCAGGAGGGCGGGGTGTCCAGCGGCACCACCTCAGGCCCAGCGCCCACTGACGGGGCGCCTCCCTCTCTCGCATAGGAAAGCGCGCCCGGCGCCCCTCTCAGGCTGGGCTCGGGGGCTCTCCTCTGGAGGGCCTCTAACCTGGCCAACGTCACGAGGGAGGCGCTCGGGCACCATGTGGAGGCGTGCTTCAGCGTGCGCTTCCACCAGGAGGGTACAAGGCGCGAGGTGCCAGGTTCTCAGGAGTTCATCACCAAGGCAATCGAGGAGCTTCAGGAGGCAAGAGCTATGCGAGGCGACCATCGCCCACCACCCGACGCGGCTCCTTGTCCCGGCAAGGACAGCGAGCTGCGCGTCTGCGTCAACATCCCAGGGCTCAACAGGGTCGCATCTCAGGAGCGCTTCTGGCCGTCCCGCGCTGGCCGGTGTGAGGGTCCCCCTCACAGCTATGTTCGCATGCCTTTGGGCTTGTCGAGCACGGCTGCTACATTCCAGCGCCACATGCGGGGCGTCCTGGCGGCTCATGAGGCCAGAAGCCAGGCGATCCTGTCAGAGGAGGAGATGGATCCTCGCGAGCCCCCCGGGCCCCCAGAGCTTCCCGAGGTTCAGGGCCTGGGCGGCTCATGAGGAGCAACTTCTGTGGCACGCATCTTCAGCTACTCCAACATCTCTTCAGCAACGGTGCCAGGTGACATTTTCTGGTTTGTTCAGTTGGGGGCGCCCCTCGGGCTGCATTATCCCCAAGCCGCGTGGGTCCGTCCCTGCGGCATGTATCGTTTTGCATCTATCAGAACTAGCTCTACGCTATCCATGAGTTCATTTATGATTATCACTTGACTGTCCGGTGGTTCATCACCATGAACGTCGTACGCCCTTGCAAGCCCACCCACGACCGCCTCATGATTAAGGACTGGCACGATGTCTATGCTCGGGTCCGTCACTGCAGCGTCGCTAAACCCAAGTGGCTGAGCTCTGGCTCGTGGGCCAGCTCCCGTGCACGTCACCTCCCATGGTCCTTGGTGCCTTGTTCTCGCATGAGCTAATCGGGGGCGGGTAAGTTAGGGCGCGCGACCCGGTGCCTCACCACCGCGGGAGCCGCGTGCCGGTTGTCTTTCTTCAGGACATTCACATGAGAAGACTGGGCACGGCATCTGTGCTCGGGTCCGTCCCTGCAGCGTCGACAAACCCAACGGCTGAGCTCTGTCTGGCGGGCCGGACCCGTTCACGTCACCTCCTGGGGTCGTTGGTGTTTGGCCTTCTCATGCGATAACCTCAGGAGATTCACTCGGCGCAGGTTGCCTAACCATCTCGCAGGGCTATCATAAGTGCTACGAATGAAATTCAGGCGCAAGCCGCCTTGAGGTAGGGCCTTGTGAGTCCTACGCTGGCTCACGAGTGCCCATACACACCTCCTCTAGCCCTGCCATGCAAGCCACGTGTCAGGGCGGGGCTGTACACGCCTCGGGGTCTCCCCACAGAGGGAGCCCCCACCCACGTACCAGTGGAAGCACCATGCTCCGCGCTGGCAGTCGACATTGTCGAGGAGTGGCTATGCCCGTGCAAGAGCGGAAGTGCCATGCTCCGCGTTGGTGATAAACAACTGGGGGTAGCCTAACGGCTGCACTAACCTCAGGAGAGCCACCAGGCTCGGTGTTCAGCCTCACCGCGCTGCTTTCCCCTCGGGAGAGTAGCGCGAGGGGGCTGTGCATGGGGGCTACGCTCAGGTCATGCCTGGCGTACGCCACCATGCCAGGTCCCTCGGACCTGGTCTTCGCGCATCCCTCCCAGGCGAAAGCCCGACGAGGACAGGTATGGAGGTTTTTGTTCATACGTCAAGGGGACTCCTGAGCATCGCGACTCAGGAGCCTAACTGGCCACGTAGCCCCTCACCCCTTGGTCTCGTCCTGGCAATCCGGACGACCCAACGGCGGCTGAGGTATGAGCGGGGCCGGGCCCTGCCGACGCAGAACATCAAAGCAAACGGAAAAGAAACCGCAGAACCTTAGCAAGTTATTACAAAACATACTGTCTCTTAAAGTTCCAAAGCTTAAGTTCTTACGCCTCCACGAGGCACGATACATGTTGCAGGAATAGAACAAGGGGAAAGCTCCGCCATCTCCTTCAGCCTTGGACGCCACCGTTGCCCGCTTGGGGAGTCCCGTCACCGACGACGTCGCCGCCCTCCTTGCCGTCGGCCGTAGGCACGGGGTCAACGGCGAGGAACTTCCCCAGCAGGGCCTCCACTTGACCCTTCACGGCCTCGGTAGCAGCGTCTTGGAGGTCAGGGTCCACGGGCTCGAGCAGGGCACCAAAGTCGAAGCTGGAGTCCCGAAGATGGAGGTGGCTGAAGACGCGTGTTGCGGCCGAGGCCGAAAGCGCGCGGGCTTCTCCCTCCACCATGGGGCCCACTCCGACAACGATGCCCTCGAGCGCCGCGATGAGCTTGGGGAGCAACCCGGCGGGGCCTTCCTCCGGAGTCACCAGCGGCTCCTTGTACCCGCTCCCGTAGAGATCCTGAGGTGCCTTGTGGGACCTCTACTCGAGGGAGTCGAAGGCGGCACGCCCCGCGGTGGCCGCCTCCTCAGCCTTGGCAAGGAGTTTCTCCCTGGCCTCCAGCCGAGCCTTCTCGTCGGAGACAAGCTGGGCGTGGGACGCCTGGGTTGCCTCCACCTCCTCCTTTAGCTTCTCCAGGTGGCCACACTCCATGGCCTGCTCCCGAGATGCCTGCTCCAGCTCGGTGTCACGACCGGCGACCGCAGACTCCTGCACCTTCAGCTTTTCCTCCTGCTCCTCGAGCTGGCGGGCGCGGGTGTTCTACTCGTCGCGGATGGTTTTCAGCTCATCCTTCGCCGCGCGGCAGCGCTCCTCTGCATCCTTCATGTCCTTCAACACCACACCACGGGCAGCGGCGGCCACGTCGGCCACCTTCTGGCCCTCCTCTTCAGCAGCGTCGGCCTGGTCCCAGGCCGCCCTGATGGACGAGTCAGCCTGGAGCCACCCCGAGACCAGCTCCAGACGCCCCGACGCCCGGCGCCGGTCGGGGCCCCGAAGATTGTTTCGGAGTTGATCCAACACGGAGAAGGCCTGCTCCAGAGCACCGGGCGTGGTAGAAGAGCCGTGGCCCGCCGGCGTGGCGGCTGGAAGAGGAGACGGCAACAGCATCAAGACTGGCGAAGCAGCAGCAGCAAGGATGGCCGGGGGCTCCGGAGCCCTCGGGTCGTCAGCAGGCGCACTGAAGGCAAGCGTCTCTGAAGCCGGCGTGGCCGCAGGGGCATCCTTCTCCTGAGGCTGGGCCCCTGAGCCTCGCGAGGGCAACCCTGCGGCAGGAGGACGCGAGCTAGCCTCGTTCGTCTGTGCTAGAACGTCCGGGGCCGAGGTGGGCTGCTTGGCCTCAGGAGCCCTCGCCTCCTCCTTCTTCCTTTTCGCCGCCGGCATTGGCCTCACCGCAGAGAGGAAAATGTCAGAGCACTACGTCAAGGGCAGGAAGCAAAGACAAGATGGTGCGCTTACTGATCCATGGCGACGTACTCCTCCTCTTCAGGAGCGCGATGCCCACAGGCTTCATGGGCGCGAGGCCCGCCACGTTCTCGGGAGCGGATGAGCGCGCGGCGGCCGGATCTGCGGCAGCGGCGGCCGACGGTGGGGCGGAGGCGCCACCTCGGGGAAGCAATGACGACCTGTCCTTCTTTGGGACACCCTACTTCCACTTCTTTGGAGGGGTGCCCCTGGACCTCGTGGTGACCCTGGCGGAGCGCGGCGACTCCCTGACTGGGTGCTCGTCGTCGTCGTCGTCAGAGAAGGCGTGGAGGAGCTCGCTCCGCCATGGGGGATAAGTCTCCCCCACCTCCTCCAAGGTCACCTCCGAGCTCTCCTTCTCCTCCTCTCCGGAGGGATTGCCGGAGGACACCGGCATCGGGGACCCCGCGGGCAGGGAAGGCTCTAGCGGCATGAGCCCCCGCTCGTTGAAGACAGGCATGGCGGCGGCTATCCTCATCCCCGTCGGCGTGACGGTACCGCGGGAGATGGGCATCCGAGGGGCCACCCTGGTCCTTCCTGAGCAAGGTGCGCATGACCTTGCTCAGCTCCTCATCAGACAAGTTGTCCGGGCGCAACCGGAGGTCGTCTTCCATGCCCTTGAAGCTCCACAGGGGGCGCGAGTGCGCCTGGAGCGGAGCCAGGCGCTGCGTCAGGAACTCCTTGACGATCATGGCCCCTGTCAGCTTCTCCGCCTTCGAGTCCTCCGCCTTCAGGTCGGCCGTCATCCTCTCCAGCAACTGCTCCGCCCTGGGGTCGGTGAGCTTCTCGTGAGCCCATCGATCCAGGGGCGTCGGCAGCGCGGTCGGCAGCTCCAGCCGAGCGTGGGAGCGCTTGGCGTCCATGAAGATCCACTTGTTTCGGAAGTACTCCACCTTCTTCCCGGCCCGCGAGATCGCGTTGCTGCCTGGCCACAATGAAGCTGGCGCACCCAGAGCACTGGCCGCTGCTTATCCGAAGGTAGAAGAAGTGGCGGAACAGCGCGATGGAGGGCGTCACCCCCACGAACGCTTCGCAGTAGAAGGCAAAGGTCGACAGGAGGAGGTTGGAGTTGGGATGAAGATGGAGGGCGTGGAGACCATAGTGGTTGAGGATGGTGTAGAAGAAACGGGAGAAAGGGGGAACCAGCCCAGCAAAGACGCTGTGCAGGAAGAAGGGGTAGAAGGTGTCACCCAAGGCTTTCGGCTGGGTGGAGCCGACCCGGAGCGCCGTCTCCCCTCCCTCATTGTCGCCGCTCGCCGTCAGTGGTAGCACGGCGGCAAGGTGCTTCTCCTCGGCGATGGAGGACGCGCTCAAGACCGGCTCAAACCAGGGAGCCGAGCGCGCGGTAGAGGCCGATGATTTCGCCTTGTCGGTGGCCATCAGTGGCGAGTCCGGGGAAAGGATTCAGCAGATCTGGAGGCGCGCTGAGCAGAAGGAGAAGGGGATCTGGAGCAAGATGGAAGAAAGGAAATGAAGGCTCAACGGCAAGCGCCAGCCTTTTTGCCAGCCAGGGACAGTTGCCAAGGCGACGTGGGGAAGCGCAGACGCCCACGTCCCATCAATCGCCACACGTCGACCAAGGCCGCAGGTGGTTAGGGCCCGCGGCGCTCCGCACTTGCCCTTGGCTTCGCCTCAAAGCCAAGTCCGAGCGCACCCTGGGCCCGGGGGCTACTGTCGGCGTTCTGGGAATGGGGGTACCCAGACTTGCCTGCCTGCGGCCCGCGGCGTGGCTCCATCGACGACCTGGTACGGCCCAGCTTCAGCGACAACAACTCAAGACCCTCGCGAGGCGGACGACACCAAGACCTCCACGAGGAGCGGCCCCCTCAGGCTGGCTCCTGAGGAGCAGAGAGTTCTATGCAAGCCTCACCTTGTGAGGTCCGGATGACGTGAGCCATGACAACCAAGGCCAGGCGGGCGCCAGCGGGCGCAGTGTACCAGTTTCCTCTTTCGTGCTAAAGAGGCAAGCACAGGCGCGGAGTCCCGAGGAATCAGCCAAAGGTTTCCATTCCCGTGCAACAAGACCAAGACCGCCAGGATGGTAGGACGGAGGTCATCACCGAGACCACCACGGCGTCACAACTAGAGACTTTTGCAGGCGAAGACTACTTTTGTCAGGATAGCATGTACTAGTTGTCTCCCTTCGAATTTGGCCGTTGTAGGATCCCTTCCCGCCTCTCATTTGGGAAGAGGACCAAGGCCACTATAAATAGGACTTAGCCACCACCGTAGAGAGGGATCGGACCCCCGGACGGATCATTCAGATCACCCTCACCCCACCAGCTCACTCGAGCTCAAGAACACCTCTCCTCCTGAGGCTGTTCGCACTGTAGTAGTTCATCCTCAGCCCCTCGAGGCCAATCCACCACAAAGCAGGAGTAGGGTTTTACACCGTAAGGTGGCCCGAACCTGGGTAAACTGCTGTGTTTCTTTTCCTTACAGTTCGTCGAGCTAGGCTACGAGATTAGCAAGTAGGCAGACTGGGGAGGACGAGTTCTTTGCACGCACCCTAGAGTTTGAACCTCTCAAGGGTTTGCGGAACCCGAAATCCGACAAAGAATATATTGAAGGGAGCGATGAAAAAGTTTCTTTTACATTGGAGATGTCTTGTTGCAAGTTACAATAAACGCCGCGGTCGCATGTCTTGATTTCTTTTGCACTAAGATCCCTACCAAGAGAGAGGACCTTCTCCAATTTCTCCTCGAGAACTGGTTGAAACAGGGAGAAAAGTTCTGTGTACATTTCATTAACAAGTTTGCCAATTTTCGCCTTAGCCTGGAATTGAAAAAAAAATCAGATATTATTAATACGGAAAATGAAAAGTAACGTCTGACCTACTGTGCGTTAGCGTACATAACTTGGTGCACGAAGCACAGCTAACATATTTGAGTAAGCTCAATAAAGCTAGTGGAGGAATCACATCCGATGTAGAACAGGAAGCACACCTGACGTAGAGCATGAAGCACAGTTTGTCTTACGTTTTGTCAAGAATTGCAGAAAAGGGAAGGTATAATGTGCACAGAAGCACACATGATGTGTTGCGGGAAGCACAGCTAACAAAGTCCATGAATCATAGTGAACACATTCGTTGAAGGAGCACAAAAAACGTACTGGACGAAGCACACACAACTTATTGTATGAAGCATGGTTGACCTACAGCCGCAGGGAAGCACTACTATATTTGTCATAGAAGCACAACTAACCTACTATAGGAAGCACAGCTAATACAGTGTAGGAAGCACATGTTACATTTTCCACCAGTCACAGGAAACCAACTGGACGAAGACTCGTAACCTACTTTATGAAGTATGTCTAACCCGCCGCAGGGAAGCGGAGCTATAAGCATCATGGTAGCACACATTAGCTAATGCAGGGAGGACACGTATTTGTTTCCTAAAAACTTGAATAACATCATTTCAAACATAAATCAAGGGCACAAGCTGGAAATCACTTACTGAACATAATTTTTCTTGAGGCACAAATTCTTCTAGGTAGGCCTCTAGTCTGGGACTCATTTGAAAAAACGGCCCCTCAAAGCCAGGCTGTGGGTGGAAAGGCGTGCGCCTAATATCTTTCAGCTGTCATGGGGAAAGAAACAATAACAATCAAGTCAAATTAATATATGGCAGCTAAATCTTTTTGTTGAGTTGAAAACTTCACCAAAGGAAAATGATGAAAAGTTCACTCACCGTGTGCTTCCCAAAAATTCCGTCTTCTGTTGACAGGCTGTCTATGTTAGCATAATTCTTAATGGTCTCTGTATCCCAGATAACAAGCCTTGCAGGAGTATCAGATTTCAGGTCCATAATCTTCGTATCCACGTACTCAAAAATATGTTATCTGTCAGGTGGAAAAAGGTAAAAATGAATCATGTTCTTGTAGCTGCTTGTGTGTATAAAGAAATATACAAGTTAATGAATGAACCGCTGGAATCAGGAGGTAGCCACACAAGGCGCGTGTGAATCCTTTGTCCTTGAAAGTCTGGAGTGATGTCACCAACTTCTCTGTGACAGCATTGGACCAATCATACGATGATATGTTACTTCCTGGTCCTTCGAGAGCGGCTAAGTAGTCGGGGCTAACGCAATCATATGTCGTTGGGCATAGAAATACAGCTGTCGCAAACATCACAAAAACCCGCTGAAACACTTCTCCTGTCAGCTCCGGGGTCATGAGATCAGTTAACTCTCTGATGTTTGGAGCGTGCGCAGCACACCTAGTCTCAGACTTAACCTGGCATCTGAAAGCTTCTGAGCATTTTCTAGGGATAATCTGGCCCCCCAGTGGAATTCCTAAGATCTGGTGCACGGTGTAAGAGTTGATAAAGAATTTGTATCCACTAGGTAATATGAAACACATGGATGGGCAATCAAAGTAGCGGACAAGTGTGGCACCCCGGCTCAGAGAACCGGTTTACCTGTGTTTCCAACCCAGAGATCATGTCTTGTGGAAACACACAACAACTTGGAACAGAACATAGCTGAACTTTTATTGATAATAGTCGAGTACAAGCTCACATATATTACATGATCATCGAGGCCAAACGCACACCTAGTGCTATGACAATATATACATTATTTATCCAACATATCAGGGCCTCGGTATTACTACGGGGTACTACAGCGTAGCGGAACATGATAGAAACTCCATCCACAGGGACACTGCTGAGGACACATCCTAGGCATCACAACACGGACATCGAGACCTCCGTCTCAGTCTTCTCCTGCATCTGGCATGATACGCCAGGTGAGTACTTTGAATGTACTCGCAAGCACATGACAACCAACTTATGCAGCAAATAATAGCATGGCAAAGAGCATGTTAAAACTTAAGTGATTCATTCGCTGTCACCAACTTACTCATATCCGGGTTGTCTCACAACCCTCGGAATACTCAATCTCAATGAGTACTTCTACTCATAAGACAAGTTCTTCCATCATTAATATGGTTATTACGGTTGATCACCTAGAGAGGTCTTGACGGGCTGTCGAATTCCGTGGACGCGGCTATTCGAATAGATTTTACACTCTGCAGAGGTTGCGCACTTTACCCACACTATGGAGCACTAACCTCGTGATCCCATTCGGGTGGACTAGCATTGCTCCAACGAAACCTGTCTGACCCGTGACTCTTTCATCGTACCACCGGCAATCACACTCCCCCGGAGTCAAGCCTTGGGTGGCCCCGTGTCACCCCGTGACACCTGCCACCATCGTGGCCTAACTAAACTGTCCCAAACGGGGATGCCGGCAAACAACTCAACTGGGCTCACAGGGTTATCGCCGTCTACCTGATCAGGGCAGCACGCACGCATAACCCTCCCTCTTTGGAGGTACCGGTGAAAGAGCACCGAGCCAGACTAAGTCAAGGCCGTCCCATACCGGCAAATGTGGCTGCACGGGTAAGCCCGGACAGGTGACTCTTGATCAACCAACTATGTTTCACTTAGCAAGCATAGTTATTGATCATATCATTCTGAGTTATCAACTTTAAACATTTAAATAATTTACTATGAATTATCTAGGTTAAATATATGCAAGAAATGAATATGAATTATGTAATGCTATGAAATGCTTCATAATATGGATGTCCTGGCTTGCCTTGAGCAGTTGGGTTGTTCAGAAACTCCTGTTCTTCAAATCCACAAGAATCCCCTTCTGAAAATATTTTCAAATAGCAAAAGAAAATTTCACATAAAGCCTTTTTATTCACCAACAATTCTATGAGTGTTGGAAAAATACCAAACTTGGTGGGAAAATAAAGGACTTTGATACAAACATAATGCAAAAAGAATTAGGTCAAATGGACCTTCCTGTAAAAAGTTATTAATAGTCAAAGTTCCTGGTCAATTCTGTTTTAATAAATAAAATTCAGAAAACCAGAAAACAGAAAAATGGGCCACGTCGAAAGCGTAAACGAAGAGTACGCCTCCACTTACCCCTTCGCGCGCGTGCCCACAGTGGCTGACGGGTGGGGCCGGTCTGTTTAAAATCAGAGAGAGGAGGGAGAGAACAGAGGGAGGCGGGGCTCCGGCGATGCTCACCGGCGATAGGGACGGCGGCGGAGCTGGGAGTTGACGGGGATCGATCGGGCGCTTGAGGACGATCCTCCCTGTACCCGTATCTTCCTCGGAGATGGACGGACGACACGGCGCGCTTCTTCTCCGGCAGATGAACATTACGGTGGTCGACGAAGATGGCAATTCCGGCGACTATATGTTCGGGCAGGGGGTCGAGGAGCACTAATGGAGTGCACTGAGCACTATGGTGGTCTCAGGTGGGCTGAAGTGGAGTGGAGAGAGCTGGTGGTGGATCTCAACTCGCGGCGGAGCTCCGACGAAGCTCGAGGCCAGAGGGCCTCTCGGCCTTGGCTCTTGCTTGGGGAGGTGATTGAGGATGGAGGGAGAGGGCTGAGGAGCTAAACGAAGCCGAGCGGGGCTATTTATAGCCAGGAGGAGGGGTGCGGCGAGCTCTCTGGATCGGCGGCGACGTGGCTCCGCCACTGGCGCAAGGACGACGAGCTGGCCGTCGTGGCATTGGGCAAAGCGACGGGAGCAAGCAGAAGCACTTAATGCGATGAGATAGCTCAGGGAGGGGGGGAAGACGACGAGCGGCACCGCACTGTGACTGCACAGGCAAAACAGTGCCCGCGGGCATGGCGGTCGCCAAGGGCTTCTTCGGCGAGGGCAAGGGTTCTGGAGGGGCTAGGTGGCAACCAGGGACGACATCGGCATGCTTGGACAAGCTGCTGCGGCGCAGGCGTCTCGCCCCGACGAGACCCGAGCCTGGCGCGAGGCAGAGCGCGGCGACAACCATGCCAGCACCGTGCTCATCACGGTGCTTGGCACCAGGAGGCCACATATACCTGGCATTTCTTGTCTAGCACGTCGACCTTCGATCCCTCATTTCACCTGTGTCCTTGGTTTCACTACTAGGAAAAGGCCTACTCATGGCGCACCAGTTTTGCCTACTAATGGCGCACTACTGGTGCGCCATTAGTATCACGCCACTAGTATTTTTTACTAATGGCGCACCACGCAGTGCGCCATTAGTATAGAACACCATGCGCCATTAGTATGCCTCCCAGGGGGCCATATTTAACCATGTGCTTTGGCATACTAATGGCGCACTGCGGGGTGATGCGCCATTAGTATCCTTTGGCATACTAATGGCGCACTCTGTAGTGATGCGCCATTAGTATCCTTTGGCATACTAATGGCGCACCTTGAGGTGATGCGCCATTAGTATGAATATTAGGTTTTTTTTTACTTTTCTGATTTTTGCACAGGTTACAAAATATATTATTGGACAGAATATAGACAGCAGCACACAGCAATAGCAGATTCATCGAATACAATAGAAGATTAGTCTCCGAATACAATTCATCATATTAGTCTCCGAATTCAAAAGACCGAACAAAGATAAAACATTACAAGTCTCGAGACCGCGAGTATCGAGTTTGTCTTCACATTACAAGTCGATATCGATCATCTAAACTACCATCACATAGAAGAGAGCTGCGGTCATCACGATGAGCATCATCGCGATGAAACTGGTCTTCATCCGGTTCCTCCAACGCTCCCTCCTCTCTCCCGCTAGATAGCGGGCGTATCTAGATTCCGCCTCCGCCCTAGTGGTGTACCCTTTGTAACTGTTACCGCTGAAACAGTGAACCTGTCTCCGACACTCCTCCCAGTCGTCGTAGACTCCGGGAACCTTACCCTTGTACACGACATACGACGGCATCTCTATGCACAAGCCAAACAATAGACAATACATAAGCAATATATAAGTATGCAACAAAAGGATCGGAAGAGAAAAGCAAGACATTAATAGCACGATTCATGGTCCTACTAATAAATAGCATCGATTACATCTAAGTTGAACGACTGTCCAAACCAAAGAGACATACAATTCATTAAAGTTTAATTACAACATGAGCCAATCAATGTTTCAGAACTACACATCACTACTTTCGACTCGACTCATGGGACAGGAGCGTGGATGAAGCCGCCGTCTGTCGTGATGGTCATGAAATCGCGGGCGTTGTCAGCCTGCATTTGTAGCGTTCCGTCTATCTCACTATTGGACGGTTGATATCTGAGGTAGAACTGCCCCGAGGTACGAAGGACATCTTGATGGATGATTTCCGCAAACTCCGACTAGATGCGAAAGAATTCTTGTCTGATGTCCGCGTCCTGGATTGCCGACAAGCGTGCGGCCCAATCTTTGAGATTATTTGGTAGCAGAAGGTGATTATGGTCCCGTACGATCGCCCGCATGTGATGGAGGGCGTAGTAGGCATCCTTCTGACCGCCAGGCGGCTGCTTGACGCAGGGGAACGTCGTATTGTGGGTGAACACATGCTTGCCGTACCTACGAATTGGCCTGCTGAAGGTGCCTCCAGATCTGGCGTAGCCGGGGAGAACATCATCAAGAACTTTCTTGATATTTGTGTAGTCTTTCTTTGACTGACGGTCCGAGTCGAAATACGTGGCCATGGAATATTTCGGGCTTAAGAGGATGAGTGTGCAATGTGTGTCACTGCACAAAACACGGAATGTTAGAAAAAAAAAGAACGATCGAAATCTAAGAAATCATATGTTACGGGGCGGTGAGGGGATGACTTACTCGGGAAAGTAAGGCATGAGGAAGTTATCCTTATCTGGGTTTGCCAGAATGATGCCTTCGAGGTATGAACTCGCGACTTGCCGGTCCCCAGCGCTGCTCAAGATCTTGGCACGCATGTAGAAGGGGTCGACTATCACGATGTCCGGGGTCTTGTCTCTAATGATCCGCATCTCCATACTCAGCGAAAATAGCCGAACGAAGGTGTAGTGCAGCGGATGAAGGTTAAACATAGCGAAGATGTCATCAAACCGCAGGACGATCGTACCCCCGATGGAGTTATCCACAAAGCCCTTGCCCTCTAGCACCTTGGCCACGAAAACCGGGTATGCCACATCATTCTCTCTGAGACGCCGCTTCTCCAAAGAAAGAACACTGTCATGCAGACTCCGCATAGCACCGGTTGCAGCATTGAGCATATTAGTCGGTAGCATTGGCCTACCCGCCACATGCACCCTCCTCGAGATATCCTTAGGTGAAGGTGGCCCGTCCTGAGCACGGATCGTACTCGGTGCCGGCTGGCTCGCACCCTTGTTGGTTTTTCTTTTCCGTCCCTTCTTCTTCTGCTGTAATGGGACCGAGTTCTGCTCACAGACCGCCTTCTTGAGTGTGTTGGGGCTGATAATATTTCGCACCTCGGCTATCTGAGGCTCGGTGAAGTCGGCAGCTGGAGGCGTCTCCTGAGAATTGAACGCCAGACGACGCCTGTTGCAATTGGGTTTCTCCGTGGTACCAGCTAGATCGCGATCGTCTTTTGCAGGGTTGGGTCCTTGAGAAGGAGGCCCCAAGAATTCGTCATCGCACCCATGTTCGTTGAAGTACATATCGACGTTGGTAAATGTACCGTCGTCGTCGTCGTCGTCCGGATCCTGTGCCATATGCATGCCCGGATCCTGTGCCATATGCATGTCCGGCATGTCCGGTAGCGTTGCGGGGGTCTTGCCATGGCTTGGCGCCGGCACGACTAGCGGTGTTGTCTGTGGGGTGGTGTCCCCCACCCCCAAACGAATCTGGCTCTTCGGCCAAAGCATGGGCCAGCTTATGCAGGCGCTAAGGGTCATCACATCATCTTCGTCGGCCCCATGGGGTCGATACGGAGGTAATATGTCGTCGAAGCCCGGTAGCACCCGAACCAGTTGAACCCTATAAACGGTGGGTGGCATCTGATTACCGTGGAACATGCGGCTGCCCGGTTGAACGATTCTGCCCTTGGCGACATCGACCAACTCGTCATTCACGAAATGCAGGAGAGTGCACGGAACATCGGCGGCGCCCTGCGAAAACATGTAGGGCGTCAGGGATGCCCAGTCAAAGGCAAGGAGATGAAGTCATCGGCCGAGAGGCTTAATTAGTTACCGTGATGGCGTCGAGCTCGGCTAATGTCGAGGCACCGCCAATGGCGGGCGTGCAATTGACGGAGGGGCCGCTTGCTGCCGAGGTGCCGGCCGGCGTATTCTTCCCACACCCGGGTGCATTAAGCTGCAATGCCGGCGCCGCCGCGGGAGACACCAATGCCGCCTCTGCTGGAGACACCAATGGCGCCGCCGCGGGAGACACCAATGGCGCCTCCGCCGGAGACACCAATGGCGCCGCCGGCGAGTTGCGCGATTTGCTGACGTGAAGCTAGGAATCGGGGGCGGCCCCTGTTGGCCGCCCGCCACCCACGCCCGCAGCCCAGAAACCAAGGTAGGTATAATGGCGGTGATCGTCGCTCCCAGTTGGTCTCGCACTTGCTCTTCGACCATCTCCGGAATCCGCGCCACTTGTGCCTTGAGTTGTTGAACCTACCTTTCGAGCTGGTCTTTCTCTCCTTTCGCCCAGCGGTATAGTATTCCGACCATTTCGTGGACAAGCCTTTGCCGGCCACACGACCAGCTGACGACGGCTTACTGAGCTTATCCTTGTTTTTCATTATGTTCAACGCCCTATTTAAAGGGGTGTCGAAAGGGGAGCTCTGAGACGACCCCGCGCTACTGCTTTCAGTGTCCTGTGGAAGGAACGTGAACCATTTAGAAATTTGGCTTCATTAATTAGAATGCAACCATATGGAGCTAATTACGCGGGGGTGTATTCCTTACCAGAACATGCTCAAGCGCCTTGGTCTTCGCATCCGTGGTAAGCTCCTTTGTTACCGGGTCCACCTTGTACCGGGCCCTGACATAGTTCCTGGTCTGCTTGTCACGGTATTTCTCGAAGCGGGGCGGTAGGCCTTGCTCGGCACGCTCCGCGTCCTCCTTGTGCCATATAGGTTCCGCCACTCTGTAACCGCCGGGTCCGAGTTGGTGGACCCCTAAGTTCAAGTCCCGCATATCTTTCCCCCACTGACTTGATTCCACGGTTGCGTTGCTCTCGCACTTGATCTTGAACTCCTTGTAGTCATCTTCGCTGATCGAAGGATTTTTCTCCTTGATCTTCTCATAACTATCACCTTTGTCAATCATTCTCTTCACCGTGCTTCTCCAAGTAGACAGGGCCGTGCTCATCTTCGTGAGGGCGGCACTGTTCACTTTATTCCCTGAGAGGCGTGTGTTTGCAAAGTCAGCGGGGAACTTGTATCGTTCGTGCAGCTTCGTGAAGAGGAGGCTGCGCAAATTCCCTCGGTCCTTATGCCTTAGGTTCTCGGTGTTGATCGAGACGGTGCTCCGGAGAATGCACCCGAGCTGAACCGAGTACCCCTTGACTACTTGTTTGGGCGCCGTCGGATGCCCGTCGGAGTTCACTTCAGTAAATTCCTCCCTGACGGTGCCGAGCATGCCCGGGCGCCGGTCCTTTCGTTGCCTCTTCGGTTGGCTGCCATCTGTGCGTGCGCCGCCATCATCAGTGGTGGCATCCTCGGCGGCGCCATCAGTGGTGTCATCCCCGACGCCACTAGTGGTTGTGTAGTCAGGATCGGTGTCTTCCGCGGCGTCCTCATAGCGGTGAGGTTGTTCCTCCATCTCCTGGGACAGCTCCCAGAATTTCTTGCCGCCCGAACCGCCGGCCTCATCGTTGTGGGCCATGTTTCGCTCTAAATAGGAAAAAAGTTTGGTCAAAAAGTTGGTTATTGTCAAGGAACAAGATCATGGTCTCATCATTTAGGGTTTGTCGACACCGAGGCATCCTAAAAGCTAAGCTTTTATCATTTAGGGTTTGTCGACACCGAGGCACCCTAAAAGCCTAAGCTTTCATCATTTAGGTTCTTATCGACACCGAGGCACCCTAAAAGCTAAGCCGTGAAGGAGAATTCTAAGTTGGGCACCCTAAAGGAAAATTTCAGCATGACCTTTGCTGAAAATAGGACATATGGAGTACCCGAATTTGCCGGAACGGAAGTTAATCGACATTCCGGCAAACTCAAGGGCCTCTCGGGGTACCTGCAAAATCATCACGACACGATGGTCGGAGACAAAACCCAGCAAACTAGCACCACAATGTGCCTCTACTTTCATATGGATGAAAAGGCCACAGACCATATGGTCATCTGCTTTCATATGGACAAAAATCAGCTCAACTTATGTGAGCTTCCATTCCAGATCTAATAGGTCACCCAACAAAAATCATCAATAGTCACCACACACTGAAGCCACCATTGCTAAAATATCAGCTTCAGGGTCCACCAGTATTAAGTGAATAGCATCTCACTTGTCACATCACATAATTTCCTAGTTGGAGAATACTCATTGATCAAAGTACTCTTTGTTAGATTTTCAATCCTGTATCTACAAAAAAAGATTTGACAAAAAATCTATACTCGCACGTTATGTATCTTCGTAAGAAGCTATACATTCAGGCCTGCTACTACTACAAAAAAAAGGTTTCGGACATTCTCACCTAGCAAAGTTTCAGACAAAAAAAATATAAACATGTCAAAACACTACCAGGATGTGCTCACTGCCGGAACCACCTATCTAGCCTGAAAATACTACACAAGCTCCCTACAAACAGAGACACACAAAAGATTCAGACATCTCTGTCTAATAGAAGGATCGCAATGTATGCCACCGAAATGTCGATTCACTGGCATTATGCCTCTCAAATTTCAGAGAAAATGGCAGGCAACTCTGTCTGGATTGCAAACTGGGAGGAAGGAGGAAGGAGGAGAGGTACCTGGGCGGGCGCGGCCGGTCGCCGGAGGGGTCGGGGTCGGCGGCGGCGGCGGCGTCGAAGGGATGGCTTGAGGGCGTCCGAGCTCGTTCGGGTCCTCGT
Organism: Thinopyrum elongatum; assembly: GCA_011799875.1. NCBI lineage: Eukaryota > Viridiplantae > Streptophyta > Magnoliopsida > Poales > Poaceae > Thinopyrum > Thinopyrum elongatum. The sequence continues at coordinate 441,438,144 of CM022299.1, forward strand.
AGTCGAAGAAGAAGACGGCGGCGGTCCTCCTGGGCGCCTCGGTTAGTCGTGGGGAGGCCGGCGGCCACGTGCTTCGCGGGTCGGCGGCGGTCGTCGTCCTGCACCCCATGCCCGGACTGAGGTAGAGGCGGCGCAGGGTAGGGGCCGACGCGGGGAGGCTGTCGGCGACGGCGAGGTCGCGGAGGCGTCGGCGACGGCGGAGCTGCAGTGGTGGGGGGCGCGGGGGCAGTGGCGCACGTAGGGGCGGCGGCGTCGTGGGTCGGGGCACGCCGGGGGGGGGGGAGTGGATCTGGCGAGAGGGAGGGACGAAGGGGTCGGCGATTTAGATCTAGGGGGAAGCTTACTATGGCGCCCCCCGAGCGGTGCCCATTAGAAACTTTTTTTGATAGCAATGGCGCACCCCCTAGCGGTGCGCCATTAGAAATCTTTTTTTAGATAGCAATGGCGCACTACCCGAGCGGTGGCGCCATTAGTATGTTTTTTTTAATTATTTTTTCGTTGCTATTTTTTAATTTTTTTTATAAAAACAGTAATACTTTTTTTATAAAAACAGTAATATTTTTTTAGATATGACAAAATATCATCAAATTTGTTATTTGAAAATATCATCAAATGGGGGTGCTCGGCGGTGGCGGTGGAGCGGGGGAGGGTGCGGTGGGTCGTCGGCGGCGGTGGAGCTAGCGGGGGAGGGTGCGGGGGGGATCGAGATCGAGATGGAGGGGGATAGCGATCGAGATGGAGGGGGATAGCGATCAAGATGGAGGGGGATCGAGATCGAGTGTCCTCATGAATTTTCAATATTTTTTCATATTGAATATGAAAAAATATCATCAAATTTGAAAAAATATTCATGAATTCAAAAAGTGCCCATGAAATTTAAAAATATTCATGAGTTCAAAAAGTGCCCATGAAATACAATCGAGAAATGAAGACTACGATTTAAATACAATCGATCTTAGCTAGCTATCTGTTCACAATCTTCTTGCACTTCTTTTTCGCAAATGGAGTTCTTCTGTGGAACGGACGTCCTTTAGGTAGGGTGGTCCTGCTTCTTCTTGTGGTGTATGCTGCTACTTCATCGTCGTCGTCATGTTCCATCTTTGGGTCGCCGTACTTGTCGAAGTCTTGCTCATTGGCGACTCCATCCATTCCGATGATCTTCCTTTTGTCTCTCCTCACAACAACACGACTGGGCTTTGACGGGTCGGTAATGAAGAAGCATTGGTCCACTTGGGAAGCCAGTACCCATGGCTCATTTTTCGCGGTGACGTTTGCGCCCGCGGTCTTGGATTTGGCTTCGGGTATAACCATGGTGGTGAAATACCGGTCTTCTTTTAGGACGCTCTTGGCCCATCTGACATGGAACATCGGGACCTTCTCTCCAGCGTAGCTCAGCTCCCAGATCTCCTCGATCCTTCCGTAGTATCTGTCCTTGTCGTTACCGGTGTAGGATTCCATCGTTACCCCGGAGTTCTGATAACCATCGCTCTTCATGTCCTTGTCCTCGGTGTAGAATGTGTAGCCGTTGATATCGTACGCCTCATAGGTCATCAGGTTGTGCTCGGCGCCCTGTGACAAGGCGAATATGAGTTGTTCTTCCGCGGAAGAATCCTCATGTAAAGGGTACGACAGAAGCTTCTGTTGAACCAACACGTGAAACATGAGTTGTGCTCTTTGATTATATCTCCGTCCGTCCTCTGTTGGCCTCGGTCATTGTACGTCTTCTCAATAAAGGTTTTGTGCTTTACCACCCAAGGATCGACCACGTCTATGTGTTGTATGTTGTCATGGTACATGCTAGATGATTTTTCAGTTTTTGAGTCCATCTTTTACGTCAGTAGGTAGTGTGGTTCTTAATTCAATATTGCGCTTCTATTAAAAAATATTACAATCCTACTGCCTAAGGTTGTCCTCGAATAGCTATAGACAAAAATTCTGTGCCCTAACTGTTATTGCTTAGAATCAGCATGACAATGTTGATGAAATACCTGAGGTTGGAATGCATAGAATAAAACTCCTTGGTTCTACATTGTTGATGAATTCAATGTGGTCGGGATTCATAGAATAAAATTATTTGGTTCTACACTGCAGCTGTGATTTGAGCTTGTTCTTTGTTTTGTGTACTCTGATCCTTGTAGGATCAGCTTGTTCCTTTTGGTAGGATTCATGGTTATCTTGTGTTAAGTGATGCACTACCAAACTAGCATCAGGATCTCACTTTGGTTGAGGTTGCAGTGTAATTAAAAATTAATATATATAGAACTAAAAATATATCTCTGTTGTATGGTAAGTGTAAAAGGTTAGTAAGAACGTACGAGATCCACTTGGAAAAGGTAACAACACTGATGCTGCAGGTGTATAACTTTTTTTTGTAAAACTCTTTTTCTGGCAGATGTTCAGGACTGCGTCATCTGATCAGGACAACAGGGACGGTCATTCTTTGAACGATATTGGCAAGGATTATGGAAGGAAGGTAATACTAAGGCAGTTGAACATTAGTGTTTGGGGTTATTTGCTTTTTCATTTCTGCAATGTATGTTGTCAAGGTGCTATAACTGAACACCAAAGAGTACATCAATAAAAAAACAATAAAAATCATGAATATCTCCAGGTTGACTGCTATAATAATTGTTTAACCTATGCATATATTCCACAGTTAAGTCTCGAGAGATGGAAGAAAAAGAAAGTACTACAAAGCGAGAAGAAGAAAAAGGATGCAGATGCCGTCCAACAGGCACATGCCATGCGGGCTGGAATAATTGTAGTCAAGAGTGAGATACAAGTTCTTGGCAAATGTCCCAACCAGGAGCATGGTGCGCAACAGACACCTACGAAGAGGAGCATTCTGAGCAGCAGAAACTCCACTAACCTGACTATGCAGGTAACGACGAAAACTTCAAACCCCAGTTTATAACATGCGTGGAAGTTTTATGCGCTAATTCTTCGTAGTGCTCGCACATGCATCTAATGATTATGTTGTTTCAAAACACAGATATCCGCAAAGGCGTAGAGCAGGTGTTGTGACGGCCCAACATTTGAAGGCGGTCATAATGGAGAGGTACTAGGTAACAGAATTTCCATTGATGCAAGCAGAAGGATCATTGGCAACAAAAGCACTGATGTTGAAGGATTGAGTATGGTTTGCACAAACAAGAAGAGCCCAACAACAAAATCAAACATAGGAGGAAGAAACTTTACCGTACAGCAGCACCAGAAAGCAATACATGTGACAGCAAATACAAACACGCAACAACATCTAAAGCTCCTGTATTTGTTTTTGTGAGAAATTTTTTCTGTGTTTTCGCACAGTATAATAAATTATATTATATTGCATACACAATCGTGCGAGCAAGGAAGCAAGCATCATGGCAGTCCACGTCTCACCAAAAACATAAGGCAAGGGCCTTTGAAAGGATCACCTATGGCATTCAACATGAGGGGTCCTTCGAAAGGATCTCCGATGGCATTCAGAATCGTCAGCGAAATCACCAATGCATGGAGGATGTCGCCAAGATTTGCTGGACAGGAGAGACATGAGAAAACAAAGGTGACGTCGGAACTATGCCTTTTCAATTTACCACAGAAATAGTTTTTTCCAAGAACAGGGTAAAGTGCAAAACAGGAGCATGGCTGTGCGTCTGGTCCGGATGTATGTGAAGTTGTTCTCCTGTAAAGGATGCTAGCAGAAGCACATGTGTGCCTCTCTGGTTGTATGGTGCAAACAGAAGCACAACCGTGCCTCTGGTCCAGATGTATGTGTAGCATGGTCACATCTGTGCTGCTGGGTAAAATGTGAACAGTGCCTCTGGTATACCACATATACGTGCAGAAGAGGCAAGGTTGTGGTTTTGGTATAACCGATAATTTCTACCAAATGTGCCCTGATGAATCATATAAACCTTTTGTTTTCAAATTTAAAAAAAATGCATATGTTTCAACAGCCTCTGACATCTAATTTTGTTGCATGCCATGTGTTCAGGACTAGACGGAGGGGATAACAGATGAGACAAAGAAATATCATAGTCCTCTATCCGTCATGAAGGGAAAACAATGTCCCCAACAACAAGTAGTATACAACAGCAGCCACCACGGCAGCACATATGCCATTGTAGAAGCAGCACAGTCCCTTGGATGCATGAATGTTGGAGAAACAGGGAGCAACATTCTAGAAGGCGATAGTGGAGAAGCAGAATCATTTATGGATTTGACCATGGCATGCAGAAACGATGCTCCTGCATGTGACAAACAAGAGAGTAGCAGCAGCTCTGTGGTAAATGGACTTGTGGCTGGCCATGAAACTGATGCTGCCAGAAGTGAATGCGATGACACGAACGAAGACACAGTAGACAGCATCATCATGGCGCCGCCGATGATTGAAGAGAAAGAAATGTACAACATGTTCAAAGAAGGCACATTCCCAACGATTCAGGAGGTCACCGAAGCACTCGAACCAGAGGGTGGTATGCCATTCGAATAATTGGATGAGGCCTTCTTCTTTTTCTGTAGATATGCGAGAAGGGTTGGCTTTGCGGTGAGGCGAGCAACCAGTAGAAGATCCGTACTTGACGGGGAGCTTGACAAGCTGGTGTTCCAGTGCACCAAGGAAGGGCAGAATAAAACAACCGAGAGAATTGTTAAGGAGAGAAGGAGCAACTAATTGATCAGGACAGGCTGCCCAGTCCAAATAACAGCGAAGAGGGATACACATAGGAGGAAATGGAACCTGAAGAACGTACGCCTAGAGCGCAACCACCAACTTCACCCATCTGATTGGATGCTGAAGTTCATGAGATGCTATAAGAAGATGACACCTCAGGAGAAATTCTTTATACAAGTGCTGCAGAAGGCAAGGTTAGAGCCAAGGAAGGTTATGCAGATTTTTACTGCGATGGGGAAACCGAGGCGAGAAATTATGTTCGACACGATTTACATAAGCAACATTGCATGCCAGGACAGGGCTGGAGAGCACAATACTGATATCAAGGACACCATGAAACTGTTTGCGGATTGTCGGGGTACACAAACAGGGGTGTATGTTTCCCCTAACTTGTTCACGGACAGTAGGCCTCCAACCCAGCAGCACCAAGCTCCCAAGCTAGAGAGATAGCACTTTGAGGAATCAAAGGGCGGATCAAGAAGGCCAAGACGAGCCAAGGAAACAAGATGTCACTAAGAAGAGACCTCCCTTACCGGGCAGGTCGAGGCCTCACCAAGAACAAGTCCCAAGATTTACCCGGCAGGCTTGCCGGGGCCGCCAAGGGCAAATATCCCCGCCAAGACTTCACCTCTCCACCGCACAGCGACGTAAGTCACTTATCAGTGTGGTGTCGAGCCCCCGAGTGATTAAGTGGCTTTCATTTGGCACGTGGCAACCATTTGGAAGGGACATTCCCTCTATATGACACCCGTCCAGAGGCGTGTCATGCAGACAGGTAGAAGATGGTTAAGCGGCACGGTAGGCTTGCCCGGCTGCATCCACATCGTGACACCTAGCAGTGCATTTAATGTACTTTGTCCTAACTGCCAGAGTTAGGTATGATAGCACTGTTGGCTATCTAATCAGTAGATAATGACTATTTTGCCACTGTGGTAACCCCTTAGCCTATAAAAGGAGGGCCATGGCAACCTAAAAAAGGATTTGAACCCTTGTACACTCATACGCGCGTAGCTACTCTCCCCGAGGCGACCTTGCCGGGCTTGAGCACTGCGTGTCCACCACGGTCCTCTCTTCAATCCACCAAAGCAGGAGTAGGGTTTTACGCTTCACAGCGGCCCGGACCTGGGTAAAAACCACCAGCGTCACCTCTGCCGTGCTGTCCCACGACCTTCGCTCTGTGTGCAACGTGATCTCCCCCCTACCGAACCACAAGGGGCTGATGGCCCATAGGTGATCGTGTTCCTCCACGACATCTTTGGCGCGCCAGGTAGGGGGAAGGCGCTTGCACGAACCCGAGGTTCTGAACAGCGCGTCAAGCTGCACCATCATCAGTGTCGACGCTCACACCGTCGACAGCTTCTGAGGAGAAAGGCGGCATCGCCCCCTCGTTCCATCCTACCCAGGCCCCGTCGCTCCGTCTCCACTGCGGGCACGGGGACGGGGATGGAAGATGATGGCGACGCGATGACCCCGGATGGCTTGGGTGACGTGGCCACCATGCTGCCCCCATCCAAGGAAAGAAGCGAGGCATGCGGCGACGTTGTCTTCCTTGCGAGCTCTTGTCAGACATATCTGATGCCTGAAAGAATTGCTGGGACAAGCAGGAAATATGGTATACGGCCTCCTCCTCCTCCACTTTTGCTCGTTGATGATCGAGCCATGCGGGGGTAGCATCACTGACGTCGATAAGCCCACGCGGAACTTGGTCCAACATTTATCCCGCCAATGGAAAATCCTGAGTGAAACGCTGGTGTGAATCCGTTGATTGACGCCCCGGCAAGCATGCTCCGGCAGGGCCGTCCACACCAGCGTGACCTTTATGCCCACAACCGTGATATCGTCAAGAGGGTAAGGAAGAGGAGAGAGGAGCCGCCCCTTTCCTTTTCGCTGTACATTATCACCTGCAAGTGTTCTGTTATCCACTCCGGCCCCTGCCGGGGGTGGACGTGCAACTGATAAACTGCCAAGTTTTCTTCTTGCGCATGTTTTCCATTGTTAACTTTACAGACCTGAGGCAGATACGCAAACACTTTCTCCTCCAGATATGCAGGCGTGATGGATGATCTCGACTAAGGAAAGAGATGTCATATGCATGACCGGCAAAAGGAGGGAATCATGAACAGAAGCTAAGTCAACATGCTTACTAGCTTTTCTCCAAAACAATTTTATACTTGCTTATCCCTCGGACAACCAAGGTTTTTCGTATGGTCAAATCTTTCGTGTGGTGGCACCTTGCTGTATTTGTCTGCGCCCCCGCTTTGTTTCAAGCCTGCTCAACGAAGTGGGCGGCCGCGTCAAAGACTCCTAAGGAAAAACCTGCCGGGGCGTGTCCTTGCCAGCTGAATGCTAAGGACCCGCTCCTCACAGCAATCGCGACAGCATGCTACTGGCGGCCAGCCAAAACACACAAAAAGAAGCCAACCATATGAACATCCGTGGGTAAAACACAAGAGGGATAGCATGCACTTAAGCTTAATTTGACATCAGTTCAACAAGAGCAAAAGCAAGAACAGTACGGGGCCTAAACACGAGACATGCTTTATGTTTTGTTACAGGGCGCCACGACAACAAGAATGGTTCACGGCTGTGCTTGGCGGTCTTCTAGGATCCTGGGAATGGAGAGAACCTTGTCAGTGAAGGGGCCGACCTTCTCCTCGGTAGCAGAAATGTTGGCACCTGCCGGCAGCCTCCTGAAGCCATCGGCAAGGTTGAGGTCGGGATGGCGATATGCGAGGTTGCTCAAGACCATGAAGAGGGCATCGCGGGCAAGCTTTCGAGACTCGTTTGCGAAACAAGCGGCTCTTTCTTCCTCATATGTCTTCAGCCCTTCGATTAAGCCTTTGAAGAAGAGCACTAGCTTGACGCTTGGAACCTCATGTCTGTTGACTGAGAAGGCCCAACTCTTCATATCCATCATTGCGATCTGGGCAGAGAGGCGCTCGGCAATGTCAACCAGATTCTTGATCCAGAGGTCACGCTGCTCAACTTGGTTCGCCAGTTTGTCCTCCGCGTCCTTTCGGAAGATTCTAGTATTGTCCAAGTCCTTCATCAGGTGCTTCTCACGAGCTCCGGCAAACTTGATTCCGCTCTCCAAGGTGCCAAGCCTTGACTTCATGTCAGTAATGGTGCCATTGGCAGTGTTGAGGTCCTGTCTCTTTGAGGAAAGCTGCGATTGCAATTCCTTTTGAAGAATCTCCGCCTTCTGCGCTTCCTCCTTGAGAGCCACAATCTCCTTGGCGGTCCCGGCAAGGTCCTCTGTCAATTTGGCCACCTGTTGATCGAGATCAGCCTTGGCAATGGATGCAGCGGCAAGATCATCAGTAGTCTTCTTCAGCTGGGCAGCAGAGTCAAGGGTGAGTGTGTCAAGAGCCGCCTTGTGCCTATCCTCCAGATCCTTGGTGCGCTGCTAGACAAGGGCCTCCAATTCTCCATCCTTGTTGTGGAGGGTAGCCTCGAGGTTCTCTTCCTGGGAAGAGATGTCCCTCTCCTTGGCATTCAGAGGCGCTGCGCGCTTCGCCAAATGGGCTTCCCGGGTAGCGATGCCCTCTTTTGCCATGGTTATCACCTCCTATTGCCGCAGAAGGGGTTGGAACTGCTTGCCGTGCCACTCGCGTAGTTCGCTACCCTTGTCCCTCAGTTTCTGATCCATGAGGCTGGCGGAGTTGCGCTACTCCTTGATCGCCTGCCACTTCAGGCTATATCTGCTCTGCATGTCCTTGATGCCTGTTGCCACGGACTCCAGGAAGGACAAGTCCATGGCTGCACTGGCTGAATCATCAACCTCTTCAGCCTGCTGGAATGGCGGTGCCATGATGCGCTGGATCTCTTCATCAGGGTCCGCACTTATTGCCGCGGATGAGCTGGGGGCTCCAAGTCCAGGTTGGGCAAGAACCAATGCCAGATTGCTCGAAGATGGCTGTAGGGCCGTGACCGAGGTGCCAAACTGGGGAGGAGGGCTCATAGTTTGAAGGGGAACTTTCTCTTCAACCACTACCTCCTACCCTAACACGCTACTGGGGATCTTCTCTGCCTCCTTTGGGACCTCTTGGATATCCCTGGCAGTATGTTCCTGCCCCTCCGTGGCAGCAATCTTGGCGGCCTCTTCAGCGGCATCCTTGCCAATGCTGGCCACTTCTTCCAACAACTCTGGTTCCTCGGCCAGTGGGACTGCAAGCAAGATCAGCGAGCAATGAAAAAGTGATAACATACATTGGTGAGCCAGATACTTGAGGCAAAATAAAGCAAGCAACAAAAGACAAAGAGCGAGCAGAATACCCAGATATGTTTGCCGTGGGAGGGCATCGGTTTCCCCGGCAACGTCAGTTGTCGGGGCATGGCCCCCGCCCCCTTCCTTGGTAACCATAGCGCCAGCATGGGCCGATCCTTCAGTGGAGGCCCTTGCCGGGGATTTCTCGGCTTGAACATCAGGCAGGGTGGGCCCCTCCTGGAGGACCTCGCTCTGGACGATCTCCCTCTCTCCCTTGGCACGGGATGGGACACGCTCTTCCATGCCTCCCCTGGCGGGGGAAGCCTGTCCCATGCCTTCGTGCCAGGGGCTGGGCCGGGGGCTTGGCGCCGGGTCCTTCGTGCTACCTCCCGCCAGGCCCGTGCCCTCCGAAGGCCCCGACGACTCCACTTGCTTGGATCATTTTGCCTGGTGGATGAGGGTTTCTTCTTTGTCTCTATCAAAGATAACAAACAAGATTGGGTCAACAAACCAACAAGTGTATGACGCTTTGATAAGGAAAGATAGTGTTTTCCTTACTCTGAATCGATGAGCATGGAGCCCAGCGCGAACCCCATAGGTGGTGGGGTCACTCTACTCTGCTTCAGGGTCGGGGGAGCAGTGCTTCCCGGCAACTTCGAGCCCTTTGAAGGGGCCGGGGGCTCCAGCGAGGATGAGCTGCGCGAGGAGCTCGAGCTCGATTGGGAGCTGGGGTCGACCCCTATGACCGCTCACCGCTGGGTGGGAGGGGTCTTAGCCTTAGAAAGGCGAGAAGAATGGCGGCGCACCACGTCTGGCCTGTCGCCCTTAGAGACGGTCTTCTTCACCCTCTTGGTGACGGGTTGATACGTCTCCATCGTATCTACTTTTCCAAACTCTTTTGCCCTTTTATTGGACTCTAATTTGCATGATTTGAATGGAACTAACCCGGACTGACGCTGTTTTCAGCAGAATTGCCATGGTGTTATTTTTGTGCAGAAATAAAAGTTCTCGGATTGACCTGAAAATTTATGGAGAATATTTTTGGAATATATAAAAAATATTGGCGCAAGAATCAACCAGAGGGGGGCCACCTAGAGGCCACAAGCCCTAGGGGCGCACCCTGCAGGCTTGTGGGCCCCCTAGAGCTCCTCCGACCCTAATTCAAACTCTATAAGTACGTATTCGCGGAAAAAAATCAGAGAGAAGGATTCATCATGTTTTACGATACGGAGCCACCGCCACCTCCCGTTCTTCATCGGGAGGGCTGATCTGGAGTCCGTTCGGGGATCCGAAGAGGGGGATTCGTCGCCATCATCATCACCAACCTTCCTCCATCACCAATTTCATGATGCTCACCGCCGGGAGTGAGTAATTCCATCATAGGCTTGCTGGACGGTGATGGGTAGGATGAGATTTATCATGTAAATGAGTAAGTTTTGTTAGGGTTTGATCCCTAGTATCCACTATGTTCTGAGATTGATGTTGCTATGACTTAGCTATGGTTAATTCTTGTCAGTAGGGCTCGAGTGCCATGATTTCAGATCTGAACCTATTATGTTTTCATGAATATATTTGTGTTCTTGATCCTATCTTGCAAGTTGTAGACACTTATTACGTGTTATGATCCGCATACCCCAAGATGACAATAATTGGGATTCTTTCCGGTGATTACCGTAGTTTGAGGAGTTCATGTATTCACTAAGTGCTAATGCTTTGGTCCAATTCTCTATTAAAAGGAAGCCTTAATATCCCTTAGTTTCCATTAGGACCCCGCTACCACGGGAGGGTAGGACAAAAGATATCATGCAAGTTCTTTTCCATAGGCACATATGACTATATACGGAATGCATGCCTACATTATATTGATGAATTGGAGCTAGTTCGGTGTCACCCTAGGTTATAACTGTTGCATGATGAATGCCATCTGACATAATTATCCATCACTGATCCGTTGTCTACGAGCTTGTCACATATTGATCTTTGCTAAGTTACTTTGCCGTTGCTACTGTTACAATCACTACGAAACTGCTACTATTACTTTTGTCACCGTTACCGTTACTTCCATACTACTTTGCTACTAAAAACTTTGGTGCAGATATTAAGTCTTTTAGGTGTTGTTGAATTGACAACTCAGCTGCTAATACTCGGGAATATTCTTTGGCTCCCCTTGTGTTGAATCAATAAATTTGGGTTGAATACTCTACCCTCAAAAACTATTGCGATCCCCTATACTTGTGGGTTATCAAGACTTTTTTCTAGCGCCGTTGCCAGGGAGCATAGCTCTATTCTCTGAGTCACTTGGGATTTATATCTGTTGATCATTATGAGGAATCGAAAAGATAACAAAACCAAGATTTTTCCCTCTACTACGAGGGGAGGTAAGGAACTGCCATCTAGCTCTGCACTTGATTCACCTTCTGTTTTGAGTAAGCTTGCGACACCACCACTTGCTATTAATTCTGATATGTCACAAGTAATTGATTATGCTACTTCTGCTATGCATGATGCTTATGATGATACTACTGCTTTGCTTGATAATACTGTGCCACTGGGTGAATTTCTTGATGAACAACTTGCTAGTGTTAATGATATTTAGAATGCTGAAACTGATGATATTTCTGAAACTGATGAAATTATTGAAACTGAACACTTTGAAACACCTGATAGACCTAGCTCTCCTAGATATGAATTGCCTGATATACCTGAGGGTTATGTTATGGATGGAGAAGTAGCTAGGGACTTTCTTGCTTGTAAGGATAGAGATGATCTTAAGAAATTACTATGCAAGTGGAAAGAAAAATCTTTGAATGCTAGAATGCAATATGATCCTAAGTTTGCTACTTCACCTATCTTTGTTACTGATAAGGATTATGAATTCTCTGTCGATCCTGAGTTAATTACTTTGGTTGAATCTGAAACTGTTGTGGCACATCTTACTAAATTGAATGATATAGCCACCCTATTTGCTCATGAGGAAAAAATTCACTATTACTATATTCTTAAGTTGTTTCCTTTCTCATTAAAGGGTGATGCTAAGATATGGTTTAATTCTCTTGCTCCTGGTTGTGTGCGTAGTCCCCAGGATATGATATATTACTTCTCTGAAAAATATTTTCCTGCTCATAAGAAACAAGCTGCTTTACAGGAAATATTTAACTTTGTGCAAATTGAAGAAGAGAGTCTCCCACAAGCTTGGGGGAGGCTTCTCTAATTACTTAATGCTTTGCCTGATCATCCTCTCAAGAAAAATGAAATACTTGATATCTTTTATAATGGACTAACCGATGCTTCTAGGGACCACCTAGATAGTTGTGCTGGTTGTGTTTTCAGGGAACGAACTGTTGAACAAGCTGAAGTGCTATTGAATAATATATTGAGTAATGATAATGATTGGACTCTTCCCGAACCACCTCCTAAGCCAACTCTGAAGAAAAGAGGTATTCTATTTCTCAGCCCTGAAGATATGCAAGAGGCAAAGAAATCTATGAAAGAAAAATGTATTAAAGCTGAAGATGTTAAGAATTTACCACCTATTGAAGAAATACATGGTCTTGATAACCCGACACAGGTAGTAAAGGTAAATTCTCTCTATAGATTTTATGAAGGTGATATTCCTTATAATAAGTCTGCTAGTCAATGCTTGGATCAATTTGATAATTTTATTGTTAAACAAGAAAATTTCAATGCATATGTTAGTAGACAATTGAAACGTAATGCTTATATGCTTGACTGCTTGGGTAACTACATGTGTAGAACTGTTAATGATCTCAAAATTATTAGTAAACATGCTTCCATGGTAAAAAAAACTCAAGTAGAACAAGTTCTCAAGGCACAAAATGATTTGCTAAATGAGATGAATAATAAGAACAATGATCATGCTATTAGAGTTATGACTAGAGGAGGTAAAATGACTCAGGAACCTTTGTATCCTAAGGGCCATCCTAAGAGAATTGAACAAGATTCTCAGAGAATTAATACTGATGCACCTAGTCCTTCAAAGAGAAAAAAGAAAATTGATAGGACTTTGCATGCTTCTAGTGAACCTGTTGCAGACACACCTGAGAATTCAAATGCTATTTCTATTTCTGATGCTGAGACACAATCTGGTGATGAACATGAACCTAGTGATAATGTTAATGATGATGTTCATGTTAATGCTCAACTTAGTAATGATAATGATGTGGAGATTGAACCTGCTGTTGATCTTGATAACCCACAACCTAAGAATAAAATATATGATAAGAGAGACTTCATTGCTAGGAAACATGGTAAAGAAAGAGAACCATGGGTTTAGAAACCCATGCCCTTTCCTCCTAAACCATCCAAGAAAAAGGATGATGAGGATTTTGAGCACTTTGTTGAAATGCTTAGACCTGTCTTTTTGCGTATGCGTTTGACTGATATTCTGGAAATGTCTCCTTATGCTAAGTATATGAAAGATATTGTTACAAATAAAAGAAAGATACCGAAAGCTGAAATTTCCACTATGCTTGCTAATTACACTTTTAAGGGTGGAATACCAAAGGAACTAGGAGATCCAGGAATACCAACTATACCATGCTCCATTAAAAGAAATTATGTTAAAACTACTTTATGTGATCTTGGAGCCGGTGTTAGTGTTATGCCTTTCTCTTTATATCATAGACTTGATTTGAATAAGTTGACACCAACTGAAATCTCTTTGCAAATGGGTGATAAATCAACTGCTATACCCATCGGTATTTGTGAGGATGTGCCTGTCGTAGTTGCAAATGTTACTATTTTAACGAACTTTGTTATTCTTGATATACCCGAGGACGACAGTATGTCGATCATCCTTGGTAGACCCTTTTTGAATACTACAGGGGTTGTTATTGATTGCAACAAGGGTAATGTCACTTTTCATGTTAATGGTAATGAGCATACGGTACACTTTCCGAAGAAACAACCTCAAGTTAATAGCATCAATTCTATTGGAAAAATTTCAACTATTGCTATTGGAGGTGTTGAATTCCCTATTCCTACTGTCAAAAATAAATATGATATTCTTATTGTTGGGACATGCATATCCCCGTTGAGGTAACCTAGTGTTATACGAAGATTATCCGGTTTCATGTCATTCGGAAGAAGTTTGTTAATAAGACTTGATCAACCTTGTTAATGGATTCCTTTTGATGGGCATGAGATGGATGAATTTAGTAAACACAACTTTCTGTACCCACTTTTTACTTTCTATTATTTAGAATAAATAAAGCAAAAATTCTATTATTTGTCTGTTTTCTGAATTATCCATGCAATAAAAAATGTCCTGAAAATAAAAGTTCTCCAAATGCCCTGAAAATTTAGTAAGATTTTTTATGGAATATTTAAGAATTTCTGGCACTGAAAACACACCAGGGGGCAGCACCAGTGGGCCACAAGCCCAGAGGGCGCACCCACCCCTGGTCGTGCCTAGGTGGCTTGTGGGTCCCACGTGGGTACCCCTCACTTATTCCAGCACCCATCCACTTCATCTTCCTCCAGAAAAAATCCCACCATTGCTCAAACCCGTGTTCTAGCTCATCTTGCTGCCATTTTCGATCTCCTTGCTCAAAGCTCCATTCGCAAAACTGTTTTGGGGGATTGTTCTTCGGTATGTGACTCCTCCAATGGTCCAATTAGTTTTTGTTCTAGTGATTTATATATTGCAAATTTTTGCTGTTGTGGTGACCTTGTTCTTGAGCTTGCATGTCAAATTTATATGGTCCAAAGTAGTTTCGATGCATGATATAGCCTCTAGACACTTGTGGGAGTAGTTGCTATCAATTTTGTTGAGTTTTGTTCAATTTTATTTTGAGTCACTAAAAATTTCAGAATATTTTCAGAGAAAAGGGAAGAAATGATGAAGAGATGGTTAAGGGGTTCTTTAAGCCAGAATTCAAATGAAAATGAAAATAAGGAGAAGAAGAAGCCCAAGTACAACCTTCCGCGTGCGGCGGAGGTTCGGCCATGTGAATGGCCAAGCGATGCATTCTTGAGGGCGGCCGGAATTTACGATGATTTCTATTGTTTGGCGGAGAATGCAGGCATCACCGACTTCCTCCAAGATAAGTTGGGAGCCACAGGAGCTCACCAACCAGTGGAACCCTCAGGACCCTCCGGAGGATCGAGGAGAGGGTTATTTTGATCTGTGGCCCTAGACCAACTTAGGCCTAAAGCCTAAGCTTGGGGGAGTACATATTTCTCAGCGACATTACATTCATGTTCACACACTCATTTCAGTTGTCGGTGTTCATACTTTTTCATTGTATTATCCATGTTAGTTTATTTTTCTTGCTTTCTCCTTGTGTGTTTTAAAAAAACATTGAGAAAATCCAAAAAATTAGTTCTCGCTTCTTTTTAGTTTTTCTTTCTAGTTTATTTAGTAGTAGTATTAAAAGAAAACCCAAAAAGATTTCTCGTTCCTCTTTTGCTTGTTGGGAGCTTTCCCGTGTAAATAGTTTTTCGTTCTTGTTTTACTTTCTTCAGAAAAACAAAAACTCCAAAAATATTTCAGTGTGTTTCTTTGAAATTCTTTTCCTTTTCTTTGGGTCGTAAGGAGAAGACCACGATGAAAATGTTGAGTGGCTCTCATATGCATTATTGTTGATCTAACAAAGAGCCCATATTACCTTGTCTTCTCCTTTGAATAAATGTTTGCAGATTCTAGCTTAGTCCAATGCACGTGCACTCTTATTATTATACACACCGTTCGGTCATGCAAGTGAAAAGCAATAATGACGATATATGATGAAATGATTGAGATGGAGAAAAGCTGGTATGAACTTGACCTATTTTGTTTTTGTAAATATGATTAGCTCATCGTTCTTGATTCAGCCCATTATGAATGAAACATGTTTGCAATGACAATTAGAGATTATAGTTACTCATGCCATGCTTAATTAGCTAGGAGTGTATAATGGTTTGTCTTGTGTGCCAACATGCAATTTAAAATGGTTGTGATGTAGTATGATAGGATGGTATCCTCCTTTGAATGATTTAAGTGGCTTGACTTGGCACATGTTCACGCATGTAGTTGAATCAAAATCAACATAACCTCCATGATATTTATGTTCATGATGATTTATATCCTACTCATGCTTGCACTTAATGTTGGTTAATCTTAATGCATGTTTATGACCGTTGTCGCTCTCTAGTTGGTCGCTCCTCAATCTTTTGCTAGCCTTCACTTGTACTAAGCTGGAATACTGCTTGTGCATCCACTTCCTTAAACCCAAAGTTGTTCCATATGAGTCCACCATACCTACCTATATGCGGTATTTACCTGCCGTTCCAAGTAAATTTGCATGTGCCAAACTCTAAACCTTCAAATAATAATCTATTTTGTATGCGCAAATCGCTCATGTAGTGATTGAGGGCTGTCAGTATCTTCCATGCTAGGTGGGTTATTCTCACGATGAGTGTTTATTCACTTGTCAGTTACGAGAAAGTGGCTGGTAATCGGGATGCCCAGTTCCATGCTGTAAATCAAATCAAAATATAAATATTAAACAAAACTCCCCCAGGACTGTTGTTGGTATGGACGGTACCCGTGGAGTGTGATTGCTGGTGGAGGGGGAGTAAATACTTTACCATTCTGTTTGGGAACCGCCTATAATGTATCTAGCATGGAAGATACCGAGATCTCTTGGTTGTTATGTTGACAATGAAAGCATACCGCTCAAAATTATATTCATCTCTGTTTTAAAAGCTCGAGCTCTGGCACCTCTGCCAATCCTTGCTTTCCTCTGCGAAGGGCCTATCTATTTACTTTTATTGCTGAGTCATCATCCTCTTATAAAAAGAACCAGCTAGAGAGCACCATTGTCATTTGTATGCTTTGTTATTAATTGATATTTGGCATGAATTATAATGTCTAGTCAGTCCTTGATCTTCAGGGGTGCTCTGCATTTATGTTTTGCGATCTCAGAAAGGGCTAGCGAGATACCATTTTGTCATATCATATCATGATTGTTTTGAAAAAGTGTTGTCATCCGAGATTTAGTATTATTGCTCGCTAGTTAATTATGCCATTGATATGAGTAAATGTGAGACCTAAATATTATTGTGAATATGGTTAGTTCATAATCTTTGCAGAAAACCTGAATATTGGCTAGACATATTTGCAACAACAAGATCAAACAGAGTTTGTAAAAGTTTTTCTTTGTCACTTTCAGTTTGTCAACTGAATTGCTTGAGGACAAGCAATGGGTTAAGCTTGGGGGAGTTGATACGTCTCCATCGTATCTACTTTTCCAAACTCTTTTGCCCTTGTTTTGGACTCTAATTTGCATGATTTGAATGGAACTAACCCGGACTAACGCTGTTTTCAGCAGAATTGCCATGGTGTTATTTTTGTGCAGAAATAAAAGTTCTCGGATTGACCTGAAAATTTACGGAGAATATTTTTGGAATATATAAAAAATATTGGTGCAAGAATCAACCAGAGTGGGGTCACCCAGAGGCCACAAGCCCTGGGGGCACGCCCACCACCCTGGGGCGCGCCCTGCAGGCTTGTGGGCCCCCTGGAGCTCCTCCGACCCTAATTCCAACTCTATAAGTACCTATTCACGGAGAAAAAAATCAGAGAGAAGGATTCATCACGTTTTACGATACGGAGCTGCCGCTACCTCCTGTTCTTCATCGGGAGGGCTGATCTGGAGTCCGTTCAGGGCTCCGGAGAGGGGGATTCGTCGCAATCATCATCACCAACCTTCCTCCATCACCAATTTCATGATGCTCACCGCCAGGAGTGAGTAATTCCATCGTAGGCTTGCTGGACGGTGATGGGTTGGATGAGATTTATCATGTAATTGAGTTAGTTTTGTTAGGGTTTGATCCCTAGTATCCACTATGTTCTGAGATTGATGTTGCTATAACTTTGCTATGCTTAATGCTTGTCACTAGGGCCCGAGTGCCATGATTTCAGATCTGAACCTATTATGTTTTCATGAATATATTTGTGTTCTTGATCCTATCTAGCAAGTTGTAGACAGTTATTACGTGTTATGATCCGCATACCCCAAGGTGACAATAATTGGGATTCTTTCTGGTGATTACCGTAGTTTGAGGAGTACATGTATTCACTAACTGCTAATGCTTTGGTCCGGTTCTCTATTAAAAGGAGGCCTTAATATCCCTTAGTTTCCATTAGGACCCCGCTGCCACGGGAGGGTAGGACAAAAGAAGTCATGCAAGTTCTTTCCCATAAGCACGTATGACTATATATGGAATACATGCCTACATTATATTGATGAATTGGAGCTAGTTCTGTGTCACCCTAGGTTATAACTGTTGCATGATGAATGCCATTCGACATAATTATCCATCACTGATCCGTTGCCTACGAGCTTTTCACATACTGATCTTTGCTAAGTTACTTTGCCGTTGCTACTGTTAGAATCACTATGAAATTGCTACTATTACTTTTGTCACCGTTACCGTTACTTCCATACTACTTTGCTACTAAAAACTTTGCTGCAGATATTAAGTCTTTCAGGTGTGGTTGAATTGACAACTCAGCTGCTAATACTCGGGACTATTCTTTGGCTCCCCTTGTGTCGAATCAATAAATTTGGGTTGAATACTCTACCCTCAAAAACTGTTGTGATCCCCTATAAATGTGGGTTATCAAGACGGGCGCAGGAGCAGAGGTCGCTGTTCCTCGACTGGCCCGCCTACGAGGGCGCTGTTCCAAGTCTGGTTCCGGGGCTTGAGGGCCCGTTGCGAGCCACTCCTCTTCAGGCTGTTCCTCTTCCTTAGCCTCATCCCCTTCTTGGGCCTCTGCTGCTGCAGCATAAAGGGCTTGGACCCCGGCAGGCTCGTCTCCGATAGCCTCCTCCATGGCGTGCCCCTCGCTCTTACCGTGGGAAGAGCCTTCGTCTTCGGCCTCCTCCTCTTCTTCCTCCTCTCCTCCGGGCCTTGCCTTCCCGGTAGCTCGGAGCGCCTTATCCTCCTCAATCTGCCTCCTGATAAACTCCGCTTCTATCATGGAGGTGCGCTTGAACATGTTGCCCTCCACCCTGGAAGACCTTTCTTCCATATTGGAAACCCACTCGATCTCTGCATCGAGCTCAGGTAGTTGCCAATCAGCCGCAACTCCATAAGCGTTGCAGTCAGGCATC
Source organism: Thinopyrum elongatum (assembly GCA_011799875.1). Lineage (NCBI taxonomy): Eukaryota > Viridiplantae > Streptophyta > Magnoliopsida > Poales > Poaceae > Thinopyrum > Thinopyrum elongatum. Next base: position 441,457,129 of record CM022299.1, read on the forward strand.
CACTTCAAAATCTGGTCTAGGGCAGAGTTGATATTCAGCGGGACGACCCTTGCCGGCAATTTGAACGGCCCGAGGCTGCCGAACAGCTGTTCGCACAGCCAGTCGTGGCCATAAACCGATAAATTGTTGGTGAGGCTTGGGTATAGGCGCATCCTATCCGCAACATCTCCATACCGCCAGGCGAACCTATCCCTTTTGTGCAGCGGCGCGATGCGGCGTCGGAGGAAGGCAGCTTTCGCCTATTAAATGGTTAGCCCGACAGCTTTGAGGCGGGCGATCTTGTTCAGTGTCGGGCGAAGCCTGTCATCAGTAAGGCCTGGCTCCCCCCAATCGCTACCGCGCATGACGCACTCCGTCTGCGCCAGGCAGTACTCTGGAGCATCCGAGTCCTGAATCCAGCACCAGTCCGCCCTCCATTCTTCCCAGCTGCCGCGCTGTTGACCGGGAAGGTAATCCCAAAAATCCCTCTTTCCCAGAGGAATCCAGCTTATATTCCCCGAGCGGTGAGTCCTGTTTTCGACCCGCGGGACGAAAAAGTGCTTGAACAGATCCACATTGGGGGCAACTCCGACAAAGTTCTCGCACAGATGGGCAAAAATCACCATGCACGCCATTGCATTTGGCGTGAAATCCAAGAGATGGAATCCATACACCACCATCATCGCCTCGAAAAAATCTGAGAAATGGGGGCTGAGGCCGCAGCGGAAATACGCGCAGAAAAAGCGGTATGAATTTGGCGGGTCCTGTTTTCCCTCCGGCAAGACCGCGAGTGCGCCGTGCCCCTTCGGGACTTCCCTCCCCACATATACGCATACCTTACGACCAGGGTGTTCCTATCCAAGCTCGACGAGAAGAAGACCACATCTTCTCGCCGCTTCCTATCCAACTCCGCCGCTCTCTTCTTCTTCCCCTCCACTGCGGCTTCCTTTATGGTGGTCGCCCGCTTCCCCCTTGCGGCGACTATTTTTCCCATCCTTCGGGGCTGTGGAGAGGGTGGAAGACTGGATGGGGTGTTGGAGGCGAGTGTGGGTGCAGGAGCGGTCGCTTGACTTGAGGAGGAAGATGATGGAGGATGAAACGGATGTGAATGAGCAGAGCCCCTTCACGTTTTCTCTTTTATGAGGAACGAACCTGGGGGTGGCTCTTCGCAACTTTCTCTCAGGAAGTTACCATTTTACATTAACTGCTACAGTCCCACGACCCCACGACCTACGGTAATTATGCGTAGTGGACGTTGAGTTGACTGGTCATCATAACAAACCGCTGCACGCGCAGCACTTCCTCGCCACGTGTCCGTGCACTGTTTGGGGCCTAACCCAACGTGCCCGGCGACACGTATGGCTCAGGCCCGGGGGCTTCTGTCGGGGTACACAAACAGGGGTGTATGTTTCCCCTGACTTGTGCACGGACACCAAGCCAGAGAGATAGCTCTTTGAGGAATCAAAGGGCGGATCAAGAAGACCAAGATGAGCCAAGGAAACAAGATGTCACTAAGAAGAGACCTCCCTTACTGGGCAGGTTGAGGCCTCACCAAGAACAAGTCCCAAGATTTACCCAGCAGGGGCAAATATCCCCGCCAAGACTCCACCGCTCCACCGCACAGCAACGCAAGTCACTTATCAGTGTGGTATCGAGCCCCTGAGTGATTAAGTGGCTATCATTTGGCACATGGCATCCATTTGGAAGGGAGATTCCCTCTATATGACACCCGTCCAGAGGCGTGTCATGCAGACTGGTAGAAGATGGTTAAGCAGCACGGCAGGCTTGCCGGGCTGCATCCACAACGTGACACCTAGTAGTGCATTTAATGCACTTTGTCCTAACTGCCAGAGTTAGGTATGATAGCACTGTTGGCTATCTAATCAGTAGATAATGACTATTTTGCCACTGTGGTAACCCCTTAGCCTATAAAAGGAGGGCCATGGCAACCTAAAAAAGGATTCGGACCCTTGTACACTCATACGCGCGTAGCTGCTCTCCCCGAGGCGACCTTGCCGGGCTTGAGCGCTACGTGTCCACCACGGTCCTCTCTTCAATTCACCAAACCAGGAGTAGGGGTTTACACTTCACAGTGGCCCAAACCTGGTTAAAACCACCAGCGTCACCTCTGCCGTGCTGTCCCACGGTCTCCGCTCTTTGTGCAACGTGATCTCCCCCCTGCCGAACCACAATGGGCGGATGGCCCCATAGGTGATCGTGTTCCGCCATGACACAGATATGCAGAGGAAGAGGGCAGGATTCCACCACGTGGAAGAGATAGACTGCAACAATACAGTGCGGCGCCTGTTCTGGACAGACTCCTTGTGCAAGATGAATTATGATCTATATGGAGATTACGTGTCTTTTGACACAACATTCTCTACAAATATATATGGCTTGCCATTTGCACCAATTATAGGTGTCGACAACCCTGGGTCGACCGTCCTGTTCGGAGTAGGCCTTTTAAAGGACGAGAAAATAGGGTCATTCAAATGGCTCCTAAGCATGTTTGTCGAGGCAATGGGAGGAAAAGAGCCGAAATACATATAATAGACTAGGACCAGGCGATGAAGGCTGCAATAAAGGAAGCTCTTCCTAGAACAAGGCACAGGTTCTGCTGGTGGCATATTAGGAAGAACATGAAGGAAAATAACGCAACAGTATTTGCACAGCACCCAGGGATGTCTGATGATTTATTTCGAATCGTCAAAAACTCACTAGATCCATATGAGTTTGAGCGTTCTTGGAAAGCAGGAATTTCTGTGCACAAGGCAGAAGGCAACAAACACCTGAACACGCTATGGGAACTCAAAAAATTCTGGGTGCTAGCCTACTTCAAGGACTGCTTCTATCCTTTCTCGTCAACAACCACACACAGTGAGAGCACAAATTCGATGTGGAAGAATTATGTCAACCACAAGGACACTATAACAAGGTTTGTTGGTGCGTACCACATCATTCAACAAACTTGCCTTGCTACGCTTGACAAGAAAAGACACCGAACAGTCGAGAAGATGCCATCATGAGAGACGGGGTTTCCGATTGAAACAGAAGCAAGTGAAATATACACGAATGAAATTTTTAGGAAATTCCGGCTAGAGCTACAGAACCGGACATACTACAAGTGCTCTGACCTGGCAAAGGGGAGGCAGTATTTTTTAAAAAGGATTTGTGAGCCTGGAACAAAAGTGTGGAAACCATATCCGGGTGAGGAATTTGATAGGTCTGAGTTCCGGGTAGATGTGGATGAGCAAAAGGAAATATACAGTTGTAGCTGCAAGAAAATGAGTAGGGATGGCATTCAGTGCTGCCATGTGCTTAAGGTGATGGACCAAACATGCATGTTCGATCATCTTTCAAAATCCTTCATCAACCCCAGGTGGACTAAGAATGTATCAGAGAGCTTGAAACTCCTTTCTACAAGTCAAGATAATAGCATGACGGCACAAGATGATGAAACTATTAGATTCGGCCTCGCTTACGCTGAGTTGTCAGATATCTGTTCACATGCTTGCAGAAAAGACAAAGCATACAATGTGCTATTGGAGTGTACGCAAGATATGAAAATAAAAGTCATGGCGGCACTTGTTGAGGAACCAGACACAGGCATTCTTGCTGCAACTCTCAAAAACCCTCCCATGAGTGGCTCAAAGGGCACGAAAAAAGGAGATCGAATCAAAGATGGTTCTGAGAAGAAAGGAAAAGGCTACAAAGCCACACCCAAGTACGGCCGTTGTTCAGTAAAGGGTCACAGGAAAACAAGCTGCCCCACAAATCCAGAAGTGCAGGAGAGGATGAGGATTGAAGAGGAGAAGAGGAAAATTCAGCAGTAGAAGAGGGCAAGATCAATGAAATGGCTGACAACACCGAAAACACCATCGAGGACATCAAACGGCTCTGGAGAATGCACTCCAAGCCCAGGAGGAAGACAACAAACGCCAGCAACTCCAACCACCCCACTAACAACAGCCAACATTAACCAAAGTCTTGCATTTACGCCAGAATACAATATCACACAAGCCAGGTAGACATAATGCACGCAGGGAAGCCTAGGACAAGGCACAGAATCTGCCCAAACACTTTCAAAAAAGAGAGATCTGAATGGACACTCTTTGGTACCGGAGAACAATACGAATAAAAAATTAAAAGTTAATAATGCAGCTTAAACAGGACATAAGCAAAAGATTGATGACCGCCAACTTTCTCATTGTTTTCTGGTATTTATGTTTATTAATATTACAGGGAAAGAGGTTGAACAGCTATGCACAAGGGTGGAGAAGGAAGAATGGATTGTTCAAGATTAAAAAAGAAGATTGTATGTGGAGCGATGAAACATCAAGTGATATAGGTGGGGAGGGGGTGGGGGGTGGGGTGTCAAATGTTTATTTTCTCGTGCTGTGGTTAAGTTAATTTGGTGCAGTTATAGAAACAAAACAAATTTAAATAAGATTTGTTTTGCTTCTTTAGGTATTTTTACTCAGCAGAGAAAAATATAAGAGGCACAAGTTTCCTTATTATTTTTTGCAACCGTGGGTTTCTGAACATGGATGTTGTAAGTATAGAACAAGCTTCTTTGCTGAGACACAGAGAGATCAAAATAACGACAGTACAGACAGCCACGACCATGGCACTGCTAAGTGTTGAACCGTGACCCTCACGGTTTCATGGTCACTCCCAGCGTCGTTGCACGAAAACATTTGAAGCACAGAATCTGGGTCGTGCTTCTGGGGGACGCATAACCATGGCTTTCTTGGTAACCGTGCTATGCTTGTTCTAACGATCGTTCTTCTGTAATGAATGCATGTTTGTAAGTAACTAAAATATAGAGTGGATAACCGTGCCTGCGATGCGTGTCGAACCGTGCCTCGTGTGGCTTCACGCCGTGCTTCTGTGATGCAAAGATTTCAAACACAACGGGTCACGGTTGTGTTTGTGTTTCTGTTTCACAAATGGATATAGTGCCTGGCAGTAGGTTCACGACATTTCTTGTGAGAGCGAACGTGTCAGAGGAAACATTTTGAACACTAGTAGATGCATGGCCATGTTCCTGCCCATGCGATCGTCACGTCTTTAGAAACCATTGAAGCACGTGGAATCACGGCCGTGCTCGTGTGGCATGTAGAATAGTGCGTCTTGTATCTACAATGTCGAAGGCAGGACCGTGTGTCTGGTACATGACAAACCATGCCTCTGCCATCACTTCACGTCCTTGCTTCTGTCAGTGAGCATTTCAGCAGAATCATCTGCAAGGCAGAGGCACGGCCTTGAATCTCCTTAACTTTGAAACAGTCCCTCTAGTGACTTCATGGTTAACGTGCCCGTCAAAAATTTTGCAGCTCACAAAGGCAAGATGATTGTAGAACCGTGCTTCCGGCGTCGAACAAATTCTTCTAATGAATGTTTGAGGTAAATAATCCATCTGCTTGGTCTGCTTGTACAACAGTGCATCTCGTACCTTCAAAGCTGTGGCTCTATTTAATGTTTCAAGCAGCCATTTACTTGTTATGAGTAGTAATTAATCCGGACCCTCCCATAAAAAAAAGAGAGGTAATTAATCTGGACCCCTCCTCTTCCCCTCGGTATTTAAGTCGTTTCACGGATCGATAGGCTGTAATCGATTTTTCCAGATCCACCTCACTGAGCACTAGTCGTGGGCGGCGTGACCCCAGCAATGGAGGTGGAGATGGAATGCGCTGCTCCTAGCACCAAGAGGGCGAGAGTGGCGCCACCGGCGACGCCGCCTTCTGGTGGTGTGCTGGTCGTCGAAGGGGCGGGAAGCGGCGAGGGTGCGCCCCCTCGATCCGAGGAGGAAGAAGAGGAATCTCGTCTAGACCGCATCAGCGATCTCCTGGACGTCATCCTAGGTGAGATCATCTCTCGTCTCCCCATCAAGGAGGGCATCCGTACTCAAATCCTCGCACGTCGGTGGTGTCCTTTATGGCACACCACTCCTCTAAATCTTGACTGCTGTGAGATCTCTGTCACTCATCTTTTTAACGATGGAGAAACAATTCATATCAAGACCATCTCTAAGCTGTCCGCCTTCACCGAGGAGCGCGTCCGCAAATGCTATTTTGGAACTTGGCACTCTCGAAAATCTGTCGCTGATGTTGTCAGTCTTCTGAAATCCATCCTATCCGGCCGTGAGGGCTCGGTTAGCCGTCTCTCTATCCCGGCATGCTACCTACAGTGCAGAGCCTCCACCGTTGATGCCTGGAACTGATCCTCAAAGCTGAACAATCTCCAGGTTCTTGAGTTCTACTACCTGTTCCCACGATTCCTGACGCAAGAGGTCACACTACTGGATGAGTGCACTTCATCTACGCCCTCAGTATTGATGTCCATGTTTCGGTTTTCCTCCTCACTGCACACCATCGCCTTTGCTCTTTGCGAAATACCAGACAATTATGTACGGACGCTTAAGCTACCACTGGTCAAAAGATTTCGCTTGTAGAAGTTGATATATCAGACGTCTCACTGCAAAGCATAATCCACTCTAGTTGCCCTACACTTGAGTCCCTGCTGCTTGTTTGCAGTAGAGGAGGTCGTTGCAGAACATTAAAGTCTGGTAACGTTGTAAGCATCGGGGTTCATTGTGCACACGGCGAACTCATTATTGAGGATGCCCCTTCGTTTCAACGGTTGATCCATGATATTCAGGTCGACGACTCGGTGATAACCGTCGTCTCTACACCTAAATTGGAAACGCTGGGTGAATTCGTGTACGTGTCTGCCTCCACATGTCTTGAGGTACAGACTTTCCACGATACTGGAACAGAGCTGCACTTGTTCCGATCTTTGTTCTATTACTTTGATGATCTATGTTCTATTATTCATGCAGAGTGAGGACTTGGAGGTAACCGTTGTCTCTGCACCTGAACTGGATGTGCGTGGTCTCACATGTCTTGCGGTATTGAGTTTTCACAATACTTCCAGTTGCATTTTGTTTGAGAGGAAACAAGTTTTATTTCATCTAACCTTTATTCTATTAGTTTTGTGATCCATCTTCTATTAATTTTCATGAAGCGTTTGGGGGCAGTCAGTCTAATAACAATGCGGCAATCTGTCAAGACCTTGCTTATCTACATGTATTATGAAGTGGACATCACCGTTCAATTGTTGCAATTCTTTCCAAAACTGGAGAACTTGTTTGTCGAGGTGATGATCTTAAGAAATGTGCATACGGTAGTACTCCTGCCATCTCAAAAAGCTTGTCTTAAATTTTACTGGAATGGATGCACCGGTATCTACACATGATTTATTGTCGGATACATCCATATCTAGACAAGTCTATCAAACTTTTTGTTACGGAGGTCGTAGAATTAATTGTTTCATTTGGTTATTTGATGGACTCTATCACTTTCTATAGATGCTAAGTATTTTCAACCTTTTAATGTATATTTTAGGGACGGTTGACTTGTCGTGCTGAAAAAAAACAAATGGCGTCGTAAGCATCGGTAGTTTCTGAAACATCATGACATTTGTCCGAAGACAGTAACGCTGGAAGATTAAGATCCCTCTCGGAGTAGCATTGAATTTGCGACGTTCTTTGTTCTGAGTGCAAAGGATCTAGAAACCATCAACATTAAGTTTCGCTCCCCTCCTGCAGAGTTCATGGAAGTATTTTACAAAGAGCAACAAAAGGATCTTAAGTGTGACAAAAAGGCTTCTAAATGCGCTCATCTTAGATTATCATCAAGTTGCAGCCACGTGGGTCCGGATTTAAGAAACATGAGTGTTGAATATCTGGATTTGACGGATCCATTCAGATGTGGATGCTAAAATCAGGTCTGGGGTTAGTTGTTCAAGCTTATGGAGTTATTTGTTGTTGCGATCTTTTGAGCTCGGGTTTTATGTAAACTTTATCAGACAAGCATTGTAGTCTTTGCACCGTGTGTAGGCTTGTTTGTTTTTGTGCTGCGTGCAGCCATGAAGGAGCTCCCAATTGCTAAAATCCACCTAGTTTTATGTCTTTTTGTGTTGATGCTACAACATGTCATAGTCCCCAGTCCTGTGGAAATGTGCGAGAAAACGTGTGCCTCTTTGTTTGTAGTTAACGAGCGACCTCTCCATTTTCGATAACAGAGGCATGGCCGTCCGTACTCTTATCTACTGCTATGTCAAATGTCAAGTTTTGCGGCTTTGTATAGGCCCAAGGACTATAAAATGCTGTGGCACCAAGATAAAAAGACATAAAGTAGATTTATTTTTTCAATGGAGAGAAGCACGATGTATGTGTAACCATGCCTGTGTGGTATGTACAACAGTGCCTCTCGTATGTACCTGTGATGCACACAATGCATGTAGAACCGGGCCTGTGTTGCAGGTAGAGCAGTGCTTCTCGTATGTACCTGCCATACGCACTGAGGCAGCTGCAGTTGAGCCCCTGCACTGTTTCTGCTCCTCAGTTAAGCTCTTGTGTTTTTCCTGTGTTGTGGTTATAAAAATGGCTTGTAAGTTAATTTGGTGCAGTTATAGAAACAAAACAAATTTAAGAAGAACATATTTTGCTTCTTTAGGTATTTTTACTCAGTGGAGAAAAAAATATATGGGCGACAGGTTTCTTTGTAATTTTCTGCAGCCGTTGCTTTCTCATGGTGGATGTTGTAAGAATACAACCATGCCTCTCTACTGCGACACAGGAGAGATGAAAAAGAACTGAAGCATAGACAGCCACCACCACGGTCACACAAACGTGTTTCCCGGGGCCTTTCGCAGTGCCTCTGGTGACCGCACAACCGTGCTTCTACTCAACAGGCCACACCCAGGTGCCTCTTGAGGCTTCAAGCCATGTCACTGCAGACGCACAACCATGCTTCCACCTTCATGTTGGGGCACTGTGACGTGTGTTCTTTGCTTCAAAAATGTGCCTTCTACAGCCACGCGACTGTGCACCTGACAAAGGAGCAACACCAGCTGATAAAGTGCCTCTTGTAGTACTAAAAGCGTGGCCCTCATGGCTTCACTTCCATGCGTCTGACAGTGGCTCCTCTGTCAGAGAAAACGTCTGTAAACACACCCACACACTAACGTGACTCCGCCTAATAGAAAATAGGTCTTGAGATGGTTGTTCAAGTTTTTGGAGTTATTTGTTGTTGTGACCTTTTTGAGTTCGCGTTTTTTATAAACACTGTGAAACAACCGTTGTACTCTTTGCACCGTCTGTAGGCTTTGTTTGTTTTTGTGCTGTGTGTAGCCATGAAGGAGCTCCCAACTGATAAAATCAATCTACTTTTATGTCTTTTTATGTTGATGCTGCAATATGTCATAGTCCCCAGTCGTGTGGAAATGCGCGAATAAACGTGTGCCTCTTTCTGTCTCTCGAATCGACCATTCCGTGCCTCACAAAGTAAACAGATAGTGTTGACATCTGAACCCAATTCCGTTAGGTTTCCGTAATAAACGCACAAATGTGACTCTGCGTAAGACCAAACCATGCCTCCGTGGGCTTCATGCCCGTGCCTCTCCTTGCTAACGAGTCAACGGAATCATTTGGAACACAAAGACACACGAACGTGACTCTACATAATACGACACCATGCCTTTGTGGGGTTAACGACCGTGCCTGTGACCCGAAACACTGCAACACAGAAAGCCATGAACGTCCATGCCTTCATGAGTACACAAGTCATGACGCTACTTGGTACAGAACCGTGGCTGTAGAGACTTCACGCCCGTGCTTTTAAAAACAACGTCTCTCGAATCGGCCATTCATTGCCTCACAAAGTAAATAGTGAGTGTTCACATCTGAACCCAATTCCGTTGGGTTTCCGCAATAAACACATGAACATGACTCTGCGTAATACTAAATCATGCCTCCATGGGCTGCCCGTCCGTGCCTCTCCATCTGAACGAGTCGACGGAATCATTCGGAACACAAACACAAGCGAACATGACTCTATATAATACCACAACATGTTGTGGGCTTCACGCCCGTGCTTGTGACCCTTAACACTGAAACACAGAAAGCCACGAACGTCCATGCCTTCATGACTGCACAAGTCATGATGCTACTTGGTACAGAACCGTGGCTGTAGAGACTTCACGCTCGTGCTTTTTAAAAACAACGTCTCTCGAATCGGCCATTCATTGCCTCACAAAGTAAACAATGAGTGTTCACATCTGAACCCAATTCCGTTGGGTTTCCGCAATAAACGCACGAACATGACTCTGCGTAATACTAAACCATGCCTCCATAGGCTTCACGTCTATGCCTCTTCGTTTGAACGAGTCGATGGAATCATTCGGAATACAAACACAACTGAACATGACTATATAATACCACACCATGCCTTTGTGGGCTTCACGCCCGTGCCTATGACCCTTAACACTGAAACACAGAAAGCCACGAACGTCCTCGCCTTCATGAGTGCACAAGTCATGACTCTAATTGGTACAGAACCATGGCTGTAGAGACTTCACGCCCGTGCTTTTAAAAACAACGTCTCTCGAATTGGCCATTCCGTGCCTCACAAAGTAAACAGTGAGTGTTGACATGATGTTACAAAAGTTCCACACAACGATATTACAAAAGAAAAAAAGAGAAACTTCAATCCACTTCAAACTAACATTGCCTCATTACAACAATACTGGAAATCAAAATACATTTGTTAACAAATTTACTGACAACGAAATTTCACAAGACAAAATAAAAAACGATAGTCCATTGCTTGAAAACCCCAGACGCTTACACAACCGAATACGGGGAGACGCCGTCCACTTCTTAGTAGTAATTAATCTGGACACTCCCGTAAAAAAAGAGGTAATTAATCTGGACCCCTCCCCTTCCCCTCGATATTTAAGTCCTTTCGTGCATCGACAGGCTGTAATCCATTTCTCCAAATCCACCTCACCGAGCACTAGTCGTGGGCGGCGCCACCCCAGCAATGGAGGCGAAGATGGAGTGCGCTGCTCCTAGCAGCAAGAGGGCGAGAGTGGCGCCACCGGCGACGCCGTCTTCTAGTGGTGTGGTGGTCGTCGAAGGGGAGGGAAGTAGCGAGGGTGCGCCCCCTCGATCCGAGGAGCAAGAAGAGGAATCTCGTCCGGACCGCATCAGCGATCTCCCGGACGTCATCCTAGGTGAGATCATCTCTCATCTCCCCATCAAGGAGGGCATCCGTACTCAAATCCTCACACGTCGGTGGCGTCCTTTATGGCGCACCGCTCCTCTGAATCTCGACTGCCGCGAGATCCCTACCACTCGTCTTTTTAAGCATGGAGAAACAGTTCAAATTGAGATCATCTCAAGGCTGTCCAGCTACATGGAGGAGCGCGTCCGCAAATGCTACTTCAGGACTTGGCGCTCTCAAAAATCTGTCGCTGATGTTGTTAGTCTTCCGGAATCCATCCTATCCGGCCGTGAGGGCTCGGTTAGCCGCCTCTCCATCCCGGCATGCTACCTAAAGTGCAGACCCTCCATCGTTGATGCCTGGCTTCGATCCTCAAAGCTGAACAATCTCGAGGTTCTTGAGTTCTACTACCTGTTCCCATGATTCTTGAAAAGAGATCACACTCCTGGATGCATGCACTTCATCTACGCCCTCAACACCGATGTCCGTGTTTCGGTTTTCCTCCTCACTGCACACCGTCGCCTTTGCTCTTTGCCAAATACCAGACAATTATGTACAGGCGCTTAAGCTACCATTGCTCAAGAGACTCTCGCTTGTGGAAGTTGATATATCAGACGTCTCACTACAAAGCATCATCCACTCTAGTTGTCCAGCACTTGAGTCCCTGCTGCTTGTTTGCAACAGTGGAGATTGTCGCATCACAATAAACTCCCGTTACCTTGTAAGCATCGGCATTTTTGTGCACACGGAGAACTCATTATTGAGGATGCCCCTTCGTTTGAACGGTTAATCCATGATATTCAGGTCGACGACTTTTTGATAACCGTCGTCTCCGCACCTAAGCTGGAGACGCTGGGTGAATTCGTGTTTGTGAAAGTCAGTACATGTCTTGAGGTAGTGACTTTCCATGATACTTTCAGCTGTAGTTGTTCCGATCTTTGTTTCTATTAATTTGATGATCTATGTTTTATGCTTCATGCAGAGTGAGGACTTGGTGAAAACCGGTGTCTCTGCAACTGTACTAGATAAATTCAGGGATGCTTGTGGTGTGACATGCCTTGCGGTACTGAGTTTTCCCAATACTTCCAGCTGCATTTTGTTTGGGTGGAAACAAGTTTTATGTCATCCATCCTTTATTATATTAGTTTTATGATCCATCTTCTATTAATTTTCATGAAGGGTTTGGGGGCATTCAAGCTAACACCATTGCGGCAATCTGTCAAGACTTTATTTATCTGCATGTCTTATATAGTGGACTTGGTTGTTCCCTGGTTGCAGTTCTTTCCAAAACTGCAGAACTTGTTTCTCGAGGTGATGATCTTCACAAACATTCATAGTGTAGTACTCCTTTCATCTAAAAAAGCTTATCTTAAATTTGATTGGAATCGTTGCACCCGTATCTGGATAAGTGTATGACAAGCTTTTCGGGACGGAGGTGGTAGAATTAATTGTTTCATTTGGTCTTTCGATGGACTCTCTCTTTTTATACATGTATGTTAAGTATTTCCAACTTTCATGTATATTTTAGGGAGGATTCATTCGCCATGGTAAAAAAACATTTGGCATCGTAAGCACCGACAGTTTCTCAAACATCACGACATTTGTCTGAAGACAGTAACGCTGGAAGATTATGTTCCCTGCGGGAGTTACATTAAATTTGCGGCGTTCTTTGTTCTGAGTGCAAAGGAGCTTGAGACCATCAGCATTAAGTTTCACTCTTCTCCCGCAGAGTTCATGGAAGCATTTTATATAGAGCAACAAAGGGTTCTTAAGTGGATAAAAAAGGCTTCTAAATGCGCTACTCTTAGGTTATCATCAAGTTGTAGCCATGCTTGTCCGGATTTAGAAAGCAGAAGCGTTGAATATCTGGATTTGACGGATCCATTCAGATGTGCATGCTAAAAATAGGACTTGAGTTGGTTGTTCATGTTTTTGGAGTTATTTGCTATTGTGACCTTTTTGAGTTCGCGTTTTGTGTAAACATTGTCAAATAACCATTGTACTCTTTGCACTGTCTGTAGGCTTTGTTTGTTTTTGTTCTATGTGCAGCCACGAAGGAGCTCCCAACTTATAAAATCAATCTACTTTTATGTCTTTTTATGTTGATGCTACAATATGCCATAGTCCCCAGTCGTGTGGAAATGCGCGGATAAACATGTGCCTCTTTCTGTCTCTCGAATCGACCATTATGTGTCTCACTAAGTAAACATAAAGTGTTGACATTTGAACCCAATTCCGTTAGGTTTCCGTATATAAATGCACAAACGTGACTCTGGGTAAGACCAAACCATGCCTCTGTGGGCTTCATGCCCGTGCCTCTCCTTGCTAATGAGTCAACGGAATCATTTGGAACACAAAGACACACGAGCGTGACTCTACATAATACGACACCATGCCTTTGTAGGCTTCACGACCGTGCCTGTGACCCGAAACACTGCAAGACAGAAAGCCACGAGCATGCCTTCATGAGTACACAAGTCATGATGCTACTTGGTACAGAACCGTGGCTGTAGAGACTTCACGCTCGTGCTTTTAAAAACTGCATCTCTCGAATCGGCCATTCATTTCCTCACAAAGTAAACAATGAGTGTTGACATCTGAACATGATTCTGTTGGGTTTCCGCAATAAACGCATGAACGTGACTCTGTGTAATACTTAACTATGCCTCCATGGGCTTCACGTCCATGCCTCTCCGTCTGAATGAGTCGACGGAATCATTCGGAACACAAACACAAGCGAACATGACTCTATAATACCACACCATGCCTTTGTGGGATTCACGCCCGTGCCTGTGACCCTCAACACTGAAACACAGAAAACCATGAAGGTCCATGCCTTCATGACTGCACAAGTCATGACTCTACTTGGTACAGAACCGTGGCTATAGAGACTTCACGTCCGTGCTTTTAAAAACCGTGCGACAGCAGTGACATTTGCAGTTGTGTTCCTCCACTGTGTCTCCTCCTCAGTTTTTTGAGATCTTCTCCTCCTCCTTAGTTAAGCTCTTGTGTTTTTTGGATGTGCGCCGTGAATACCTAACCTAACTCTCTATCTGAATCCTCCGCACACAACCTTTCTAGGAAGCGGCGCGAACCCAACAATTGAGATGGGGATCAAGTCTGGTGTTTCTAGTACCAGGAGATCGAGGCTCCTGTGAATCGTCAATGCCTTCCTCTGGGGTTGTGTGTTGGTGATTGAAGCGGCGAGAATCGGCAAGGGTCCGCCGGCTGGACCTGAAGAAGATGAAGAAGAATCTCGTCCCGGGCCGGATCAGTGATCTCTCGGACGCTATCCTCGGCGAGATCACTCGGCGGAGAGTAAAAATGTTTTTGCTTACTGCACAAGGCTGGAGAGTATAAAATGTTGTTGCAATGAGATAAAAGCAGACAAATTAGTTTGATTTTAGCAGTTGTGAGCTCCTTCATGGGTATGCATCACAATAACAATGTTGTTAGCAAGGTTACAAATTGAGCAAAAGGTACGTGCATTGTTTCACCACGCCTACGTAAAACCCAAACTGGAAAGTGGCAGCAACATCGCACTCCAGCACTGTTTTCAGCACTTACAAGTGAATGGATCCGTTAAATCCAGGTGCTCAACGCGTGCATTCCTTAGATCGAGTGCTTGTCGTTGCAATTTGGTGACAACCTAAGGCAAGCATGTTTAGAAGCCTTTTTGTCGCACTGAAGCACCTCTTGTTGCTGTTTGTAAAATCCTTCCATGAAGTCTTCGTGAAGAAGAAACTTAAGCCTGATAGCCTCCAGCTGTCTTGCATTGAGAATAAAGAATGTCGCAAATTGAATGCTTTTCTCGCATTGTACATAGCCTTCCAGCGTCACTGACTTCAAACGAACATCGTGATGGTGCTCATGAGAACAGTCGTTCGTAAGACTTTCTTCATTAGAGACTCCTCCCTAAATAAACATGAAGATTTAAAATGCTTAAGGTCTATAAAGAGTGATTCTATTGAGAGAGCAAGTGAAGGAATAATTCTATAACCTCCATTCTGATAAAAGCTTTTTTAGTTTTGTCTAGATTCAGATGTGTCTAATACTGGTACATGACTATATACATCTTTGTCCATTACATACAAATGTAAGTGACGCCTTTTTAGATGAATGGAGTAGTACACCATGCATGGTATGTGTTTACAATGTGTGTGAGAACCATCACCTTGATATACAAGTTTTCCAAGCTTCGGAAGAAGTGCACCAAGGCAAAGACTGCATTCAGATTATAATCCATGCTGATAAGCAATGTCTTGACAGAATGAACCGCTGTGGATGTGCTGACTGTCGGCAAACAGTTCATGTAGAATAAAACATAATATTAGTAGAACAAAGGTTGGATTACGTGGAACTTGTTTGTTCGAACGAATGCAGGTGAAAGTATTGTTGAAAGTCAGTACCTGAATAACTATACAGCGATTTGCGATGCTGGATTCATAAAAAATATCAGATAATTTGCCCATGACCTCCAGTTTAGGTGCAGAGGTGATAACTATCCGCAAGTTCTTGCTATGATCATCACAAAGAAACCGTTGAAGTGAGGAGGCATACTCTATAACAACTTTCCCATGGTGACCACAAATGCCAATGCTTATAAGGTTAGGTGAGTTTATTCTGATGCAATGGTTCTTGACTGTCCAAACAAGCAACAAAGACTCAAGTGAAGGACAACTAGACTGGATTATGCTTTGTAATGAGACATCTGATATGTCAATATCCACAAGTGAGATTGTCCTTAGCAATGGTAGTTTAAGCCCCCGTACATAATTGTTTGGTAACTTGCAAAGAGCAAAGGCGACGGTGTGGAGAGAGGAGGAAATTCGAGGGTTGAGCGGTGGTGGTGGCATAAGCGAAGGGCATGAGAATGGTACTATGTCACGTTTTCTCATAAATGCTGGGAACAGGTAATAAAACTCAAACACCTAGAGGTTGTTCAATCCGGGGGATTCAAGCCATGCGTCGACGGTCGAGGATCTGTACTGGAGGTAGAACGCCGGTATGCAGAGGCGGTGAACTATGCCCTCATGGCCGGAGAGGATGGACTCTGGAAGGTACGAATCATCATACGAATCATCATCACCGACATGTTCTCTACTAAAACAAGTTCCAGTGTATGTTATGCGAATGAGCTCCTCCGGTGTGGTGGAGTACGTGGTGATGAACTCGAAATCTACTTGATCTAGGGGGTTAAAAAGATGAGCGACAGGGATCTCATGGCAGTCCAAATTCAGAGGAGCAGTGCACCATAGAGGGCGCAAACGAGTTGCGAGTATATGAGTGCGGATCCAAGTGAGGATCTGGACAGACAGTTAGGTCTTCACTGCGCGCAGATCCAAGTGATTTAAAGATAAGCGAGGAGGAGACCAGACGCGAGGGGTCGGAAAGACGGTTAGGTTTTCTCTGCGTCTTGTCGTGGAAGCACCGTGCGTGTGCTTTATTTAAAACCGTGCCTCGGCTAGCTTCAAAGCCCTGCCTCACAAAGTAAACACGTTTCGCAGAAAAACATTTGAATCACAGAGGCAGGACCGTCCGTCTGGTTCATTTATTCTCTTTTGCACTGCTCACAGAGTGCTCGTGTCAGCGGAAAATTCTTGAATTCAGAGAGACACTATTCATGCTGTAACTGCTTGGAATACAGAGAAGCACGATGTAAACAGAGCCGTGCTCTTGCCTTTCTGATCGACTTGCGTGCGTCCGATGCATGTAGGACAGTGCGTTCCGTATCTAAAAGGCCGTGCCTTGTTTTCTTCCGCAACAGGGAAGAAAAAATATAAATTATAGTTGTCGTCCAACTGCTTGCCGTCCCCTCCCCTCCCCTCCTCACACTTGGATCCACGCGCATTGAAGACCTAGCCGTGTTTCTAGATCCACACCACACAGAGCGCTGCTTGTAGGGGGCATGAACCCAGCAATGGAGACGGAGATCAAGATCTAGCCCGGTGCCTCGAGCAACAAGAGGGCGAGGTTCGCGCTACCGATGACGCCCTCCTCTGGGTGTTTGGCGGTAGTGGTCGGAAGCAGCGTGGGTCCGCTCACTGGTTCCGAGAAGCACGAAGAGGAGTCTGGTTTGGACCGCATCAGCGACCTCCCGGACACCATCCTCAGTGAGATCATCTCCCGTCTCTCCACTAAGGAGGGCACCCGCACTCAAATCCTCGCAACTCGTTGGCGCCCTCTATGGTGCATCGCTCCTTTGAATCTCGACTCTAGTGAGATCCCTGTCGCTCGTCTTTTTAACGCCCTAGAAACTGTTCATACCGACATAGTCTTGATGCTCCGCAGCAAGGATCTCATCCGCATAAGATATGTTGGAACTCGTTACGGTTTTCAATCTAATGTTGGTGGTTTGAGCCTTCCGGAAGCCATGCTCTCCGGCCATGAGGGCGCAGTTCGTCGCCTCTGCATTCTGGCGTGCTACCTCCATTGCAGACCCTCTACAGTCGACGCCTGGCTTCGATCCCCCAAACTGAACAATCTCCAGGTTCTCAAGTTCTACTACATGTTCCCACATTTCATGAGAAAAACCATCACACTACCACACGAAATCCCTTTGTCCGCACCCTCACCACCGACTTCCGTGCTGCTGTTTTCCTTCTCACTGCACACCATAACATTTGCCCTTTGCCAAATACCTGATAACTATGCATGATCATTTAAACTTCCACTGCTCAAGAGGCTTTCATTTTTGGAGGTTGATGTATCAGACGTCTCACTGCAAAGCATAATCAATTTTGGTTGCCCTGCCCTCGAGTGGCTCCTGCTTGTCTGCAATAACCTGGACCATTGCATCAGAATAAACTCAGCTAAAGTTGAAGTCATTTGCATCCTTTGTGAGAATGGAGAACTCATTCTTGAGGATGCGCCCACACTTAAATGGTTGATTCACGATATTCAGAGCCGGCACTTGTAGATAACTGTCTTCTCTGCACCTAAACTTGAGTGCCTGGGCAATTTTTACGAAGGATTTCCTGAATCCAAGATTGCTTTTGGCTCTATAGTTATTCAGGTACTCACTTCTTGCACTATACTGTTGAGTTGCATTCGTTACAGTGCCCAAGTTTCATGTCATGCAACCTTTACTGAGCTAATTTTATGATATATGCTTGATGCAGGCTTTGTCTGTAGTGAGCCTATCAATGGCGGTTCAATCTGTCAAGACCCTGCTTATCCACATGTCATTAAATCTGAACAAGGTTGTTGCCTTGATGCGGTGCTTTCCAAGCCTAGAGAACCTGTTTATCGAGGTAATGATTTCCACACACATTGAAAGGACATACCATGCATAGTGTACTACTCCCTCCGTTCCTAGATATTTGTCTTTCTTGAGATTTCAACAAGTGACTACATACGGAGCAAAATGAGTGAATCTACACTCTAAAATATGTCTATATACATCAATATGTGGTAGTCCATTTGAAATCTCTAAAAACACAAATATTTACGAACGTAGGGAGTATATCGGAAGTCTCTCCCTTTGTGGACCCCGAGAGATTCTCACTCTTCACGTATGTTGAGGGAGGAGTATGTCATGAGGAAGGTGTAACAAATAAGTGGCGTCACAAGCACCAGGCATTTCTTGAACAACATGATATTCGTTTGAAGACGGTGACGATGGAAAAATATGTACACTGCTGAAAAAATATTGAATTTGCAACGTTCTTTATTCTGAACGCGAAGGAGCTAGAGACCATGAGGCTTAAGTTTCGGTCCCCCCCTAGACATCACGAAAGGATTTTACGAACATCAACAAGAGGTGCTTTAATGGTGCAACAGGGCTTCTAGACGTGCTCTTCTTAAATTGTCAGCGTGTTGGAGGCATATGAACTCGGATTTAGTAGTACACATCTGGACAAACTAGTGTCCAATCATGTATTTGCCGGATCCATTGACCTGTGAATGCTAAAAATGGTTCTCAGGCTAATAGAGATAGGTGTTGTTGCGTGCTTTCTAGTTTGGATTTTGTCTATAGATGATCAAGGAACGCTTGTACTTTATGCACCATCTGTAAGCTTGTCAGAAACTTTTTTTTGTGCTCATCAGCCGTGAAGCAACTCACAAGTGCAAAAATCTATCTAGTTTATTTCCTTTTCATGGTACAACCTTTCGTAGAGACTCCAACGTTGCTGATATGATTGAGTGAATGTGTGCCTCTCCCCATAACATCTAAAATATTTTGCAATACGGAGGCGCTCGTGCCTCTTGTACCTCTAAAACTGTGTGTCTTGTACAATACGACAAGCACATCTGTTGTGACTGTATGGCACTGCCTCTGTGTATGCCCGTGACTCTGTGGTGAACATTTCAGTGGAGACATTTTGGACACTATAGCACAGATGTGACTTTGCTTAATGTAAAACCATGCCTCCACTGACCTGAGTGTCCTGACCGTGGATAAAAAATTATACGAAGGGAGGCAAGATGCATCTAGAACAATGCGTCCTTTAGAATCATGACAGTGTTCTTGCTACAGATTAAGACATGCTTGTCGTAGAACCACTGTGCTTGTGCTTTATTTAAAAACCTGCCGTCGCTAGCTTCACAGCCATGCCTGTTCATGTAAATTGCTCGCAAATTATCATGCCTCTGCTTCGTCTACATCCGTGGCTCTTCTCACAAAGCGGAACTGTTTGCACTGCAGAGAAGCATGTTGTATGTACAACTGTGCTCTTGCTTCTCCGATCGACGAGCGTGCCTCTGTTGCATGTAGGATAGTGCGTCCCATATCTAAAAGGTCATGCCTCGTTTCCTTCCTCAACAGGAAATAAATAACATTAATATTCATAATATAGTTGTTCTCCAACTGCCCCTTCCAACCCTTCGCTCTTCTCCCCTTCCCTCCCATCTCAGTTACGCTTAGCCGTCTCTCCAGATCCATGTGCATATATAGCGGTGCTCGCAGGCGGCGTGAACCCAGGAATGGAGATGGAGATCCACTCCGGTGCGCCAGCACCAAGAGGGCGAGGCTCGCGCCACCGGTGTCGCCCTCCTCTGGGGGTTTGGCGGTAGCGTCTGGAAGCGGCGAGGGTGCGCCCACTGGATCTGAGTATCAGGAAGTGGAGTCTGGTCCGGACCTCATCAGCGACCTCCTGGACGCCATCCTCGGTGAGATCATCTCCCGTCTCCCCACTAAGGAGGGCATCCGCACTCAAATCCTCTCAACCCGGTGGCGCCCTCTTTGGCGCACCGCTCCTCTGAATCTGGACTGCCGTGAGATCCCTGTCGCTCGTCTTTTTAATGCCCTAGAAACAGTTCATATCGAGATCATCAGTAGGGCCTCTGCCTACAGTGAGGAGCTTGTTCCCATACGATACATCGAAACTTGGCATCATGGAAAACCCGTTCCTGATGATGATTCGTACCTTCCAGAGTCCATCTTCTTCGGCCATGAGGGCGCAGTTCACCGCCTATGCATACCAGTGTGCTACCTCCAGTGCAGACCCTCTACGGTCTACGCCTGGCTTGAAGCCTCCAGATTGAACAATCTCCAGGTGCTTGAGTTTTACAACCTGTTCCCACATTTCGTGAAACAAACTATCAAACTACCACACACATGCTCTTCATCTACGCCGTCACTACCGATGTCCATCTTTCAGTTTTCCTGTTCTCTGCACACTGTCAGCTTCGCGTGTTGCCAGATACCAGACCATTATGTACGGGCGCTTGAACTACCGCTGGTCAAGAGACTGTCGCTTGTTGAGGTTGATATATCAGACTTCTCGTTAGAAAGCATAATCAACTCTAGTTGCCCTGCAATCGAGTGTCTGCTGCTTGTTTGCAATAGAGAAAGGCATTGCATCAGGATAAACTCGCCTAACCTTGTAACCATCGGCATCCATGGTGAGAAAGAAAAACTCATCATCGAGGATGTCCCCTCACTTGAATGGTTGATTCACGATATTCAGAGCAATAACATGGAGGTATCCATCATCTCTGCACCTAAACTGGAGACCTTGGGTAAAGTCATGATATCGCTCGACTCCACAGGCCTGATGGTACTGGCTTTTCACAATACATTCAGCTGCATTTCCTCGATGAAACAAGTTTCATGTCATCCAACCTTTACTGTATTAATTTTATGATTTATTTTATATGCTTTGTGAAGGATCTGGCGATGGTCAGCCTAACTACTATGCGGCAATCTATCAAGACATTGCTTTTCATCATGTCTTATAAGGTGGACCTTGTCGTTCACTTGATTCAATGCCTTCCAAACCTGGAGAACTTATTTGTCGAGGTGATGATTCTCACGCACAATGAAAGCCCATACCATGCATAGTGTAGTACTTCCTCCGTCTAAAAAAACTTGTCTTACTTTTGTCTATAAATGGATACATCTGTATCTAGGCATGTTTTTGTATTATATATATCCGTATCTAGGCAAATGTATGACAAACTATTTGGGACGGGGGTCATAGAATTTATCGTTCATTTTCTCCTTCCATAGACTTTAAGTATTTTTCAACCTTTATGCGTTTCCAGGGAGGATTCGTTGCTGATGGTGCAAGAAATAATTGGCGTCGCAAGCACCGGGCGTTTCTCAAAGAACACATCATTCAGTTGAAGACAGTAACGTTGGAAGATTATGAAAGCAGCGAGAAGAACATTGAATTTGTGAGGTTCTTTATTCTGAATGCAACAGAGCTAGAGACCATCAGGATTAAGTTTCGATTCCCCTCAAATTTCACACAAGAATTTTACGAACAACAACAGAAGTTGTTCCAGTGGAATAATAAAGCTTCTAAATGTGCCCACCTCAAATTATCAGCAAGTTGCGATCATGCGTGCTTGGATTTGAAACACAGGCATGTTGAATACCTGGATTTGACAGATCCGTTCACTTGTGACTGCTGGAAACAGGGTTGTAGTTAGTTGTTCAAGCTAATACAGTTCAATGTTGTCGCGCCCTTCCGAGACTGGGTTATGTCTAAACATGGCCAAACAATCCATTCACCTTTTGCACTGTTTTGTAAGCTTCTTATAACAATGTTTTTGTGGTATGCAGCTACGAGGCAGCTCACATGTACTGCAATCAATGAATCTAGTTTTATGTCATTTTATCTTGATGTACAACATTTGTGTGCGGAAATCCCCAAGTGAACGTGTTGCTCTCTGTTAAGTGAACCAGGGAACAAAAACATTTGGAACAGAAGAGGCAGGGCCGTGCCTCTTTTGCAATGAACGTGGATCTAGTGCATGTGAACCAGTGCGTCTGTAGTGACCGGGCGGCAGTGCCTCCGTGCACACACACACATGGCCGTGACTCTGCTTAATGTGAAATCGTGCTTCCAGCGACCTCACGATGTTGCCTCTCCCACTGAACATGACTATGGGAAATTTTGGAATGCCGAGAGGCACGATGGATGTAGAAACATATGCCTTGTTATAGATTCACGACCGTGCTCTTGTGCGAATTGGTGCGTGCCTGTCATGGAAATGCATGGCGGTGAACGAGTTTATCTCTGACTACAAACGTTCGAGTCATGGAGGCACGGACGTGCATCGGCTTCAGGAGTAAGCGTGCCTCTATAGATTATAGATTCTATGTGTGTCAGTGGTAGTGCGGTGCTCCTGCTTCACATAGAACCATGCCTGTTCTGCAAGTTTGACAACTCAGTGCCAAGTTAGCAGAGGCATGGTTCCCCATGCGTGCCAAAGCGAGGGTTGTGCCTTGCTACACCATAGTAACCCATGTCTTGTGGAACGATCCGAGCTGAAATATTGCCGGATGCGCCTCGCTAGTAGCACGTGTCTTTGAAAATAAAATATTTAGGAGATCAACATTTCATGTGTGTAGACCATCACACGCCCTCTGAAAGATTGCTAAAAATAAGATAGATGTCTTTAGCCAAATAACCATGTCCAAGCATAAACTTATACTAGACGAGTATTCCTTGCAACATTTCAAAAGAAGACAATTGTTAATGATTATTCTTCGAGAATTGCCTTGATCATCAGGAGGTCATCAGTGTTTGCAAACCCTTGTCCCAAAAGATCACAGATGACGCTTTGCATCTTCTTCCTTTTCTCCTTCAGCATATGCACCTCTTCCTTCAGAAAATCCCTGTCCAGCTTAATCTCACACCTCTCGTCCTTAAGATTTTGAATGGCACCTGTGAGAGACTTCTGAATGGGCTTGACGTCTTTATCAATGATACCCATCTACTTCTTTTTCCTGTCAATCTTCATGGTAGTTACATTAGTTCTTTCCACAGCTGCAACAAGATTCTTGAACTTAAGGTTCACTTGTTCAATCTTCATTTTAAGCCTGCTTATCTCTTCATTCTGTGCTTGCCTATCATCATTGCTCTCATGCAACATCTCCCAGAGCTTGAGTAGGCACCTCTGCATAATGACAGGCCATCACTACTAGGGAAAACCTTATACACAGAATCTTACCAGTAGCGCTGGACAAGAAGGGGCGCTACTGCTAATTAGCAGTAGCGTGGGCCATAAACAGGGCTACTGCTACCAACTTAGCAGTAGCGCGGCTCGGTAGAACCACGCTACTACTAAAATTGACAGACCGTTCCCGCCACGCTAGGTTTAGCAGTAGCGGGCCCACGTTAACCGCGCTAATACTAATTTAATAGTAGTAGTGCGCTTTTTTTGCAGGTCGCTACTGCTAATTTTGAACCTGGCCACATGGCGGGCCCCGCTTAGCAGTAGCGCCTCTGCCAGAAGCGCGCTACTGCTATCTTATTAGCAGCAGCGCGTTTTACGCTCAGCGCTACTGCTAAACCGCAGCCATACCACCTTTTTCCTCCCCCTCCCCCCTCCCCCATCCCCTCTTCCTTCACTTTCCCCTAGCTCCCACCTCCTCTCTCCCTCACTTTGCTTCTTCCTCACTACTTCTCCCCCCATTACTCTCCTTCTTCTAGATATCTTTCTCTCTCTTTATTACTCCTAGCTAACTACACCACCTCCATTAATGCATCTCCTTTCTCTTTTTCCTTACCCCTCCACTAGTTGAACTTGTCTCCTCCCAAACTAGCTAGCTAGGTAGATCTAGCATTTAGTGAAGTGACCTATGTACCTCCCTAACTAGATCTAGCCTTGTCAAGAAGAGCTTTGTCCACTTTTGATCATTCCATAGGTGTGTGTGGCGACACCTATCGACATCATCATCACCGTGCTCGATCTCGAGATAGGTGATTAAAAATTTATGCTTTTGCAAGAATGGAAATATGTGTATGTGTGCGATATGACATAATCAGGCGATATGATGGAAATTGTGTGTGTGGCATTAGTTGCCGCCGAATTGTGCTTGTGAGTTGCCTTTGTTTTGCCGAAATGTCGATTTATTTCCGTTTCGGCGAATTCCGGGCAAACTCTATATGTCCTATTTTTAGGGAAGGTCATGCCGAATTTTTGTATGACTTTGATGCATGCATGCATTTTTATAATCAATTTGTTTATTATTACCATGCAGGTGTTCATGATGGTCAGTGGAATGATGGTGGACAGGTGGTTGCGGTCGGCGGTGCAGGACATGAAAGAAAATAACCTGACAGAGATTTTATGTCCGTGTTGAAGATGCAAAGGACGAGTTTGGCTCGACCCCTATGACGATGGTCGTGTGATGGCGCATCTGCTCATGACTGGTTTCATGGATGGCTATACTCGGTGGATAATTGAAGATGAGGATGATGATGTTGAGGACGCCGACGGGGCAGGCAATGACAACATGGAGCAAGACGAAGAGATGGTCGATAATGGCGGCGGAGAAGGGGCCGGACATGGCGGCGGGGAAGAGGCCGGGCATGGTGGCGGAGAAGGTGCTAGACATGGCGGTGGAGAAGGGGCCGGACATGGCGGTGGAGAAAACATGGACTCCACGCCGCAGACTTCGTCGGTACTAAGTTCAATCATGCGGGACCCTCATGTTCAAGCACTGCTTCACAAGGAGACGAGTACTGACAGAGCTGCTTCTAGAGAGGAGGCCAAGCTACAGCAACTGGTGGTAGACTCGAACACTCCATTGTATCATGGTTGCAATCCCGAGGTGACCTGCTTGAGTTTCACGCTCGAACTCCTGAAGACGAAGGCTAAAAACAAATGGACCGACACTAGCCTCGATGAGCTTCTCAAGTACCTAAAGGATATTCTTCCCGCGGGGAATCTATTTCCTACTATTGTGGATGAGGCCAAGAAGATCTTGTGCCCTCTTGATCTGCCGCACGTTAGATACCATGCATGCATCAATGATTGCATAATTTATCAAAAGGAGCACGCGGAAAAAACCACCTGTCCGGTGTGCAATGCTTCTCGATACAAGAAGGCCGGGAAGAAATCTCCCCAAAAATTTGTATGGTACTTACCGATCACTCCCCGTCTGCAATGTTATTTTGTAGATCCCAAGGAAGCAAAGCTCATGCGTTGGCATGCGGAGAGGACAAAGCCCGACGATGGAGATGATCCGAAGCTGAGACACCTCGTGGATGAAAGCCAGTGGAGAGCGTTTAAGGGCGAATATCGGTATTTCGCATGTGATGCAAGGAACATCGTTCTCAATGCGTGTACCGATGGCATGAATCCGTTTGGCAACCAGAACACCAACCATAGCACATGGCCCGTGTTTGTATGGATATACAACCTCCCCCCTGGTTGTGCATGAAGTCGAAGTACATACACATGAGCATGCTGATTCAAGGGCCGAAACAACCGGGAAATAATATTAATATGTATCTGGGGCTACTTCAAGAGGAGTTAGACAAGTTATGGAAAACACCGGCTAAGACACGGGACGCCAGCAAAGGCGAGTACTTCTATATGAGAGCCGCACTGATCACGACGGTGCACAACTATCTCGGTTACGGATATGTCGCAGGCCAGGTGTGCCATGGATATTGTGGATGCACGCGGTGCATGGATGATACGACATCTTAGCAGCTAACGTCAAGGAAAGATGGCGGGTCTGGGAAAATCGTGTACATGGGGCATCGAAGATGGCTCAAGAAGGACGACCCGTGGAGATCTATTCAATGGTGAGGCTAAGCATCGACGACCTCCATGTAAGCGGAGCGGCACCGAAATCGATGAGCTATTGAAAACTGGGAACAGTGCCCCGCGCCGGGAAAGACGATGAAAAAGGCGCCGAAGCCGCTGCTGAAGGTATGGAAGACAAGGTCTATTTTCTAGGACTTGGAGTACTGGCACAAACTCGACACGCCTCATTGCCTTGATCAAATGCATATCTGTAAGAATGTCCTTGAGAGCTTGCTTGCGACACTGATGAACATGCCGGATAAGACCAAGGATGGGTCGAAGGCAAGAAAAGACTTGCAAGATTTGAAAATCAGGGAAGATCTGCACATGCCGCCCCATAAAAAGTCAGAGGAGACAGAGACGGAGACAGAGGCGTGGGAGAAGAAGGGAAAAAAAGTAAAGGAAGAGGATTATTGCCCCCCTTCTTGCTTCACCTTAAGTCCGGCTGAGATCGATCAATTCTTCAAGTGCCTTACCGGAATCAAAGTTAGTTCCGGTTATGGTGGGAAGATAAGCAGATTTCTAGACACGAAGAAGAAAAGGTTCAGCAGGATGAAGTCCCATGACTGTCATGTCATGATGATGCAGATACTACCTGTTGCCCTTAGAGGGATAATGGACAAGCACGTCCGTGACATGCTTATTGGTCTGTGCAACTTTTTCGACGTCATCTCTCGAAACTCGATCAGTGTGAAGCAGCTCCGAAGGCTACAAGAAGAGATCATTATGATACTAAATGAGCTTGAGATGTACTTCCCGCCCGCGTTCTTTGACGTCATGGTGCATCTGTGTGTCCATATTGTGGATGACATAATAGACCTGGGGCCGTCATTCCTGCACAACATGATGCCGTTTGAGAGGATGAATGGGATCATCAAAGGATTTGTTCGTAACATGTCCCGTCCGGATGGAAGCATCATCCAGGGCTATCTGACACAAGAGTGCATATCTTTCTGCAAGAATTTTCTATATGGCGTAGACCGGCCGCCTGGTGTTGGTTTGCCCGTTAAGAAGCACACTGGGAGGCTCGAAGGAGAAGGTCACTCCAACGGTCACAGGGAACTGCATGTGGCCTACTCAGATCGACGCAACGACTTTGACAGTGCAAACTTGGTAGTGCTACAACACCTAGACTAGGTAGATTCTTTTGTGGCACTGCACAAAGAAACTGTCGCAAAGAAGTATCGTGACCGGGGGGTATGCAGGACGGACGCCGAAGTTACTAGAGAGCACAACTCCACTTTCCTGCATTGGTTCAAAGAGCATATTCTTGCTAATCCCCTGAAAGAGGGCTCTAAGGACGGATTGCTCATATACGCCTTAGCACATGGCCCCTTGCCAAACTTCGTCACCTATCAGGCATACGATATCAACGGATACATGTTCTACATGGAGGCCAAAGATATGGACAGTGATGATCAAAACTCAGGGGTGACGATGGAATACATGACCGGCAGCGACAACGGCGCAACTGAGAGATTTTACGAAAGGGTCGAGGAGATCTGGGAGCTTGACTACTTTGTACTGCACAACGCGACGATGTTCCGTGTCAGATGGGCTATGAATGTCGAAAGAGAAAACTGGTATTTCACTACCATGACTATACCCGACGCCAAGAGCGCTACCGTGAACGCCATGGTAAAAAACGAGCCATGGGTACATTCTAAGCACGTGACACAATGCTTCTTCATAACCGACCCGAGCAATCCCTGCCGTATTGTCGCAAGGAGACGCAAAAGGAACATCATTGGAATGGATGGAGTCACCAACGAGGAAGACTACGACTAGTACGAAAACCCGATGCGGGAAGATGACGATGACTATGAAGTATACATCAAAAGAAGAATCAATACTACATTACCTAAGAAAGATCGTACTCCATGGAAAAGGAAAAGTCACAATGAGGGGCTCAATTATTCCTCAACGAACAAGAATGGAAAGAAGCTCACTAAAAAACGAAAACGTCGACGCTGAGAAACCGTTATCGGTCAAATGATGTAATATATATGTTCCTATTTTGTATGCACACTTAACCGTTATGGGTCAAATGATGTAATATATATGTTCCTACTTTGTATAGCACACTTAACCGTTATGGGTCAAATGATGCAATATATATCGCCTTAGTTATATACATTGTATCACCTTCCCTTCGTTCCGGCTCTCGGGAAAAAAGGGAAAAGAAAAGAAAAGGAAAAGAAGAAAAGATTACCTTAAAGAAAAGAAAAGGAAAAGAAGAAAAGAAAAGGAAAAGAAGAGAAGAAAAGGAAGAAAAAAAGGAAAAGAAAAGAAAAAGAAGAAACGAAAAGGAAAAGAAAATAGAAGAAACAAACAGGAAAAGAAAAGGAAAATGAAAAATGAAAACAATAGCAGGAGCGCTGGTTGAGTAAAAGCGCTATAGCTACATTATGTAGCAGTAGCGCTATTCCAGAAACGCGCTATAGCTACTTCATATAGCAGTAGCGCTTTTCTTGAAAACGCGCTATAGCTAAGTTAGCTATAGCGCGTTTCCAAGGAAAGTGCTACTGCTATTTTCACATAACCCCCCTCGCGGGCTTCCTTCCTCTCCTTCCTCCCACAATTCCCCCACTCTCTTCTCCCCCTCGTCGCCCTGCCCTCGCCCTCACCGGAGCCCGGGCGGCGACCCCAACGCCGCGCGTCTCCTCCCTCGGCCTCGGCCCCGACCACGACACCGCACGCCTCCGTCCCCGTTGCCCGGCCCCGGCCCCGACGCGCCACGCCTCCCTCCCCTGCTTCCTCCCCTCCCAACCTCGGCCGTCGTCGGGCCCCCCACCGCTCCTCTCTCTCTGCCATTAGATTTCTAGCTAGGGTTCTTCGGTTAATTTACTTAGGTTTTAGTTAGGGCAGTAGGTTAATTAGGTTATCTATTTAGTTAGGCCAGTAGGTTAATTAGGTTATCTATTTAGTTAGGGCACTAGGTAGTTATTTTTTTTGCGGTGATGAATTTAGCTAGGTATCAAACTAGTAGGTTAATTTGGCTATATTATGAACCCTAGGTGCAATTTGAACCCTAGTTAGTATGAACCCTAGTTAGGATTAACCCTAGTTAGTATGAACCCTAGGTTTCAAATTAGGACATAAATTTAGCTAGGTTTCAAATTAGGACAGAAATTTAGGGTTAGGTGTTTTAGGTGTAGTTAAAAGAAAAATTACTTCTTGCATTTTTCTTCAAGTTCTATATTTTTCTTCCTTTTATATGCAAATTTGAAGTGGACATGTGATTTGGACATGTGATGTTTTGGACATGTCATATTTGGAAAATGATGATTATGTGCAGGGTAAATGATCCAAGTGGCCTATGTTTCGCCGGAATGTTGATTCATTTCCGTTCCGATGAATTTCAGTCGCTCGATATGTCCACTTTTTAGCAAAGGTCATGCCGAAATTTCCCGTGAATTTTGGCATGACTTGTGCTAGAAAGTAGGCATATCGAGAGCCGGGATTTACCGGGAAACGGCATTCTGGCAAACCATAGACCTTTTTTATGTCATTTCTCATTTTATTATAGTTTTAGAATTAAACAAGGAGACTTAATCATAGGAAACATGTCGAACAACGAAGAAACTGGGCATTCTGACCAAGATGCAGACGAGATGGATTATGACGGTGAACAACAGTACCTCGACTTTTTGTCTGTTAAGCACAGTCAAGGTTTGCAGGGCGGCCTCGGTGATGGTACTGACGCTGACATCGACATCGACGGCACCGGCACCGATGGCGGCGCCGAGACCGGCGGGGAAGGTACCGGCGGGGAAGATACCGATGGGGAAGGTACCGGCGCCGAAGCCGCTACCGAAAAGAAGAAGCAGAAGAAGCAGAGGATACGAAAACCTAACAAACTCGGCATCGGATGACTGGTGATCACAAAATGGCCCCTGGCAAGTTTGAGCCATTAGAGCCGGAAGAACCTCGCAAGTGCTATGGGAACTAAGTAGGATGCATCCTACGGGAATGCGCAAGCATCAACGACGATGACTTAAGGAGTAAAGAACATTTGAGGCAGTTGCTCCTGACGAAATTGCACAAGAGATTCAAGTTCCCCGACCGGGATGATAGCATAGAGCAACCGTGGGATGATTCAAAGATGAAAAAGATTAACAATCACGCCATGGGCATGTTCAGCAATGATTTGGCCTCCTGGAAAGGGAGGGTGAAACGAGCTATTGAGGCTGAGGAACCCCTGTCCAAGATTCTGGAGGAAAATCCAACACTTATGGAAGAGGAGTTCCAAAAGTTCAAGGACACTTGCGCTACCGAGGCAGCCAAGGCTAAGGCTGCGAAATTCAAGAGCCTTCAGCAAAGGAACACGGGGAAGCATCGCCTCGGAAGCTGTGGCTACCATGGCAAAAGGCTCATATGCGATAAGGAGGACGCGGAACGTGAAGCCGCGGGTCTCCCAGACCCCTTCGCGAAGTTCACCAATGCCTTGGAGCGTGACTTCATCATGGCCCGCTACAAGTGGGACATGGAAAAGAAAGTTTTTTACACGGACCTGATCACGAGGAAATTGATTAGAATACTGGTAATTATTCTTTTACCACCTTACATTTAGCTTTTGATCAAGTCAACTACACATTCGTAAACGGTTCACGTTCCTTCTGCAGGAGAAGCAACACCAGCTTGCAGCCGAAAGCCAGTCTTCATCGATGAGGCCCAAGTGGGACACCCCTCTCAACCGGGCCTTGAACGAACTTAAGGGACTCCCTTTGGACCAGCGGCCGCAATATGGACGTGTGCACGGCGCCGGAGACGACGCCATGTGGAAGGTCTTTCACAACGAGGGTCCGGAGGCCAAGAAGCAGAAAAACAAGTTTAGTCAGGCGGACATCGACGAGAAGGTGAAGCTTGCGTTCGAGAAAAAAGTAGCTGAGGACGCGAAAAAAGCAGCCGAGGAGAAAAATGAGTTGCTACAGCAGGCAGTCGATGCAGCTCTACATGCCTCCAGAAATGATTTCGCTACTAACTTGATCCCGGCTATCATCAACTAGATGAAGGAAAATCCAGACAAGATGGTAGATGATTTCCCCATGCCCAGTTTCATTGGGAGCAACTCGGTGAACAACACCACCGCACCATCACCTGCTCACGCAACCGCGCCTACTCCTGCACCCGCACCCGCACCCGCTCATAGCAGCCCGTCCTTAGTCTCTGGCGCGCTAGGCGGGCCTTCGTCTTTGGCTGAGCTCGACGCCCTCATGGTAATTACATGTCACACCAACATATATCTATAATATTCCATTTTCGTTGCCTTTCGGATGTCTTATGCCGCAGACATGTGTTTGTAGGCCGACGAAACCCCGTGCACCGTACTCTACTTGATCAAAGGCCAGAAGGTGGACGTGGGAAAGGCGGTGATAACGAAGCCCTTGGAACTCACGTTCCACGGCCAGCCGATGCCCGGTGGGCACTTCAGGGTTACCTTGTCGAGTGTGAAATCGGGGCACGAGGATTTGCCTCCTCCAGTACGGCTAGGGAGAGAGGACAACGAGACCCCACCGTGGATTGAAAACTGCAAGGGTTGGGTGCTGCTATGGCCGAAGAATCTTCTTCGTCTGGACCCGGCCGAGAGCACACCAATAACCACACATCAACAAGCAGGTATGAACACCACCACCCCACCTACACAATTACCAGCGCCTGTAGTGCCGAGTGAGAGCGGCGGACGACGTGATGAAGGGGGTCCAATAGTGGCTGATGTAATCGCCCCCATAGAACAAAGTATGGATAATGAGATGGACGAGGACCCTCTTCGGTTCCTCAATATAGGCGCCTATGACGGTGACTTAGATATGATGAGTCAGCCATATGGTGACTTAGGCTATCAGCATGCTGATGATGATATGGATGATCTGCCCGGGCAGGAACGTCCTAGCAGGGATTGTAAGAAGTCTCTCTTCATGCAATCCTCACAGGACACGCTTGAAAATGCCGCCTCAACACAGGCTCAACTAGCTGAGGGTCGTACAGTGCTTAGCCCGACAACACTGGGGCAGGGGTTAAGGAAGGGTCTAGAAGGTCAGCCCAAGAAAAAGGAGAGGAGCAGACCGGGGAAGATAGGCTCTACTGCCTACAAACAAGCCAGAGCACATAGCAGCCAGATGGCAGATTTTGAAGAGCGTGTACCTGTCAAAGGTGCGGCCATGTTCCATGTCACGGGCTAGCCGATGCTTCCGCTGAAACCGCTGGAGGCAATATCAGGGGATCTCAGGAGACTGCATGACCATGTGCTGTCGACCGAGAAAAGCCTACTAGCCTCGAAGGATCTAGGATATCCGACATACGCGGCTCCTGTGCCTGAGGGGAAGTGCTACGTCGACACACGGCCCGCGGAGGTGTTCTTCCTATGGTTTGAGCATATCTTCGAGATGTTTCTGACAAGGCGGCTCGATTGTACAATCGTCCGCCTTTTTGCACTACATATGAGCTCCGTCATGAAGAGAGAAGAAGTCTCGCAAATTTGTGTGGCGGATCCATACTTCATGCACGAGTCCTTCTTGAGTCTGGGCAACTTTGAGCGTAAAATTGCTAGGGAGTACCTCGAAAACTTCATGGTACATAATAAGGACCTGGAAATTGTCCTCCTGACTTATCATCCAAACTAAGTCAGTGCCAGACAACCCTTTCGTACATTTCAATCATTCCTTCTCGCTCATATGGAGAATAATTTGAGGTGTTTTTTTCCCCGCAGCAACGGGCAGGCCATCCTTATTGTTCTTTACCCACGAGTCTCCCACGCTGTGTATTTCGACCCTACCAGAAACTACGAGAAGAAGGACTACACCCACGTAATCAATATTCTAGATGATGCGCTCCAAGGCTTCAGCTTGAGGGGTGGCCACCTGTAGATCAGGAAACAAAGGCACAAGAAGACTGGTTTCTCGCATAAAACTAACTTCTGCTGCATCCATGTCCTAAAACCAAGCAAGAATGATGGGTTCTACCTCCTCCATCTCATGATGGAGTTCAGAAGGGATCACCAAAAGCTTTGCATGACAAGCAGAAATGATGATCATATCCGCAAGTGGGTAGAATCTCATGGAGAAGCGGATTATAAACTTAGAGATGACTTCTTTCGCATCTAGAGGGACATTGCGAAGATCATCATGAAAGAAGTCGTCGAAGAGAAGGGGATGTTCCACCATCGCGAGCTGACATCCGAACTCGCATAGGCATGGAACATCAAGACCTCACGCCGTTCAAGAAGCTAGGGTCCATCCTCGATGATATGGAAGGATGGAACTTCTAGTGATTTACGATGCCGATGATGATGATATGTGTCAGTTGAACTTGTATAGTTTCTGTAGCGATGAAACTTTGTGATGTCCACGGACCCTGCCGAACTTGCGTAACGCTACTTTGTTAGTTTGGGTACGATGACCTGCGTACCTCTAGTTAATTAGTTTGCGTACGATGAAACTGTGTTGATTATTTGTATGTTTCTATATGTTGCATCTAGTTGCTAACCCTTTCTTTTTCGTGTTGCTCAAGTATATTTTGTTGCATATGATTGTACATTCTCTTGATGAAGATGCATCTCTAACAGGTACCTAGATTCTTGATGGCGAAGAAGCAGTGCTTTGTCGTGTACAAAGGGAAGGTTCCGGGAGTGTACGACGAGTGGCCTGAGTGTCAGGCGCAAGTGGAGGGGGTCTCGGGCGCCAGCCATAAAGGCTTCAAAAGCAGACAAGAAGAAGAAGCTAGTTACTTAAGGTTCACGCTAGTGTGAGAGAGGACTCATAACCGCTGCCTCATGTACTGCATAGTTCCGCTCTCACTCATAGTGATAGCTCTTCTCGCGTATATCATTGTTTAGATGGATGACGATGTAGTTGCAAGTATTCGAAACTTGTATCGCTATTTTCGAGATGATGATGAGAGACCACTTTGTGTTGGATGATGATTATGATGATGACATGATTTGATGAGACTATTTGTATGTATATGCTATGATTACATTTGTATGTGTATGATTTGCTAAAGATTATTGTATAAAGCCTGTTCAAATACAAAACAAATATGTAGAAAAAAAAATAAAAACTAATAAAACTAGCAGTAGCGAGGGTAATAAAGTTAGCAGCAGCGCACTCTTACAAGTAGCGCGGCTTAATTAAAAGCGCTGCAGCTATTTGCAGTAGCGCGTTGCTCCAAAGCACGCTACTGCTACCCATGTATAGCAGTTGCGTGGGCCCACTCGTGCTACTGCTACATGTTAGCTGTAGCGTCGTATCAGTAGTGCAGGTACCCGCGCTACTGATACACCAAATACCCCCGCTACTGCTAGGCTTTTCCCTAGTAGTGCATGGGTGGTCAACCCATTCGACGACTCCACAGTTCACGCCTCTCTGCGAACAAAAAGGAACAAAATGAACAGAAACTATTAATATACTGCTCAAGCTCTGGGATATAATAAAGTTGACATATACTTGGTTTATAACCTCATTCAACTAACTATGTGTTGTGCTTATGTAATGTGGCACGTCAATGGTTAGGTATCCGCATCACTAATTATGTACTTCGCCCACCCTGTCCACGGAGTTATTTCAAAATTGTACTTAGTTTCTTTTAAGCCAGCTTCAATTAATATGGAGCGACCTTTCCAGCCAACTTATTTAGAGAGCTTTTTTAAGAATATACTGACCATTAAACAGAACTCCCTTTGTAAAAAAACATGAGAGTGTTTAGATCACAAAAGAAGTGATCTAAACGCTCTTATATTTCTTTACAGAGGGAGTACAATCTATGATTAGCTAATTATAGAGAGCTATGTATAATAAGTAGTGATCTTTAACTTTTATGTAAACTAAAAGGACAAGTGATCAGTCTTCTTTGGAGACTACATGTCCTATATCCAACCAGTTTGATTCAAAAAGAAAGTAGCACGGATTTTTGAAAGTGACTAACTTTCACAGCACAGCCGTAGAACCTCCTTCCCGTGTCACTTCCTTCAAAGGCCACACATCTGAAAGGCTTGGTATCATGAAGAACGCAATCCATAGGACGGTCGACTTATTTACCACAAAAATCCCAGTCTTTAATGGTATCAGAGTTCTCCTACAAGGACACATGAATGTTTAGAGCTGAGAACTTTTGTTGGGAAAACAAAACCCTAGTTCAACACTCCGTATGTAGCAGGAATTCACCTACATAGAAATCAAAATCCAGCTCAAGGAAGTTCAAGCCTTCCTTCATTCTCTCTTCTCTGATCTTTGGTGTTGACATGGCACGGAGGATGTGAGCAGATGCGGTGTCGTAGGTGGCGTCGAATTCGTGAGGAGAGAGAGAGGGGGGAGAGAGATAGTGAGAGAGCGAGAGGGGAAATGAAAGCGAGGGACTTCGGCATGGTCCAGCTCAACAAAAGATTCCACCTACTCGCCAGACACAACGCCCCCCTTTTTTTGCGCTGGGATGGCCAGGAGCCATTTACTTTTCCCAGTAATTTCAGTTTTGGCAAGTGAGTACACAAAATTACTTCCCTCTCCATAAATAATCCATAAATACAACGTTATGTGCATCTCCTCTCCCGAGTCACTTGCTCTTTCGCTCCCTCCTCTTGTCTGGTTCCTTCCGTCTTACTTCCTTTGTCTTCCTCACTCTAAAGTCCACACATATAGATCTACGGTTCGTCCACTTCCTCTGAAATACAGTAATTTTCCCCCCTCTGCTGATTACTTATGCGTCGTGCAGTGGGTTTTGTTAGTTGGATTCTTGCTGTATATTACCCTTTTAATTTTATTTTTTGTGATAAGATCTTACCCCTTTTAAGGATCTATAGGGGAATAATCTTGGAGGACTACAGTTGATTTTTTTCCAGCTAGTTCCCTGCCAGCTAGTAGATTTGAGGAGGTCTGTGCGTGTTTTTTTTATTTTTATAGACACTGACATCAAGGGATGTCACCAAATCAGCATTCGCTCTGCTCTATCTTACTCGTTGAAATGAGCATGTATCAGTGATGTATAGTCCTTTAATTTTATGTACCATTACCCGAGTGTTGAAATAAATGGGTCTATATAGTCATTCTCATTGGATACCAGTATCTATAATAATTAATGAACCCGAGTCTTATATATTGTTACATCTTGCAGACAAGCATGGTGTGTGGTGTTTGCAGGAACCTCAATTGTCCAAGTGTTGAATCTGATGTTGCCCAATCTTTCTTGATTGTGCCTTTGCCTCGTCGTTATGAGTCGTGCCTGGTAAGTTTTACTATCAATCACGTGGCTACTAAAAATCCTTCGTCACTGTCATTGCTAGATTTACCTTTATCCGCAGTCAGAAGCCACGCGTATTCCCGCGCAACAAAATATACTGCGCATGGTTGTTTTTATTTTTATATGCCTTGATGTAATTAGAAGCTCAACTGTGTTGTATAGGTTTAATAAAATATCATAAATGGTGCCTGTGCTAG
Organism: Thinopyrum elongatum; assembly: GCA_011799875.1. Classification (NCBI taxonomy): domain Eukaryota; kingdom Viridiplantae; phylum Streptophyta; class Magnoliopsida; order Poales; family Poaceae; genus Thinopyrum; species Thinopyrum elongatum. The sequence continues at coordinate 441,493,598 of CM022299.1, forward strand.
AAAGCCAAGTAATTACAAGAAAAAAATACACTTCTATGCATTTTTCTAAAAAACAGTAAAACTTTTATGTATTTTTTTTTATTTTTACTTTTTTTTGCAGTATGTCCCATGCTACTACCGGAAGCAGGTCCTTTCTTTGATCTCTTTATGGAAAGAAGAAGCTTTTGTGGATGGTTTTGACGAAGAAGATTTTGACCTTGTGTTTGGCACTACTGAGGAATTGTCTTACAAGATTTAGTTTACAGATGGCAACCACATGTCTAAGTTTCATGGACGTGGATGGGAAAAGTTGATACGTGACTATGATCTATTTTACGGTGATATTATTAAACTAGATTTGCAAGGAGAAGATTTCTTCTTTCACATTGATATGATGTTGAGTGAATCTCGAGGAGGTCACAAAGCCTTTCCCGAACCTTCTGTTGGTATGTTCTGATCTCTTATGTAGATGTTACTTGACTGAATATTTGTTCTAGTTTAACATTTATCTATTATAATTTTACCATGGCATGCCGTTCGCATTTATATGCTCAATCTTTGTGATATAATGTATTAAATCTTTCTTTGTGCTGACAATGTAGTTTAAAACTGTAATTTCCCTTTTAAATACCATTTTTCGCTTATTTTAGTTTTAACTGCTCTATTTACTGCTTCACACATAGTGGCTAATACATGGTTGTATTTATTTAGCTCTTGAAGGTCTCAGTTTATCACAGAGGAGCTACATAGACAAGACAGTCTACACCCGGGGCATAAAACTTTCCTATATTCACGTGGCGTGCATGACTAAGCTAGTCTTAAATGCTAAACACATCCCTGCCATTACCTTTGTGCACTGTCTATGTTTCACCAACGTTCACACAGACCGTTTGGTACGTCATTGTTTCTTTCTCTAATCCACCATCCACATGTTTGTTGTCCTAATTTAATGCTAGAATGATTTGTTCTTGTACAGAAAATCCCGGCTGTTGTTACCAATGACCTTAGGATGAAGTTTGGATATCTTCCTCTTAAGGGGAGCATCAAGCTTGTTCAAATTTTCAACACTGTTGTTTTGCCTGGCACCTACTGTATACACAAAGATGGAAGGATGGCGATCATCGGGTTTTCTACTTTTGCAGATGCAGCCAGGCTGGCAGTTGATTGGGTTGTACTCATCAGTATCCAGCGATGCACTGTGGGCAGCAAGGACTTGCTCTCACTTGTGATCACCGGTCTCTACAAAAAAACGGCATGATGCGAGACGTGTGCAGTGATGCTGGGATGGCATTACACCGTATAAATGTTAACTAGTAGTATCAAGTTAAGTATCGTATGTGTGTTATTTCAGACTATGCGTGTAGTTGAAATCCTCATGATACACTACTAATATAACTTATTAGTTCAAATCCTTATTCAAACTATGGTACCGAAAGCAGATGCTAAGCTAAACGTGGTTGTTGTTGTTGTTGTGGGTGTGTCTCTCTGTTCGAAATGTTTCCTCCGACATGTTTGCTCAGAGAGGCACTTGAATCTAGGGGAGGTCCGGTCCTATGTTAAGAAGGCTCATGGTCATGCCTCTGTGTTTCCATTATTTTAGCTGACTCGTCTAGTAAGAGAGGCACGACCGTGAAGTTAGTGAAGGCACGGGTCTATAGTGAAAGAGGACACGGTTGTGCCTCTCAGCTGTCATTATTTCAGGTGAGTCATGTACTCAGAGAGGCACGTCGGTTAAGCTAGTGGAGGCACGGTCCCATATTAAGAAGAAGAGTTACGGTCGTGCGTCCCATTTTAAGAAGAAGAGTTATGGTCGTGCGTCCGTCTTCAATATGTTTGTAGTGACGCGTTGCTCAGAGAGGCATGTTCGTGAATCAAGTGGAGGCTTGGCCAGCATGTTATCATTGGTTCAGCTGACTCGTGTACTCAGGGAGGCACATCCGCGAGGCTATTCTAGTCACTATTCTTGCAACGACATTAGTCTAAATAGGTGAAACCGTGTTGCTGCAACAACTCTGTCCTTAGAACTGTCTTTCCAGATCCACCGAACCCATCACTTCTAGATGGAGTCCGATGCTTCTAGCGCCAAGAGGGTAAGGCTCGTGCCACCGGCGACGCATTCCTTTGGGTGTTTGGCGGTACTGGCAGGAACAGGTGAGGGTCCGCTCATAGGATCTGAGGAACACGAAAAAAAAAATTGTCCGGACCGCCTCAGCAACCTTCCGAGCGGCATCCTAGGTGAGATCATCTCCCGCTCCCCACCAAGGATGGCATTCGCACTCAAGTCCTTGAATCTCCGTGGCGCCCTCTATGGCGCACCGCTCCTCTTAATCGCGACTGCCGTGAGATCCCTGCCGCTGGTATTTTTAAGCCTCTAGAAACAGTTCATATCGAGAAAATCTCCATAGCGCCCCGCGGTGAACCTCCCACCTGGGAGCTTGCCTGTGAAAGACACTTCGGAACTCAGTGCCATCGCAAATCTGGCACTAATGATATGACCCTTCCGGAAGCCATCCTCTCCGCCCATGGGGGCGCAGTTCACCGCCTCTGCATACCGGCGTGCTATCTCCAGTCCAGACCCTCCGCCGTTGACGCCTGGCTCAAATCATCCAAACTGGACAATCTCCAGGTGCTCGAGTTCTATTACATGTTCCCAGATTTTGTGAGAGACTGTGTCACACGACCACTCACATGGCCTTCATCTGCGCCCTTTGCACCGGCGTCCTTCTCTCGGTTTGCCTCCTCTCTACACACCGCCACCTTTGCTCTTTTCCAAATACAAGACAATTACGTTCGGGCTCTTAAACTACCACTGCTCAGGAGACTTTCACTTGTGGACATTGATATATCAGACGTCTCGCTGCAAAGCATCATCCACTCTAGTTGCCCCGCACTTCGGTGCCTTCTGCTTACTTGGAATATGGAAAGCCGTTGCATCAGAATAAACTCACGTAACCTTGTAAGCATTGGAATTCGCTGTGGACATGGCGAACTTGTTATAGAGGATGCGCCCTCACTTCAATGGTTGCTTAATGATATTCTGATTAACAACTTGCAGATAAATGTCATATCTGCACCTAAATTGGAGACCGTGGGAAAATTCCATGATTTTTTCTCTGAATCCAAGGTCACGCGTAACCCTACAGTTATCCATGTACTTATTTTTCAGCTGCATTTGTCCGAGTAAACAAGTTTCATGTAATACAAAATTTTATTCAATTTTAATATCATTGAGCGTGCACCATGCAGGGTTTGCCGACGGTCAGCCTATCAACAGTGCTTCAAACAGTCAAGACCTTGCTTATCAAGATGTGTTTTGAAGTGGACGTGGTCGTTTCCTTGATGCAATGCTTTCGAAGCCTTGAGAACTTGTTTATCGAGGTGATGATTCTCACACACATTGAAAGCCCATAACATGCATACTCTACTACTTCCCCTGTCTATCTTAAAAAGCTTGTCTTACATTTGTCTGTAAATGGATACACCCGTGGCTAGACATGTTTTGGTATGACATACACCCATATGTACAAAAATCTAATAAATACTTTATCAGGACGGAGGTAATAGAATTAATCGTTCATCTGCTCTTTCAACAGAATCTCTCTTTTTAGACCTTACGTATTTTCAATCTTCATGTACATCTAGGGAGGAATCTATTACGGGGAAACAAATACGTGGCGTCGTAAGCACCGGGTGTTTCTCAAACAACATGACTTTCGTTTGAAGACAGTAATGCTGGATGACTATGAACCCTACTTGGTAAACATTGAATTTGTGAGATTCTTTGTGCTGAATGCAAGCAAGCTTGAGACCATGAGGCTTAGCTATCGCTTCCACCAAGACTTCACGGAAGAATTTTACGAAAAGCAACAAAAGGATCTTCTGTGGCACAAAAAGGCTTCTCAACGTGTTCGCCTTATATTATCAGCAGCGTGCAAGCATCGATTCTTTTATTTAAAACTCACACGTGTTGAATACCTGGATTTGACGGGCCCATTCAGCCGTGACTGCTGAAAACAGAGCTGGAGTAAGTTGTTCAAGCTTGCAGGGTTACATGTTGTTGCGCCCTTTTGAATGTGGGTTTTGTCTGAACATGAACAAACAACCCTTATACTTTTTTGCACCGTCTGTAAGCTTGCCATAACAATCCTTTGTTAGAAATTCTTGTAACTGTGCTCGTCTTCTAACAGGCGGCACAAGCAGTAAACATTTTTTATTTGGTACCATTTGTTAAGGCTTTATATTATGTTACTAGATTGGTTTTGTGATGTAGAGCAGTACACAACTGCACGAAAAAAATCATTGAAGCTGTAAAAAATATAATTGTTGTTAGACCTGTAGAACTGTATTTGCCTCAATCAGGCAGCTGTTTTATAAGAGCTATAGAATAGGTTGTAAACCCGTGGATCTACTGGTTGTAAACTCGTGCCCCGTGCTACCGGACGTCCGTGCCTCCCACAGTGAATGTTTCAGCGCAAACATTCTAAATATTTAGTCATGACCCTGACTCTTGTTAGTATAGGACCATGCTCCTGATAATGAACTTGTCAGTGGGAACATTTCCAATACCGAAGCACGTATGTGCTTCATTCGCCCGTAGAACCGTGCCTCTCGTGACCTAACGGTTGTTGTTACCGATGACCCTAGGCTGAAGCTTGGATATCTTCGTCTCAAGGTCAGACTTGGTCTAGAAACTTCACAATCGTGGTTCTCTAACTGAGTATTCGCACCCATGCCTCTGCCACAACACTTTTGTGCATCCATAGGGTTGGTACCCGTGCCTCGAGAAGCCTCACAGTCTACGTGCCTATAGAGGCTTCACTTTGGTGTCTCTTGTGGCTGCATCCATGTACATGTGCCTCAGGTGACCACACTGTGACTCTACGTGCCTATGGTGCCACACGCCCGTGGCTCTAGAGGTTTCATAACCGTGGCTCTCTATCTCAGTATTCGGACCTCTGCTACCACACTTTTGTGCACCCAGAGAGGGTTGATACCGAGCCAGGCCTGGAGAAACCCCACGCCCGTGCGTGTAGTGGTTTCACATCAGTGCCTCCGGTGCCTGCATCTACGTGCCTCACGTGACACGACCGTGACTCTTACGTGCCCGTGGAGCCACACGCCCATGTGTCCAGAGTCTTCACAACTGTGCCTCTGCCAACTGAGTATTCTCACCCATGCCTCTGCCACCACACTTTTGTGCATCCAGAGGGTTGATACTCGTGTCTCGAGAACCCCGACGTCCGTGCCTGTAGAGGCTTCACTTCTGTGCCTCCGGCACCTGCATCCACGTGCCTCACATGACACTTGCCGTGACTCTTACATGCCCGTGGTGCCACACCCTCGTGGTTCTAGAGAATTCACAACCATGCCTCCCTAACTGAGTATTCCGAAACATGCCTCTGCCACCACAATTTTGTGCATCCAGAGGGTTGATACTCGTCCATGCATGTAGTGTATTCACTTTGGTGCCTCAAGTGCATGCATCCTCGTGCCTCACGTGACACGAGCCATGACCCTTACGTGTCTGTGGAGCCACATGCCCGTCGGTCCAGAGACTTCACAATCATGCCTGTCCAACTGATTATTCTCACCCATGCCTCTGCCACCACACTTCTATGCATCCAGAGGGTTGATACCTGTGTTTGGAGAATCCCCACGTCCGTGCATGTAGAGGCTTAACTTCAGTTCCTCCGGCGCCTGCATCGATGTGCCGCACATGACACTTGCTGTGACTCTTAAGTGCCCGTGGCGTCACACCCCCGTGTCTCTAGAGACTTCACAACCATGCTCTCTCTAACTGAGTATTCGGACCCATGCCTCTGCCACCACACTTTTGTGCATCCAAAGGGTTGATACCCATGCCTCGAGAAGCCGCATGTCCGTCGAGCCCGTGACTAGCCCACCACCCCATCGAAATCTTCTACTTTAGGTACATTTATATATAATTTAGGAAAAAAGGTGAATCATGAAACACTAACCCTCTTTCCAGATCCACCGCACAGAGAGTTCCAACGGAGGCCGCACGACCATGGCAATGGAGATGAAGAAGCGTGCCTCTAGCAACAAGAAGATGAGGTTCGCAGTTGTACACGTGCCCTCTAAGATTGTTAAGGGGAGCGGTGATGGCTCACCCACTGGATCCGAGAACCATGTTGAATCTGGTCTGGACCGCATCAGCGACCTCTCGGACACCATCCTCGGCGAGATCATCTCTCGCCTCCCCACAAAGGAGGGCATCCGCACACAAGTCCTCGCATCTCGGTGGCGCCACATATGGCTGATACGTCTCCAACGTATCTATAATTTTTGATTGTTCCATGCTGTTATATTATCATTCTTGGATGTTTTACAATCATTTTATATCATTTTTTGGTACTAACCTATTGACATAGTGCCCAGTGCCAGTTGCTGTTTTCTGCATGTTTTTTACATCGCAGGAAATCAATACCAAACGGAGTCCAAACGCCGCGAAACTTTTTGTGGATTTTTTTGGACCAGAAGACATCCAGTGGGCCGGAGAAGCACCTGGGGGGTGCTCCGAGGGGAGCACAACCCACCAGGGCGCGCCTGGGGGCCCAAGCGCGCCCAGGTGGGTTGTGCCCACCTCGGCCGCCTCCCGCACCGCCTCTTTGCTCTATAAATACCCCAATATTCCAGAAACCCTAGGGGAGTCGACGAAAATCAATTCCAGCCACCGCAAGTTCTAGAACCACCAGATCCAATCTAGACACCATCACGGAGGGGTTCATCATCCTCATTGGTGCCTCTCCGATGATGCGTGAGTAGTTCATTGTAGACCTTCGGGTCCGTAGTTAGTAGCTAGATGGCTCTCTCTCTCTCGTTTGATTCTCAATACAATGGTCTCTTGGAGATCCATATGATGTAACTCTTTTTTGCGGTGTGTTTGTTGGGATCTGATGAACTTTGAGTTTATGATCGGATCTATCTTTTTATCCATGAAAGTTATTTGAGTCTTCTTTGATCTCTTATATGCATGATTGCTTATAGCCTCGATTTCTTCTCTGATATTTGCATTTTGTTTGGCCAACTTTATCTATTTATCTTACAATGGGAAGAGGTGCTTTGTGATGGGGTCGATCTTACGGTGCTTGATCCCAGTGACAGAAAGGGAAACGACACGTATGTATCGTTGCCATTAAGGATAACAAGATGGGGTCTATTTCTACATAAATAGATCTTGTCTATATCATGTCATCGTTCTTATGGCATTACTCCGTTTTTCCACGAACTTAATACACTAGATGCATGCTGGATAGCGGTCGATGTCTGGAGTAATAGTAGTAGATGCAGGCAGGAGTCGGTCTACTAATCTTGGACGTGATGCCTATATAATGATCATTGCCTGGATATCGTCATGAGTATTTGAAGTTCTATCAATTGCCCAATAGTAATTTGTTTCCACCGTTTGCTATTTTTCTCGAGAGAAGCAACTAGTGAAAACTACGGCCCCCGGGTCTCTTCTTTGATATATTTGCCTTCAAGATCTATTTTGCTATTCGCTCTTTTATTTATTTGCAACTTTTATTTTCAGATCTATTAATCCAAAAACCCAAAAATACCTTGCTGCAATTTTTACTTATTTATTTTATCTCGCGTTCCCGCGAGATCTATTTATCCAATCTACTACAATTTTATCTATCTCGTTACCCGGAAGGGATTGACAACCCCTTTAACACGTCGGGTTGCAAGTATTTATTCTTTGTGTGCAAGAGTTGTTTACGTGGTGTTTCGTGGTTCTCCTACTAGTTTGATAACCTTGGTCTCATCACTGAGGGAAATACCTACCATTGCTGTGCTTCATCATCCCTCCCTCTCTGGGGAAAAATTGACGTAGTTCTAGCAGACATCAAGAGGAGTTTCTAGCGCCGTTGCCGGGGAGACATCATCAACATCAACCAGGTTCCTAATCACAAATTTCATCTCCTTGCAATTTACATTATTTGCCATTTTCCTCTTGTTTTCCTCTCCCCCACTTCACAAAAATTTGCCGTTTTATTCGCCCTCTTTTCCGTTCGCCGTTTTCTCGTCAGATCTGTTTTTGTGTGCAATCTTGTTGACTACTTTTGTCGTTATGGATAGTTCTTCCTCTATTGCGTACACCCCCGAGAACGAGGTTCTTAACTTTAAACAAAGGGGAGGGGAGAATCTAAAAGATGCTTGGTATAGGATTTGCAATGCTCATAATAGATCTATCCGTAAGCAATCTACCGTTGTTCTTCTTCGCTGTTTTTATGTGGGCATCACCACTTGGTATAGATTCGTCCTTGATACGATTACCGGTGGAAATTTCTTGATGTGTCCCTCTATTGATGCTTTTAATGCTATGGGAAATTTAGTGGGTTCACCACCGCTTATGATTAATGAAACAACTTTGACTCTCGAGCATGTTATGGAAAGACTAGATGCTATTGAAAAAAAAATGCTTACCGAAGAACATATTGAAAACATGGATAAAAAGATGCATAATTTTGCTACTAAATTTGGGTCAAAAGCGGGGGAAGTTTTTAAGTTGTTAAAAGAAAAGGGGACCGTGATTCATGAAAGAATTGAAGAAAGCCCGTGTTGGATTGATAAATTGGAAGAAATCTTTAGTAATCTAAGTACGGCTTTTGCTTCCACCAAAACTCCCATAAAATTTGGCAAGACTACCCAAGTTACTAAAAACAAGGGTGCAACTTCTAGCAATGATAAAGGAGATCTTAAGATGATTAGTATCCATCTCGATTTTATTGAAGTGATAAGAGACCCTTTTTGCAAGAATGAATTTTTCAATCTCGTGCCTAGAAGTATTGTCGTTGAGAATTTATATGCTAAATCCTTGAAGAATTCTAAGTGTTTGATCTAGGAGTTGGAGGACAAAGATGACAATACGTAGATCTTTTGCGTTATGCCTAGCTAGGGGCGTAAAATGATAGCGCTCGTTGGGAGGCAACCCAACTTGTATCTTTTTGCCTTTTGGTTTTCTTGCTGTTTTCAATAAAATACCCAATTATGCCTCTGATTAGATGTGTTTTTGTGGTTTAAATTAGTGTTTGTGCCAAGCAAAGCCTTTGGGATGATTTGGGTGATAGTTGATTTGATCTTGTTGGAAAACAGAAACTTTTGCATCCAGCAAAACAATTTTGAAAATTCACAGCAGCGACTAAAAATTCTGAATGTTTTACACAAGATTTATATACAAATTGCCTCTGTTTTCCTAATTTTTGAGAAATTTTGGAGTTACAAAAGTATGAGAACAATTCGTATCTTTGTAGACTGTTCTGTTTTTGACAGATTCTGTTTTCTTTGCATGGTGTGCTTATTTTGATGAATCTATGGTTTCCTTTGAAGAGTTTTTGCCATAGAAAAGTTATAATACAGTAGATATAATGCAAGAACAAAATTTGAATGGGTTTTATACAGTACTTAAAGTAAAGATTGGTTTTCTTATACTAACGGATCTCATGAAGGTTTTGTTGAGTTTTGTGTGATTGAAGTTTTCAAGTTTTGGGTGAGATTACGGTGGATGAAGGAATAAGGATTAGCAAAAGGCTAAGCTTGGGGATGCCTGAGGCACCCCAAGGTAATATTCAAGAAGTATCAAGCAACTAAGCTTGGGGATGTCCCCGAGTGGCATCCCCTCTTTCTTCTAACGACCATCGGTATTTTACTTGGAGCTATATTTTTATTCATCACATATTATGAGTTTTGCTTGGAGCGTCTTGTATGATATGAGTCTTTGCTTGTTTTTTTTGTTATTTTAAGTCTTGAATCCTTGCTGGACACACCTTTTTGAGAGAGCCAAAAATTATGCTATGCTTGCTCCTATGCTTCACTTAAATTTTTAGAGCCTTGGAATTGCTCTAGTGCTTCACTTATATCTTTTTGAGCACGGTGTGCTTTATTATTTTTGAAGAAATGCTCTCATGCTTCACTTAGATTTATTTGAGAGTTAGTAAAATTTTGAAGAAATTCTCTCTTGCTTCACTTAGATTAATTTGAGAGAAAGAAATATTATGCTCATGTTCTTCACTTATATTTGTTTGAGCTTATTAAATGCAACATATGAAACTAGTCCCAAAGTGATAGATATTCAAGAAGGATATAATAAAAAATTTCATGAAGATCATTGGACAAAATAAACTTTGTTCTTAGTAATAGTTTTGAGATATGACGATATAATATGAGAGCCATGTTAATGAGTAATTATGCTTTAGTAAGAATATTGGTGTTAAGGTTTGTGATTCCCTATGCAAGTACGAAAGTCAATAGTTATGCAATGGAACTATATCTTACTTATGGTGCATTATTCGGTGTTACTTATGCTTAATGCTTGTTTATGAGATTATTCGTTTCTTGGTTGGGCGCTTCTCAATCTTTTTGCTAGCCTTCATTTGCACTAAGTATGATCACTACTTGTGCATCCAAAACCCTTTAAACCAGTTTGCCATATGAGTCCACTATACCTACCTATATGCGGTATTTCCGTGCCGTTCCAAGAAAAATTGTATGTGCCATCTCTAATTTTCAAAATAAATTTCTCTTTTGTGTGCTCGTACCGCTCGCGAGGAGGTGAGGGGTGGCCGATATTTTCCATGCTAGATGTGTTATTCTCACGATGAGTGTTTATCCACTTGTCATTGCACGAGAGTACGGCAAAGGTATTAGGGATGCCCAGTCCCGAAATGAAAAATGAATTTACTTTATGTTGTCAAATAATAAATTCCTTGGAAAGTGTTGGTATGGAGGGCACCCATGGATACGGCTAGCCATGGAAAGTGAAAGAAATGGTGGAAAAAGGAATAAACTTTATTTTCTGTTTGGGAACCGCCTATGATATATCTAGCATGGAAAGTGTTGGGAGCTCTAAGTCATTTTCATTGGTGAGAAAAGTATGCCTCTCAAAATGTTTTTATCTCTCAATTTAGGCTTTGAGCTCTGGCACCTCTACAAATCCCTACTTCCCTCCGCGAAGGTCCTTTCTTTTACTTTACGCAATTTTTATTTTTAATTTGAGTCTCCATCTTCTCTTATAAAGCAACAACTAAGGGGCACTATGATCGTACTTGAGCATTGGGTGTAGCTAATATTCGAGTGTGTTTCATGAATAGATCAATGATTGAGCATCACGGGCTCGGGATAACTTGCTTTAGCGTTGATATTTTGAAAGACATGGTTGCTTGTTGATATGCTTGAGTATTTAAGTTGTCATGTCAAAACTAGACTATTGCTTTGAACCATATAAAAGTCCAAATGTCCATGCTATTAAGAAAAGAATATGTGATGAACATGTTAGGCAGCATTCCACATCAAAAATTCTGTTTTTATCATTTACCTACTCGAGGACGAGCAGGAATTAAGCTTGGGGATGCTGATACGTCTCCAACGTATCTATAATTTTTTATTGTTCCATGCTGTTATATTATCATTCTTGGATGTTTCATAATCATTTTATAATCATTTTATAACATTTTTTGGTACTAACCTATTGACATAGTGCCCAGTGCCAGTTGCTGTTTTCTGCATGTTTTTTACATCGCAGGAAATCAATACCAAAGGGAGTCCAAACGCAGCGAAACTTTTTGTGGATTTTTTTGGACCAGAAGACATCCAGTGGGCCGGAGAAGCACCTGGGGGGTGCGCCGAGGGGAGCACAACCCACCAGGGTGTGCCTGGAGGCCCAGGCACACCCAGGTGGGTTGTGCCCACCTCGGCCGCCTCCCACACCGCCTCTTTGCTCTATAAATACCCCAATATTCCAGAAACCCTAGGGGAGTCGACGAAAATCAATTCCAGCCACCGCAAGTTCCAAAACCACCAGATCCAATCTAGACACCATCATGGAGGGGTTCATCATCCTCATTGGTGCCTCTCCGATGATGCGTGAGTAGTTCATTGTAGACCTTCGGGTCCGTAGTTAGTAGCTAGATGGCTTTCTCTCTCTCGTTTGATTCTCAATACAATGGTCTCTTGGAGATCCATATGATGTAACTCTTTTTTGCGGTGTGTTTGTTGGGATCCGATGAGCTTTGAGTTTATGATCAGATCTATCTTTTTATCCATGAAAGTTATATGAGTCTTCTTTGATCTCTTATATGCATGATTCCTTATAGCCTCGTATTTCTTCTCCGATATTTGGGTTTTGTTTGGCCAACTTGATCTATTTATCTTGCAATGGGAAGAGGTGCTTTGTGATGGGTTCGATCTTACGGTGCTTGATCCCAGTGACAGAAAGGGAAACGACACGTATGTATCATTGCGATTAAGTATAACAAGATGGAGTCTATTTCTACATAAATAAATCTTTTCTACATCATGTCATCGTTCTTATTGCATTACTCCGTTTTTCCATGAACTTAATACACTAGATGCATGCTGGATAGCGGTCGATGTGTGGAGTAATAGTAGTAGATGCAGGCAGGAGTCGGTCTACTAATCTTGGACGTGATGCCTATATAATGATCATTGCCTGGATATCGTCATGAGTATTTGAAGTTCTATCAATTGCCCAACAGTAATTTGTTTCCACCATTTGCTATTTTTCTCGAGAGAAGCCACTAGTGAAAACTACGGCCCCCGGGTCTCTTCTTTGATATATTTGCCTTCAAGATCTATTTTGCTATTCGCTCTTTTATTTATTTGCAACTTTTATTTTCTGATCTATTAATCCAAAAACCCAAAAATACCTTTCTGCAATTTTTACTTATTTATTTTATCTCGTGTTCCCGCGAGATCTATTTATCCAATCTACTACAATTTTATCTATCTCGTTACCCGAAAGGGATTGACAACCCCTTTAACACGTCGGGTTGCAAGTATTTGTTCTTTGTGTGCAGGAGCTGTTTACGTGGTGTTGCGTGGTTCTCCTACTGGTTCGATAACCTTGGTCTCATCACTGAGGGAAATACCTACCGTCGCTGTGCTGCATCATCCCTTCCTCTCTGGGGAAAAACCGACGTAGTTCTAGCAGACATCAATGGCGCACCGCACCTCTCGATCTCGACTTTCGTGCGATCCCTGACACTCGTTCTACTAGCTCTCTGGAAAAAATCTATTGCGAAATCATCCGCATTCTCCCCAGCAAGCAAATCATCTAGAAAACATACGTCGGAACTCAATGCCGACATCTTAGTTGCAACTGGCGCGGATGTCGGTGTACTAAAGTTTGGGCCCTTTGGTACCCCTTACTTGTGCACGGGCAGTCGCAGCCGCACCTGCTGTGAGGCTTGGCGGGGGCAGTTGGAGGCAAGATACAAGACAACGAAGACGGCGTCCAAGCCAGTAACTTGGGAGCAGAAGACAAGCTGGAGCCCTGGCAAGATCCTTGCCGGGGCGGCTCGCGAGCCCCCGGCAAGATCCTTGCCGGGATGACTTGCGAGGCACTGACAAGAACACCACCCTTGAGGTTGAGAGCTCTGACACCATCAACAACATCAAGACCAAGACTCAGGGGCACATGCGTGGTGGCATGTAGATCTTCGTGAAGACCAGAGAGCGGATTTCCCAGCAAGGTTCTTGCTGGGGGCGACCGCAATGCCCCGGCAAGGCTCACACATGACAAGGCTCCACTGCCTTGCCACCGTCCCGGTACAGCAATAAGCCAGCCAACCTGGCGAGCACCTGCGTGGTGGCATGCAGATCTTCGTGAAGATCCTGCCACCGCTCCAGCGCAGCGGCTAGCCAGCCAGCTTGGCACTCGCATGCCTCGTCATCTTGGGTGCGTGTCAGGATGGAGTGAGGTGGAGACGGATGGGACGGGCTTTGTTTCTGTCCCCGATAAAGTTAGGGGGGCATGTAAGCAGCGCATTTAAGGCGCTTGTCCTAAGACGCCAGAGATAAGCACATGCACTGTAGCACTTTACACCTCCTGTGTGCCACTGTGGCAGCCCCTTGGACGTATAAAAGGAGGCCCAAGGCATACTGTAGAAGGATTCAGACTTTTTGGACTCTCCGGCCCAGCTTGTATGCATAGCAGCTTGCCGAAGCTCAAGAACACATAATATACACACAAAGCAGGACTGGGGTTTTACGCTTCTCAGCGGCCCGAACCTGGGTAAAAATCCCTCGTGTTGATCTCTAGATCTGCTCTTTGCGCACCCCTCTTCCCTGCCAAACCGTAGAATGGATCCACTCGATCCCATAGGTGTCGTTCCCCCGACATCTTTGTCGCGCCAGGTAGGGGAGAGAGAGAAGTTGTGCAAACCTGATCTAGCGGTTAGCGTGTCAGTTTCTCGATCACCATGGCTCCCAAGAAGAAGACGATCGCAGCGATCGGTTCATCTGTGGCCGATCTGCCTGTGCCAGCACGGACGGGCGACGGTGTAGACATGAATGGTGGCGGGGGTGCACATCACAAGCATCCGCGACGTTCCGGCGAGCGGAGCTAGGGGAGCGGCATCATCCACAGCCACGACGACGACCCGCGCGTCGCTGGGTCCGGGGGTGGGGCCGTGGTGCCGATGGGCGGCGCAACAACCTCCAAGACACCCCCGCCGGCGCGTGCGCCGTGGTCTTCCCATGCCGTGTGCGACGAGCGGCACCGTAATGATGGGGGCCCTGAGCGTCCTCACGGAAAGGGCCCTCAGCATCATTCTCGAGATGCACAGGGCCGGCATGGACGCCAAGATGCTGGTGGAAACGGCGCACGGCCGCGGAACCATGATGGGGCTCCTTCTAACGCGATTAGAAGTCCGAGCACCCCCCGTTCTTCGCGCCTGTCACTGCCACCTACACCAGCCGAAGCGTTGACAAGAGCACAGCTCCTCCTGGATTTTCCTCCCGCTACGGAGAAGTAAGACGAATGGAGAGATGTGATCCAGAGTCTCATCGGTCTCGCCAATAGAGATGGGCCGCAGCTGGCGGAGCCTTCGCGGCGGCAGTCCACTGAGCCGGCGCGTGTCGATGACGGGAAGAACGGAGGCGCTGCGACCACGGTGCACTCCCCTCCACCACGACGACAGCGGTCGCCAGCTCGACGGGTCGATGCCCGTGATGACGGATCCACTGCGTTGTCCGATCCACGAGCTTGCCGCGACCAACATCAAGTTCTTCAGGAACGGGTCAAAGAAGACGCTCGAACTACTATAGAGCGGCGGCGGGAAGCGCGCCATCAATCGGATAGGCGCGCAGGGCCCACTTTAGAAAAGCCTGCGCCGGGGGATCCTGGTGACTTACCTTACGAGGTGGGTTGTCCAGCTTTTACCCATGAGCTGCGGCGATTCCAGTGGCCCACTACCCGCACGTTCAAACCAGAGGTCCCGGAGAAATACGATGGCAAGGCTCACCCATCCAAGTTCCTGAGCGTTTACACCATCGCGATGCAAGCTGCCGGGGCTCGCGACGGCAAGGTGCTCGCCAATTACTTCCCGTTGGTGCTCAAGCCCAACGTCAGGTCGTGGTTGATGAACCTACCAGTAGATTCCATCTCTTCTTGGTCGGACCTGTGCCACGAGTTTGTTGGCGCCTTTATCGGAGGCCCCCAAGCTCCTGGACAGGCAAGTGACTTACATATCATTCCCCAGAAAGATGGTGAGTGCTTACGCAAATACATACAGAGGTTCAGCCGTGTGCAGTACAACATCCCGGATGTTCATCCTGCCGCTGTTGTCAGCGCATTCCATCAGAATGTGCGCAACCGCAAGATGCGCGAAGAGCTGGCGATGAACAAGATTACGGATGTTGCCGAGCTTTATGTTTTGGCTGACAGATGTGCTCAGGCTGAAGAAGGAAGGAAGTACCCCGGCGAAGATGCCTGCGCGGGAACTGACTCCGGAGATGAAGACGCCGTCGCCCCGGCAAAGAAGGGCCGACGACGTAATAGGAAGCACAAGGGCAAAACCGTGCTTGCCGTCGAGGGATCCGGCAACCCCGGCACTGCCAAGAAGACCAAGGTTGACAACCCCGGCAAGGAGGTTGCCGGGTGCGCTGCCTGCCAGGACTTGGCGGCTGCCGACAAGCCGGAGGGCTCCGACAAGCAATACTGTAAGATCCACCGCACCAAGGGCCATGACCTCCAGAACTACCGGCAGGTTGAGCTACTCGTCGAGAAGCAGAAGGCCGAATATGAAAGGCGAGACAAGGAGAAGGGCCAGGATGGTGCTGAAGGGTCCAACAAGAAGCGTGGTGGCCGAGGGGGCCACCGCGGCAAAGACAAACAACAAGAAAGGCCTGCTCGAGGCCGCGACAAAAAGGAGGGGGATGGTGACCACGAAGATGATGACGACTCCAGTGAGCATGAGTATCAAAAAGCTACGGAGGCCATGTGCATTGATGGTGGCGCCTCGTTGCATTCTTCTCACCACCAACTTAAACAGTGGGCACATGAGATTAATGCGACAGAGCCGTCGATCGATGCCCAGAAGCCACTGAAATGGTCCCGCACGCCTATCATTTTTGACGTCGAGGATCACCCTGATCGCACAACCGCGGTCGGGTGTTTGCCATTGTTGGTTTCCCCAACAATTCGCAACCTCAAGGTGACAAGAATGCTAGTTGACGGTGGGGCCGGTTTGAACTTGATCTCGCCCAATGTGATCAAGAGGTTACAAATTCCCGACGGAGATCTCGAAGAGATGGGCATGTTTCAAGGGATCAATCCGGGAAGAAGCCAGCCGAAGGGTAAGATCACACTACCAGATACGTTTGGTGGTGAGCTGAACTATAGGACAGAGAAGATCGTTTTTGATGTTGTCAAGATCCCGTTGCCGTATAACGGGATCCTTGGCCAGCTAGCATTGGCCAAGTTTATGGCAGCATCACACTATGCTTACAACACGCTGAAGATGCCCGGCCCCTTGAGCATCATCACAGTCAACTACGATGAGAAAGACGCACTCATCTGCGCCGATCAGCCCTACCGGGAGGCAGTTGTAGCACCTGCCACCAAGGCACTTGCTCCTGCCACTGGAGCTCCCGGGCAGAAGAAGACCGGCAAGACCTCCTGCACCTACTCCGGCAAGCACACCTCTTCGGAGTGCTGCGTTCCCGTCGAGGAAGTGCTAGAGAGCTCCACCGGCAAGAGCAAGAAATCCAAGGCTGCCCCACTAGAGACCAAGAAGGTGCCCGTCAAGGAGGATGGCATGGGCGGAGCTTTCACCATAAGCTCCACCCTCGACAGCAAATAGGAAAGCGCGCTCGTCGCCTTCCTACGGGCGAATGTTGATGTATTTGCATGGCAAGCATCTGACATCCCCGGCATTCCCAGGGAGGTGATTGAGCACCATCTTGCCGTCTGTCCTCATGCGCGGCCCGTCAAGCAGAAGGTCAGGAAGCAGGCCTTGGAGCGCCAAGAGTTTATTATTGAAGAGATCAGGAAGTTGGAAGCAGCAGGCTTGGTTAGGGGAGTGCTCGACCCAACGTGGTTGGCCAATCCGGTTGTGGTGAGCAAGGCGAATGGGAAATGAAGGATGTGCATTGATTATACAGATATCAACAAAGCCTGTCCAAAGGATCCTTTCCCCTTGCTGCGCATCGACCAGATCGTGGACTCCACGGCCGGGTGTGACTTGCTGTCGTTTCTTGACGCATACTCCGGATACCACCAAATCTTCATGACAAAGGAAGATGAAGAGAAGACCGCGTTTATCACCCCATGTGGTACGTATTGTTTTATACGAATGCCTTTCGGGTTGAAAAGCGCTGGTTCAACGTTTGCCAGAGCAGTCCAGATAGGTTTTGAGCCCCAGCTACATAGAAATATGGAAGCTTATATGGATGATATAGTGGTCAAAACCAAGGACAAGGCGACACTGATACAAGATCTGGAAGAAACATTTGCAAATTTGCGCAAGATCAATCTCAAGCTCAATCGTGAGAAGTGTGTGTTTGGCGTTCCGTCCGGCAAGCTTCTCGGGTTCTTTGTGTCTTAGCGTGGGATCGAGGCGAACCCCGACAAGATCAAGGCAATTGAGCAAATTGAAGCACCAAGACGAGTCAAGGATGTACGTCAACTTGCTGGCTGTGTTGCTGCTCTAAGCAGGTTCATCTCCAAATCTGCTGAGCGCGCCCTGCCCTTTTTCAAGATATTGAAGAAGGCAGGTCCAATGAAATGGACTCCGGAAGCGGAGGCAGCGCTGCAAGATTTGAAGAGGTACCTCTCCTCTACGCCAACACTAGTCGTGCCTAAACCGCAAGAGCCGTTGTTGCTGTATCTAGCGGCAACGAATCAAGTGGTCAGTGCTGCGCTAGTGGCGCAGAGAGAAGTTGATGAAAAAGCAACGGCAGTGGCAAGATCGCCGGATGACGAGCCGCAGCTCTCCCTGGCAGGGTCTGGTGCCGGCGAGGCAAGACCCCCGGCAGAATCTGGTGCCGGCAAGGCAGGTCCCCCGGCAGAGTCTGGTGCCGGCGAGGCAGGATCTGCGCAAACAAACAAAGTGATACAGAAGAAGAAGGTGGTGCAGCACCCGGTTTATTTTGTCAGCTCCCTCTTGCAGGGGGCTAGATCAAGATACTCTGGGGGTGCAGAAGTTGCTCTTCAGCCTCCTTATGGCCTCGAGGAAGCTGTGTCAGTACTTTCAGGCACATGAGATCACCGTCATCACTCACGTCCCGTTGCAACGGATCCTGCACAACCCAGATGCAACTGGAAGGATTGTGGAGTGGGCGTTGGAACTGTCAAGCTTTGGTCTCAGGTTTGAAAGCACTTCAACGATTCAGAGCAGAGCCTTAGCAGAGTTCATTGCAGAATGGACCTCAACGCCTGACGAGGAAATTCAAGAGACCACTCTCCCCGGCAAGGAAACAAGTCGTGACTGGATTATGTACTTTGATGGGGCTTTCTCGCTGCAAGGCGCCGGTGCTGGTGTGCTACTTGTCGCACCCACCGGAGAGCACCTCAAGTACGTGGTCCAGATGCACTTTCCCCGTGAGAGATCAACACACAACACTGCGGAGTATGAGGGACTGCTTGCCGGTCTCAGGATCGCGGTAGACCTTGGAATTACGAAGCTCATCGTCAGAGGTGATTCGCAGCTTGTCATCAAGCAGGTTAACAAAGATTATCAGAGCCCGTTGATGGAAGCTTATGTAGATGAAGTGAGGAAGTTGGAAGAGCATTTCGACGGTCTACAAGCAGAGCATGTTCCTCGAGCAGAGAACAGCATTGCTGACGACCTGTCAAAATGTGCTGCCCTCAAGCTACCTGTGGAACCAGGAAATTTTGTGCTCCAACTAAATCAGCCATCCGTTGAACCATCGGCAGGACAGAATAAGCGAAGGAAGTTGAGCCCCGGCAAGTACTTTCCCGCCGAGCTCCCAGGAGCCGCCGGCAAGGAGATTGCCGGGGATGACGCCAAGCTTGCCGGGGGGCCACAGGCTCTGGCAGGGCCTCAGGCCCTTGCCGTAGAGACAACTGCTCCCATGGCAGAAGATGCGCCTTTAGTCCTTGCCGTCGAGCCTCAGGCTCCAGCATGGGCACAACACACTGTTCGTTTCCTCCAAACAGGGGAACTCCCTGAGGAATAGGAAGAAGCAGAGAAAGTAGCCCGTCGGTCCAGCATGTACCAGTTTGTGGACGATGTCCTATACAGGAAAAGACCGAACGGCATGAAATTGAAGTGCATCCCTCGGGAGGAAGGACTGGCGCTGTTGGCAGAAATACATGGAGGTGTATGTGGCTCTCACATAGGATCAAGAGCCCTTGCCGGCAAAGCATTCCAGCAAGGTTTCTTTTGGCCAACTGCTCTCCAGGATGCGACTGCACTAGTAACCAAGTGTGAAGCATGCCAGTTCCATTCAAAGAAGCTCCATCAGCCAACTCAAGCTCTTCAGACGATCCCTCTTTCCTGGCCATTTTTGGTCTGGGGGCTCAACATACTGGGCCCCTTTCCCCGTGCTGTCGGGGGCTTTGAGTACTTGTACGTCGCAATCCACAAGTTCACAAAGTGGCCAGAAGTGGAAGCAGTGAGAAAGGTGACGGCACAATCAGCCGTCAAGTTCTTCAAGGGACTAGTTTGCCGTTTTGGTGTGCCAAATAGAGTCATCACCAACAACGTCACGCAGTTCACGAGCCGCACCTTCATGCAGTACATCCAGGACCTCGGCAACAAAATCTGTTTTGCTTCTGTTGCACATCCACGAAGCAACGGCCAGGCAGAAAGGGCAAATGTTGAAGTACTGCGAGGCCTCAAAACAAGAACTTTTGACAGGCTGCACAAGTGCAGAAGACGCTGGATTGATGAGTTGCTAGCGGTTCTTTGGTCAATCAGGACGGCACCGAATCGAGCCACTGGCCAGACACCCTTCTCCCTGGTATAGGGGGCGGAAGCAGTTCTCCCCACAGAACTCATATACGGGTCACCTCGAGTGCTCGCTTATGATGAGCTTGAGCAAGAGCAGTTGCAGCAAGATGACGCTACGCTCCTTGAGGAAGATCGTCTTCAGGCTGCTGTATGAGCTGTGCGCTACCAGCAAGCCTTGCGCCGCTACCACAGCCGCAAGGTTCATGCCCGAAGCCTTGAGGAAGGTGACCTTGTTCTTCGGCGCGTTCAATCCGCCAAGAATTCCAACAAGTTGATGCCAAAGTGGGAAGGCCCTTATCGGGTAATACGAGTCACCAGGCCCGGCGCTGTCCGCCTGGAGACCAAAGATGGCATTCCAGTGAGCAACTCCTGGAATATCGAACATCTTCGCAAGTTTTACCCGTGAGGCGCGGTTGCCGGGATCCCCGGCAACCCCCTTTTGTACTAGCTTTGCCGGCAAGGCATATGACCCTATGTACAGAGCCAGGCGCAGAACCTGTGCGTAGTTGAATAAATTTAAGTATGTATAGTTCTTGTTGATTTCCATGTTTATTCATATGCATGCCTGTCCAGGATATTATACTACGTTCATTTCCAGCAAGTACTGATGAACCACCAAGGTTCCATGTTCCTATTTTCTCTTCTTTCTTTTTCTCAAAGGACAGAAGGTTCCCTCACATACAAGTTTGCCGGGGAGGATAGAGAGTGTGGGCATCAGCAGGTGACGTTTGAAGTGGTGTCTTGCGGGAAAGAGTACAACAGCAAAAAAGCTAAGTTGTAAAACCTTGAGGAATTTTCTTTAAATACAAAGTTATTTTCCTCGATCGATTTCAATTCCTGTCTGGAAAACCTGCACGCGAAGGAACCTCGTCGCGATTGGTTGCGTCCTTGCTCTGTTTCGAGTCTGCTCAGCAGTTCAAGTGGCTGCACTAAGAGCGGCAAGGTGTCTTGCCGGCAGCGACACCCCCAGCAGGCTGCTAAGGATCCGTTCCTCAAAGCACTTGCGGCAAGGGTGCGTGCACCGGCAAGCCCTTCCAAAAAAAGCGTAGGGTGTATGCCATACAAGGAGGGATCAAACAAGGAAGATAGCATGCATTCAATCCAAAATACAGCAAGTTATATTACATCAATGCTTGCCGCGGTTCTAACTTAAGATAAACTGTCTTGAGCACGAGTTCATAGCGGCAAGGAAAAGAAGAGCGACTAGTCCCGACGCTAGCCTTCTACCCTCTTGACTTGGTCAACCATGCTGACGATGGGCGCGACACGCTTTTCAAGCGCCCTGCGATCTGCATCCGCCGGCAAGCTGTCTTGGCTCAGGTCGAGGCCGGGGTTCCTGTACACCACCTTGGTGAGCACTTTGAGGAGGACGCCCCGGCAAAGCTTGCGGGACTCGCTGGCCAGTTGGGTGGCTTGGTTGGAGTGGAGCAGCTTCAGAGCCTCATTTACGGCCTCGAAGAACATGGTCAGCCTGGGGCTCTCAGAAATCCCCCTATCATGGGAGAACCTGAAGTTCGACATCCCCATGACGGACAACTGCATGGTGAGCCCCTCCGCAGCGTCGATGAGGCGTGAAGTCCAGAGACTCACGCCCTCTACATAATCATTGTGGGTGGCGGCGGCGCTCTCAAGCAGCAGCTTCTCATTCTTGAGGTCCTTGGCCAGGGTCTTCTCACGAGCCCTGCTGCCATTAAGGGATTCCTCCAGAGTGGTCAACTTTAGCTTCAGATCAGCAATGGAGTCGTTGGCTTCGGAGAGCAGCTTGGTCTTGTCAGAGATGGCGACCTGTAGCTCCGCCAAGGTGTGGACAGTTTTGTCTCTGTTGCTCTTTAGCGTCGAGACCTCCTTGCGGTGCTTCTCCAGCTCTGCCTCCAGATTCTCCGCCTTGCCGGCCAGCTCATCCTTGGCGGCCCCTGCGGCTTCGGCAGTGTCGATGGCCTCCTTCAGCTTGCCAGCATGATCCAGGACCAAAGTGTCGAGTGCGTCTTTATGCTTCTGCTCCAGCTCCTGGGTCCGCTGCACGACAAGCTTCTCATTTTCTTCGTCCTTGCCGCAGAGCTCGGCGGCAAGCGCCTTCTCGCGAACGGCGAGGTCTCCTTCTTGGGCATCAAGCAGAATACGGCGCTGATTCAGACTGGCGTCCTCCTTGGTGGCCTGTGTAGAGGCCTCCTCCTGTGCCTTCTCAATATCAGACTGCTTCAGGAGGAGCTCGTCCCAACGCCGGCCTAACTCCTCCTGGCCAATCCTCAGCTCTTGCCGGGCCTCAGCGAACCAGACATGCATCTGCTCGACGCGCTTTTGGAAGTGTGCCTCCGCCGCGACGGCAAACGCTGCCCTGGAGTCCAGTTTCTCCTTACTGGCACGGTGGAGCGCCTGGAACTTCTGGAAGTTGTCACTCATGGCCTTGAGGAGCTGGTCTTCTTTGGATCCACTGCCGCTGGCTCTCGGCTCGTCGACGACCCTAAGCCCGGCAGCAGCGATGACTTCTTTGTTGAAAGCCGCCCCCTCGGTTGGCGCTCCAGTGCTTGTCATCCCCAGGATGCTGACGAACAGGTTGTCGCCAATCTTAAGGTATCTGCTTGGGGTGGGGGCTTCGGAAGCTGACGGTTGGTCTTCAATCACCGTCTCCCCAGCGGCTGAGGACCCCGGGACCGATGTAGCACCAGGCGCTCCTACGGCAGGGATGCCGTCAGTACGGTCGACGGTCCCCTTGCCGATCTCCCCAGCAGACCCCTTGCCGGCCTCCCCAGCAGGGCCCTTGGCGGCCTCGTTAGCAGCGATTTTGGTGGCCTCGGTGGCAGCGTCCTTGGAGGTCTCCTCGATGATGGCGTTAACATCCATCTGATCTGCCAAGGAGGGATCTGGAGGCCAAGAAGGAGAAACAAGATGAAACCCAGATTGAAGCTCAAGGCCAGCAAGGAAAGGAGAAAAAGATTGCACTAAAAAAAAGAAATGACAAAGGCCAGGAAGCAGGCGGTTTACCTGTGATGAGCGATGGAGGGGCGGTCCCCTCCCCGACGACGCTCATTGCCGGGATGGAGCTACCGGCGCCTGTGCTCACCGGCTCCTCCCACACGCGAATGGGATTGTCGGTGGGAGTCCTTGACGGGGACCCGCCCCTGGGCGGTGTGGTTGATAGTGGCGGCATGTCGGGGGTGGCCCTCAGCGGCTCCTCCTGTCGCTGTTCTTCTCCTGCGAACCCGACAAGGTTAGCAGTAAAGATACACACCCCGACGCCCGCCAGCAGGAAATGAGTAACAGACTCACGCTGGGGGCTAGGCTAGGGGCTGTGTTGTGGGCTGGAATCCGGGCTGATTGTAATCATCTCCGGTGCACCTAAGGAGATTGCCGGGGGCTCGTCGCCCGTTGAGGTCTTGGCATTCTTTGCCATCCTCTGCGCCAACATTTCCATGTCTCTGCGGGGACAGGCCAGGGCAGAATTAAGATAAGATGAAGCAAATCAGAGACTCAAGACATAACGAAAACGGCAAGATACTTACTCATCTCCTTCTTCTGCCTCCTTTTCCCTCCTCGGGCTGAAGGAGGAGAGGTCGAAGTCGACCTCCGCTGTGGTGTCCACTTGAGGGGATGGGGAAGGGGACCTAGGCCGCTTGATTGTGGAGGGAGCGGCAGCCTGATGTGAGATCGCCACCCCCGCTGCCTTCTTTCCCGCCGCCCTCGTCTGGCGCCCGGTTTGCTGTCGCACACCTTGCTGCTCCGCAGCCTTGCCGGCCGGCCCCTTGCTGGGAAGTTCTTCGGACGAGGAGGCCTACTAGAATGGCTCGCCGGAGACTGCTCGCCGAAGGACGCGTTTCTTTTTTGGCATTGGGGGCCCCACTTCATCAGTCTCTTCAGCTGTTTCTTCGGTGAGTGAGCACCCGACATCTGCGCTACTATGCCCTCCGGCAGGTTCCTCATGCTTGGCGGGCTCCTCCTCTGCATCCGCGTCATCTCCCATGAAGCCGACGCTGCCAGCCTCCTCGGCAAGGGCCAGCTCTTTCGCCCTGCTGGCGATGTACGCCAACTCTTCGTCAGTGGTCTCGCGGATGAGGCGCGGTTCTTCCCGAATGGTTCTCTCTGACAACTTGTCGAAGAACTCTTGTGCTCGCTCCGCGGATGGCTCGACCCAGGTTTGGTCAAGGCCATGAGCATTGAACACCGGCATCATAGCGATGATCGAGTTCAGCGCCGAGTTGTTGCATAGAGGGACGATGCTTGCCGGCAGCTTGAACACGTCGTCTGGCCTAAACAGCTTGTGACAGAGGGCTGTGTGCTGAAAGACCGACCAGTTGTTGTTGAGGCCAGGGCGCAGCCTCATGATATCCGCCGCATTCCGAAAATCCCAGGCTGGTCTCCCATTGTTCTGCAAAGGGGCGATGCGGCGATGGAGAAAATCGGCGCCCACCATTTCCACGGTGAGCCCGGCAGCCTTGAGGCGATGAATCCTGTTGACGGCGATAGTGAGCTTCTCATCCTGAGGGTCGAGAGCGCTCCAATCGCCGCCACGTGTCGGATTCATTTGCCGGAGTGAACAGAACGGGTGCGGCTCCTCCTTTGTGATCCAGCACCACCTGCTCCGCCACTCATCCCACTTCTCATGGTATTCCCCATCCAGATATGTGTCCTTGGTCCCTAACCTAGGGATCCAAGCGATGCCGCCAGAGAGGGCCTCTCCGGCCTGGATGCGAGGGATGAAGAAGTGGCGAAAAAGGGCTGTGTTGGGGACCACCCCGGCAAAGTTTTCGCAGAGGTGAGCAAAAACAGACATGCAAGTTACGGCATTTGGCGTGAAATCAAGGAGATGGAAGCCAAAGGTAAACATTAGGTCGTTGAAGAAATCAGAGAAAGGGGGGCAGAGCCCGCAATATAAATAGTCGACGAAAAAGGGGAATTTATCCGGGCCACCCTTCGACTTGGCGGCTGGGGTCACACGAGTGGCGGCGTGTCCATTCGTCGCCCTCCCCCACATGAGCAGGTACTTGTCCCTCAAGGCGTGAGCATCGAGCGTCGGGGGGAAGACGGCGAGCTGCTTCCGCATCTTCACCAACTCACTCTCCAGCACATCCTTGCCCTTGCTCGCTCTGGGCGCCTTGGGCGGCATGGCGACTAGGGAGAGTGAGGGAAGCTGAGGACGGTGGGAGCGCGGAAGGGGCGAGCGGACGAACAAACTATGGTTTGGGCTCTAGGAAGAAGAAGACGGCGGCGGTTCCTAGATTGGGAAAGGGAAGGGAGAAGGGTAAATGAGCAGCACCCCTGCGGATTCCTTTTTTTATGGGGAAGGCGCGGGGCTGCCTCTTTACTTTTCAATATGAAGGCATTTTCGCAGGCGTGCTGCGACCGTTCAACGCACGACCCCCATGTCGCGCACCCAATGTGGATCATGGGGAAGCGCAATAGACAAGATGATTACAGCAGTTAATCCCTGCCACGCGTGCCCGCGCACTGTTTGGGCCTGGCCCAACGATGCTTCGTACTCATGTATGGCCCAGGCCCGGGGGCTCCTATCGGTGTACTAAAGTTTGGGCCCTTTGGTACCCCTTACTTGTGCACGGGCAGTCGCAGCCGCACCTGCTGCGAGGCTTGGCGGGGGCAGTTGGAGGCAAGATACAAGACAACGAAGACGGCGTCCAAGCCAGTAACTTGGGAGCAGAAGACTAGCTGGAGCCCCGGCAAGATCCTTGCCGGGGCGGGTTGCGAGCCCCCGACAAGATCCTTGCCGGGACGACTTGTGAGGCACTGACAAGAACACCACCCTTGAGGTTGAGAGCTCTGACACCATCAACAACGTCAAGACCAAGACTCAGGGGCACATGCGTGGTGGCATGCAGATCTTCGTGAAGACCAGAGAGCAGATTTCCCAGCAAGGTTCTTGCTGGGGGCGACCGCGAGGCCCCGGCAAGGCTCACACACGACAAGGCTCCACCGCCTTGCCACCGTCCCGGCACAGCAATAAGCCAGCCAACCTGGTGAGCACCTGTGTGGTGGCATGCAGATCTTCGTGAAGATCCTGCCACCGCTCCAGCGCAGCGGCTAGCCAGCCAGCTTGGCACTCGCATGCCTCGTCATCTTGGGTGCGTGTCAGGATGGAGTGAGGCGGCGACGGATGGGACGGGCTCTGTTTCCATCCCCGATAAAGTTAGGGGGGCA
The DNA here is from genome assembly GCA_011799875.1 of Thinopyrum elongatum. NCBI lineage: Eukaryota > Viridiplantae > Streptophyta > Magnoliopsida > Poales > Poaceae > Thinopyrum > Thinopyrum elongatum. The sequence continues at coordinate 441,519,961 of CM022299.1, forward strand.
TGTAAGCAGCGCATTTAAGGCGCTTGTCCTAAGACGCCAGAGATAAGCACATGCACTGTAGCACTTTACACCTCCTGTGTGCCACTGTGGCAGCCCCTTGGATGTATAAAAGGAGGCCCAGGGCATACTGTAGAAGGATTCGGACTTTTTGGACTCTCCGGCCCAGCTTGCATGCATAGCAGCTAGCCAAAGCTCAAGAACACATAATATACACACAAAGCAGGACTAGGGTTTTACGCTTCTCAGCGGCCTGAACCTGGGTAAAAATCCCTCGTGTTGATCTCTAGATCTGCTCTTTGCGCACCCCTCTTCCCTGCCAAACCATAGAAGGGATCCACTCGATCCCATAGGTGTCGTTTCCCCGACAGTGGAGAATCTGCGGCTGATGATTTCAGCCTTCTTGTATCTATCCTCTCCGATCATGAGGGCCCGATTCACCGCCTCGGCATCCCGACAAGCTACCTCCAGTGCCAACCTTGTGCCGTTGATGAGTTGTTCCTGTCTCGGAAACTGGAAAAACTCCGGGTTTTAGAGTTCTATCACATATTCCCAAATTTCTTCTACCCAGGGCCCAGGCAACCACGCAGATTCCCTTCATCTATGTCGTCGCCACCGGCATCCACCTCGAGATTTCACTCCTCTCTCCACACCGTCACCTTCGCCATGTGCAAACTAGAAGACAATCTAGTAGAAATGGTTCGCCTCCCATTGCTCAGGAGACTTTCGTTGGTGGAGGTTTATATATCGGATGTCTCCTTGCAGAAGGTCATCCACTTCAGTTGCCCTGCCCTGCAGTGCCTGCTGCTTGTTTGCAACAAGAAATTCTGCTGTCTGCGAATAAACTCAGCTAGGCTTGTAAGCATTGGCATTCATTTTGACGAAGGAAAACTCATCATTGAGGATGCCCCTTCACTCCGAAGACTGCTACATGATTCTGTAGACGCGCAACTACAAATAACAGTTGTGTCTATGCCTAATAAATTGGACACCTTGGGAAAAAATTCTGAATTATCCAATGAAACGAATATCGTCATTGGGTCTACAGTTATTCAGGTACCACCTCTGCATGTTACTTTGACCTGCGTTATAAAAAGCACATAAGATTCATATCCACAAGCTAATAATATCATATTCTATGCTCAATGAAGGGTCTGTGCATAAGTAGCCTATCTGTGGTGTTGGACTCAGTCAAGACCTTGTTTATCTCACATACATGCTTTAATCTAGATGAGGTTGTTGACTTGTTGCGATGCTTTCAATGCTTGCAGAACTTGTTTATCGAGGTGATGATTTGACACACGTTGAAAGCCCACGCATAATATACATAATATACTGGCACTAACTGCTCAGTTTGCTCTTCATGTGCGTTTAGGGAGGAGGATGGGATCAAAGAGGTATAACAAATGAATGGCGTCAAAAGCAGCGGGTGTTTCTCAAGAATCACGACATTTGTTTGAAGACATTAACGCTGGAAGATTATGAAGTCACAGATGCAAACACAGAATTTGTGACATTCTTTATTCTGAATGCAAGGATGTTACTGACCATCAAGCTTAAGTTTGGCTTGCGCACAGATTTCACTAGTGAATTTTACAAACGGCAACGAAAGGTATTGAAAATGGAGAAAAGGGCTTCTAATTATGCTCAGCTTAAATTAACAATAACTTGCAAGCATATGCACATGGATTTAAAAAATACAGGTGTTGAATATCTGGATTTGTCAGATCCATTCAACTGTGAACGCTGAAAACAGGTCTGGAGAGATGTCCTTGCGATATTCAATGAGGGCATTTTGTAAACATGATCAAACAATTCTCATTCCTTTTGCACCGTACTATCTGTAAGCTATTTTTTATTTTGAGGCGGTAAGCTCATTTTTAAAAACAGGAATATTTATGATATCAATTACGTGCTTTCAGTTTACAAATATGATCATATGTTTGTAGAGCCATGAACAATTACCCAAAGCTAATTGAAATCAGCTCACACATGCTAAAAAATCAAACTAGTTTCCTGTTCTTTATCTCAGTTGCTTGGCATCAAATTCTTTCTTTTAAAAGCAACATGTGTCTACTGCAACCGTGCATCTGTTGCAACTGTTCCTCTCCGAAGGACATCCGTGCATCCCACAGTGAATGTGCATTAAGAGGTTGTGAAATCATGTGAATGCGTCACTGAAAACATTTGGAATACAGAGGCACTTCCTTGCCCATTTTCATTGGAGAGACCATGTCCCTCCGAGAGACTGTGTGAGAGAAAAACAATTAGGAAAATAGTAGCACGGTAGTGCGTCATTTACACGTACACCCGTGCCCCAGCTGCTTAAAGACCGCGCCTCTCTCAGTGAACAGGCAACTGGAAACTATTATGAAAATAGAGGCACTTCCGTGCCTTTTCTCTTTAGAGAACCGTGCGTACCATGGATCCACATCCCTGTCCCTCAGAGTGGCCGTGTCAGGGGAAAACAATTGAGAGAACAGAAACACGGTCGTGCGTCATGCACATGTACAACTGTGCGCCAACTGCTTAAAGAGCGCGCCTTTGTCAACGAACGCGTCGCTGAGAACATTTCGAATACAGAGGCACTTTCGTGCGTCTTATTCTTATCCTTACAGAACCGTGCGTACTGTGCCTTCACGTCCTTGTCCGTCCAAGAGACCCTGTTAGGAGAAAACACTTCCAAAAACAGAAGCATGGTTGTGCATCATGGATATGTACAACCTTGCCACAACTGCTTAAAGACCGCGCCTCTCTCAGTGAACGCGTCACTGATAACACTTGGAATACAGAGGCAAAGGCGTGCGTTATGTGCTTTTAAAGCCGTGCATCTTGAGCCCGTCAGTCCGTGCCTCTATTCTCAGGTGGCCCCATGTCAGTGAGCAGGTGCGTGTTATAAGTGTCTGTTTTGTGTCAACCTATATCCCTCCTCCCACTCACCCGCTGTAGAGTTCACGTCTCTTCTCTCTCGATTCTCCATCTCGATCTAGGGTTAGTCCATTTTCTCTTAATTTCTATGTGATTTTTTCACTATGATCCATTTCCCTCTCGTTGGTTTGTCTATTTGTGTTTGAAAGCGATACATCTACGCTGTTATGCTAAGAATTGCCTAGAAATTTGTTGTGAACTCAGCCAAATCCGCGTAGTACGAGGTGGAACCTGTACACGGCCCGAGCCTCTTACACCAATGACCTCGCCGGAGCAACGCACCATGCTACGAGTGGCAGCGACCTATGGCATCCAAGTCCCAGGTGAGAAATAAACTTCACCGAGGGAGGTTGGTAGTTTAAATTGAAGCCCGATTGGGCTTGCAAACAACGGCGGTAGCCGGAAGTCGAAGGGAGTGGGCAGACCATGCGCTATATTGCTAACCGGCATGCGGTGCTGGAGGTCGGCGTTTGGGGTGGTGTTGACTCGGGGTCAGCGTTTGTGCTTGAGGACGGTGTTTGGGGTCCTGTAGGCTGGGGGCGAGGTTAATGTTGCTGAATCACCCATTTCAAAGACTACCTAGCTACACATGCTCGGGTGGTTGGCGTTGGCGACAGTAGGGTAGGGTTGCGGATGACGTTTATAACCAAGCAGCAGAGATCCTTTCATTGAGTGACAGTGACATTCAAGATTGTGAACTGCTCTAAAAATAGTCAATACTGAATTGTTATGAATTAAGCAACCCTTTTGGAAAATTAATACTGGTTTAATTATTTTCATATTTCCTCCGTTATTACTACCGTTGTAAAACTGTCATGGCGTGCACATGTCTTTTTAGGAATTTGTGTGTGAACGACTATTTATGAAAAGTCCCCCTTTAGCCAAATAATTTTTCAATATAATTTAATTTTCCTTGTGTCGGGAATTTCATATAAACGTTGTTTTGCAACGTATTCCAGGGGAAACCATGTCTTGTGATATATGTAGCAACTTCGGTTGCCCTGGATTGGAGTCAGGCGTTCTCCATAGCGCGATAACAGTGCCTCTTCCTCCCTGCTACAGGACATGCCTAGTAAGGAGAAATGTTTGGCACCCCATGCCCATCACTTACTACCAACTACTGTATGTTTCTGATGGCAGGAAATAAAAGTTTCTCCAATACTTTTGGAATGGAATGCCTACATTTAACGAGATGTTTTCAATTTTCGATATCTTTTGTTTTATCAAATGCCACCTGTTGAAAAAAATTGGTAGAAATATGAAAACCGCTATTTGTGTTGATTATACATGTCGGTATTCAAGGATTCCTTCTTACCGGTTAACGATTTTCTTTTTTTTTGGGCAGTATGTGCCATGCTATTGCACGCAACAAGTCACTTCTTCAATCAATTAGTGGAAAGAAGAACCATTTCAAGAACTAGGGAAAGAAAGGAATACAGTGCTGATCAGCAATGAGGATCTGTCGTATGAGATCTACATCACCGATGAACCTAACCGGTCTAAAATTCATGGTCCTGGCTGGGAAAAGTTAATTAGCGACTATGATCTTCGTTGTCGAGATCTAATCATCATAAACCTGGATACTGGGAGTCTGTCCATTGAGATAGATCTGAGGCTCAGTGATTCTCGAGGAGGTCACAGACCCCTTCCCAAACCATCACTAGGTAAGTGCATCAACTTCTGTCCTGCTTTATCAACTTTCTTTATCGTCGTACTTTGGTGCTCCTACCTCTGTCCATGAAATGTATGTTACATTTATAGTCAAAGTTATGTTCAAAACATTTTTGCAATTCTGTTGATTATCATCTCAACTTCATCACATGGATTCAATTTAACCATACTTTTTCAACTTTCGAAGCGAGTTCATTTCTTTAAACAAATTCATTTGAAAATGAGTTTTTTTTCCTGTAGCTCTTGATTATCTAAATGCTTCAGAGAAGGAGTACATTGGAAAAATAGTGTTTGGTCCAGGCATAAACCTCTCATACAGACAATTTGGACAGATGATATACTTTGTGTTTGATGCCGACGAGTTCCCCACCATACCCTTTGTCCATCATGTAAACGTCACCAACGTCATAAATGGTCGCTTGGTTAGTCATTCAATATTTGTTTCGATCCACTCCCATGGTTTCGTTTGGTATTTTCCATGTTTTATGTCATTGTACATTGATTTTATCTAGTAATATCGGTACAATCTACAGAGAATCCTGTCTGCTGTTGTGAGACTTCTAAAGCTGCACCTTGGATATCTACTTCAAAATGGTGCAATCAGCCTAACAGAGGTGTATGATGCAATAGACATGAGCATGACGTACTCCATACAAACCGATGGCAGAATGGAGGTGACCGATTTTTCATATTTTGCCAGCGAAGCTCAGCTAAGAGTTGGTTTAATTGTCCTCATCACCATTGAAAAGCGGTGGCCAACTTTGGGAAACATGAAGCTGTTGCGGCTGATAATCAACGACCTCTCCTGATAGTGTGTTGCTGGTGGCTGTAGTTCCTGTATCACAGATCAGTAATGTATGTCTGGTTTTTGAACAAGACGTACATTCCAGTTTTGCTATTTAGTTATGTCATGGTATATAACCGAGCATATAATTATGTCCAAAAGGACGATGGTGAAAATTCTCGAAAAAAAAGATGAAATACTGACGTGGGTTACTTTATTTATCTGTGATAATAATAAAATGATTTGCTGAGTAATAATGGAGAATGAATGGTTGTGGTGAAGTATATTTCTGCATAGTTTAGTGATGTTGCTAGCTCACCACGTCAATTGTTTACATATTTTCACTATGGTATTGCTGTGCTCCACAGAATAGCGGGATGCCAAGTATTTTGTTGCGATGAAGCAAACATACCCCACTATCTACTGCACAGCAGTGCTCCTGCCCAAGACAGGGTAGTACACCATCTTCTAAAAAACCGGTGCCTTCCCCTGTGGCTCTATTACCTTAAACATCCATGCCATTACGAATTGAATTTCAAAACAGACGTCCATGCCTCTACGAGTGAAAAAGTCAGAGAAAATATTTCGAACACGGGGAGACACGCCCGAGACTCGTCTCGGTGAAAATATTTGGAACGCAGAGGCACGGACGTGGCTTTTTATGCTGCTAAAACAACATCTTTCAAAGTGAGACGTGTCACTTAAAACACTTGACAGAACATGGGCACGGCTTCACGTCCATGCCATCACATAGCTTCACGTCCGTGCCTCACGTAGCGGCATATCTGTGCCTCTAATTGCGCCTCTCATTGTTTACGTGCGTCTCGCAGCTTCATGTCCCCGCCTCTCATTGCTTCTCGTTGTTTCTGTGCATCTCGTAGCGTCAGTTGGAACACGGACGGACAACAGTGCTTCTAGAAAAACACAGCAGTGCTCCTCTCAGTGAATGTATCACTGAAAACAATTACAACATGGATACTTCATGCCTGTGTCTCTGAGAGTTAAACTAGCCAGTGAAAGCATGCCTCTCTTGGTTAGATAAGCGTGCCTCTGCATGCTTCCCTTGCCTGCCTCATGAGATAAATTGTTTAAATTGACATTTGAAGTGTTGCAACCAAAATACACTAGACAACGATCTTCTCCCTGAGTTGTTGGGCGCCGGAGATCCTCATTCTGGAGTAGCAATGCAGTGCGGCATGTTCTACAAAGAAGTGCGGTTACATCTATAACGCAGTTCGGCAACTGAATCAGGTTCCTTCAACCACCTACCACGTACCAAAACAATGCTCATTTGTAGATACAACGGTTCTTAAAAACATCACTGATGATTTAAAAAAAACCAGGATCAAAAACCCAGGATGTGCACAACCGCGTCAACAGGGAGATCGAACCACAATCCAAAACCCATGATGTGCACAACCGCATCGACAGGGAGATCGTGCACTCCTTTGCCGCCATCCCGCCCTTAAATTTAGACCTCTGCCGGGGCCCTCTCACCCACAAACAATAGAAATCGCCATTGCGCTCTGACTCATCGATCCCCACAAAATACCAGGTTGGAGGAGGAAGAACTGATCCAGGCCATGTGGTTCATCAAGGAGTTCAAGGAGGTGCAGGCCCACGACAACACCAAGTTGCACGTGATCCACACAAACGACTTGCAGAAGGCGGCGACCACCATCAACCAGTACGAGCGACACATCCAATTCCGGAGCCACAAGATCGTCAGAGTTGATGTGGAGTACACCAATGATGATGGCACAAATTAGAAAGCTGCCCTCGTCTAGCTCTCCGTCGGCAAGAATCATCCAGTGCTGCTCTTCCAACTGAGCGCCGCTGACAACAATTGCACCAAGTTCGACAACTTCCTCGCCAACCGCAGGTACACGTTTGCTGGCTTCTGCATCGACGGCAACATAGACAAGCTCGGCTGCGTCGGGCTGGAGATCGCCCACTTCGTCGACATCCAGAAGGAATGGAGGGTGCCTACAGCGACCAAGCCTCTGGACTCCCTTGGAAACATCTCCGGCATCCTCGTCGACGAGGACTACAGCGACATGAAGAAGAAGCTGACCGACGCAGAACACAGGCGCTAGGAGTGCATGCCCCTGTCCATGAGGCACATCGAGTACGCGGCAAAGGACGCTTACGCTGCGTACGAGATATGGAGCCACCTCACCATCATCCAGGAAGGGCTCCGCCGGGCAAAACTAGAGAAGGAGCAGTCCAGCAAGCGCGCTAGGTCCTGGGGCGACTACGACTACTGAAGCAGGTGGTCCCGGCCAAGAAAGTATCTAGAAGATTGCTCGTGACATTCTAGATTTCTCATTAGATTTGCTTTCTCTCATGATTGTTGTTTGCTTGTTATAAATTTAGGTTTGCTTGTGTCGCAGTTAACCTTGTAGTTTGCTTGCAGTTTACATATCTTATGAACAAGTTTATTTCCAATACAATGTTGCAGTTCTCTATTAGAATATATTGCAGTGCACTAAAAATATAAACACAGTACACATAGTATACGATTAGCGTAACGCACAAAGCAGGTACACATAGCAGTCCACAAAAAGGACGAGCATGCAGTGCACAAATCAAGATCCATGTAGTGCACTACTATCCTTGTGGATGCAGTGCGGAATTGTAGGGACATCAATTACAGAATGTTCTTAAATGCAGTGCACAATGTTCTAACAAAGCATTGCACACACAGTATTAAAAAACATTCGTATGGAACACTTCAGAAAACATTTTGAATAGAGAGGTAGTTACGTGCTTCTTCTCCTTGGAGAATCATGCGTAACGTGGCTTCATGTCTATGTCCCTCCGAGAGACCATCTCAGGGAAAAACACTATGAAAAACAGAGGCACGGTCATGCGTCATTGACATGTACAACCATGCCCCAACTGCTTAAAGACCACACCTCTCTTAGAGAACGCATCATTGAAAACATTTGGAACACAGAGGCACTTCCATGCCTCTACTCCTAAGGGGACCATGCGTAACTTGGCTTCACGTCCGTTTATGCAACATTCTCGACGTCAACCCGGAGCTTCACCTTGTCACTGATAAGTTCATTAATGAGGCCGAATGCCTTCGAAAACACATGGAGCTCATAGGCCATGCCCCCCGCAATGAAAACGTGTCACTGAAAGCATCTGCAAAACAGAGGCACTACTTCACGTGCATGCGTCACGAGCCTTCGTGTCCGTGCCTCCCTTTGCATCACGTCCGTGCCTCCAGTCCGTCACTTGCGTGCCTGTACCTCAGGTGAAATCGTGCCTCTCTCGTGCGTAATATATTAACAAAGTTGCTAACAACAAAAACATCAGAAAAAGAGGAGCACGGCTGCCTCTCTCGTGCTTCTCAAACCGAGCCTTACGTCCACCCCGCTAACACTAAACGCGACGTCAGCGAAAACACAGAGGCAAGACCGTTCCTTACGGCCACGTTCTTCCGACGTATCGGGTCTATGAAGATTTGCTTCCTTCTTAATACGGGACGTGACTATCGCAAAGGCACAGGCTCCATCCTTCATGTTCGTGCCTCCACAAGAATAACGACCGTGCTTGTAATAGTGAAGCGTATAGCTGATACTTTCAGAAGACCTGAGGGACCACCATGCCTCTATTTTAGACAGGACCATGCATGTTTCATCGGCACATTCGTGCCACTCACAGTGAACTAAAAAACATTCTGGAAAAACAGTAACGAACGTGCATCACCTCTAGAACGCGTTTGTCAGTCCTCACGTCACGTCCGTGCGACGATCATTCCTTCCTCATAGAAGTCATAGCTGTGCCTCTCTCACAGAACATATAAGTGAAAAACGATTCCTCCTACACTTGTAAAACTCGGAATGCCCTAGATAAATGTCCAATCCTATTATGTTGTAAAACCATGCAGGCCGGTGCTTCTCAGAAGCACATCTATGGCTTTTTGCGCATGTTGTCGAGTGCCTCTCTTAGCATTACGTCTCTGTCTTGTGAAATTATCGTTAAAAGAATTCGAAACCATATTGAAATCTCTAGAGTCAAATATGTGCCCCTACGAACTGAAAGTGCAGAGGATCTCAAACATGGTACTTGAAACTGCAATTTGTAATAAAACATACTCCCTCCATCCCAAATTAAGTGACTCAACTTTGTACTAACTAGTACAATGTCTTTTGTACTGACTGGTACAAAGTTAGTACAAAGTTGAGACATTTATTTTGGGACGGGGTAGTACTACTTAAGAACAAAACACGATTGCTTCACATGGAAACATAACTGTCTGCATTCAAACACTTCATAGTTCAACCATTACATAGGCATACAAACCATGGAAACCATACAAACCATGCAAAGCAAACATCTACGAACAAGACTACACTACTCCCCGTCATCGGAGATGTCCACTATCTCCATTCTGAGATCGACGTCATCGGCCTACGCCTCCTGCTCCGCATCCAGCTCGTCGAAGAGCGCATCGGTCTTCGCCTGTTCTTCCTGGAGGAAGCACCGGTTGGACTCCACGTATGCCTCATCCTGGATAGACTCCAGGATAGCGGTCTGCTCCGCCATCAAGGCCGCCTCACCAAGATAGAACTCCGCCTTGTCATCCTTGATGGCGAAGCCCGCAACAGGCACCGGCTCCACCACGTCTTCCCTCACTAGATCAACTCCCTGCATGAGCTCCGACACATCCCGCTCCTCTTCCTCCACCTCCGGCTCCACCACGTCTTCCCCCACTAGATCAACTCCCTGCATGAGCTCCGATGCGTCCCCTCCTCTTCCTCCACCTCCCCATTCTCCTCCGGCTCGGGCGAGTCCAGAGACAGGCCGGCTGCAAACCGAGCGGTGCACCTCGAACGGATGTCCTCCTGCATCTGGAAGCGGCGCTCGGGAGTAATCATGGCGTAAGTAGTTTTCTTGTGCCGAACCATGGCGGGGGCGGTCACAAGCAAAAAGAGGAAGATGGATGATTTGCTAGGGTTGCCGGCGAAAAGAGGGAGAAGCAAGATGATGTCTAGTGGTGGCGGACGCAGCTCAGCTTAAATACCTAGTCCTTGACATCGGGCGAGGAGCCAGAGTGATGCCATGCAGCGTTCACTTCGCCACCGGATGAGACGCCCGTCGGTCCTTTTGGCTTCCGCAACGCCGGCACGTAGCGCTCACATGCCCACCGGAGGAGACGCCCATCGGACTATTGGGTTTTGGGAGAGGCGCCACGCGTCATTCGCACACTCACCGGAGATGCCTCGTATTCTCACCAACTCTATTAAATACCTCGACCTCTCCGCCGGGTGATGCAATTTTGTGTCTCCACAAAGGTCACCTGTGTACGTAGTTTGGCTGGAAAACGTGCCATCAACATCTTCATGTCCGTGCCTCCGATGCTACTAAAGCATTTGGAACACAGAGGCACGGACATGCCCCCTATGGTAGCAAGATCGTGCTTCTCAAAGTAAACCTATCACTGACAAACATTTGACAAACAGCTTCGCACGTAGCATCATATTTGTGCATCACGTGGCTTCACGCCTATGGCTCTCGTTGTTTCATGTCTGTGCCTCCCGTTGCTTCACGCCCTGGTGTCTAATTGCTTCATGTCCGTGGCTCTACATAACGTGTGGCCGTGCCTGTCATAACGTCAATTGGAGCACAAACGGACACAAGGTCGTACCTCCATCAGTGAAAGTATCACTGAAAACAAACAGACCATACACACACAGCCATGCTCATATCGATTGGAAGCACAAACATATGATTGTAAAAGTGTCCCTACCTTGAATTCACACTAGGCCCCCTCTATGTCCATGCCTCTATAACTGAACGAGTGAGCCAGAAATATTTTGGAACACACAGGCTCCGCCGTGACGCTACACAGTACAGAACCGTGGCTGTAGAGACTTCACGTACGTGCTTTTAAAAACTAGAAAATAATGCTTTTAAAAACCACGTCTCTCGAATCGGCCATTCCGTGCCTCACAAAGTAAACTATTAGTGTAAACATTTGTACCCATTCCGCTTTGTTTCCGCAATAAACGCACGAACGTGACTCTGCATTTGAGCGAACCATGCCTCCATGGGCTTGACGCCCTTGCGTCTCTGTCTGAATGAGTCAATGAAATCATCTGGAACACAAAAGACAAGCGAATGTGACTCTATATAATACCACACCATGCCTTTCTGTGGCTTCACGACCATGCCTGTGACCCAAAACATTGCAACACAGAGAGCCACGAACGTCCATGCCTTCATGACTACACAAGTCATGATGCTACTTAGTATGGAACCATGGCTGTAGAGACTTCATGTCTGTGCTTTTAAAAACCGCGTCTCTCGAATCGGCCATTCCATGCCTCACAAAGTAAACAGTTAGTGTTAACATCTGAACCCATTCCGCTTTGTTTCCGTAATAAACGCACGAACGTGACTCTGCGTAAGAGCAAACCATGCCTCCATGGGATTCACGTCCGTGCCTCTCCGTCTGAACGAGTCAATGGAATCATTTGGAACACAAACACAAGCGAACGTGACTCTATATAAAATAACACCATGACTTTGTGGGCTTCACGCCCGTGCCAACTTACGTAAGAAAAAACGAGGAACTCCTATCCACTGCTTAACAACATTGACTAATTAACGAAAATACCGCGATGCAGGAAACCAAAACACATTTATTAACAAAGTTACTGACAATGAGGTTACACAAGACAGAGAGGTTACACAAGAAAAATAAGAAAATCTTAGTCTGCTACTTAATAGCTTCAGATACAACGATCAGGGTCGCTGCTATCTACTTAGTCCCTAGAGACTGCTTGTTCGGTTGCTGGGCGCGCACTCCCTCAGACTCCTTTTTCATATCCTCTGATTCCTCCACCAGCCGGTCACGCTCAACGAGGAGCTTCGCCTTCTCATTCATAAGATCTTCGACGGAGGCTTTGCTCTCCTTGTAGAGCTTCCCCCAGCGCTTGACGGCCCTCAACAGCTCAGCATTCGCAGCCTCCTCGCATTCGTACAGCTTCTTCCAGGACTTGATGACATCAACCGCATTATTCTTCTTAACTAAGGCAATGGTCTCATCGACCACTTTATTCATCCGGACAAAGATGGAGGTCTCAGTCTCATCGCCTCCGAGATGAAACTGCCTGTGCGACTTAGTCCCCAGAGACTTCTCATTGGGTTGCTGGGCGCGCAGTTCCTCGATCTCTATTTGCAAACCCTCTGATTCATCCTCCAGCCGGTCGCACTCAACGAGGAGCTTCGCCTTCTCATACCTAAGATCTGCGATGCTGGCTTTGCTCTCGCCGTACAGCTCCTTCCAGCTATAGAGGTTCTTCTCCAGCATCGCTATCTCACCACGGCTCTCCTCGCAGAACTCCCTGCAACCCTCGATGACCATCAACAGCTCATCATTCTTGGCCTTTTCGCGCTCGTACAGCTTCTTCCAATAGTTGATGACGTCCACCAGATTATCCTACTTAACTAAGACGCAAACGTAGGTCTTAGACTGATCGCCTCCGAGATGATTCTGCTTGTGCAAACCATCGCCTGGTCCTAAGAGTTCACCGTCGCCATAGGAGATTTTAGATCTTCCTGACGGCACACCACTCACCGCTCCCTTCCTTTTTCTAGACTCAGAGTTGCTCCTTAACTGTATGGCAGGGGAGTTCTGTACAAGTTCATGATGCAGCCTAACCCTAGCTCCAATTGACTGTAAATCAGAATCAGCAAGACACACCCTCATCAAATTAGGAGGAACCTCACCACAATAATTCACGTTTCACAACTAAATCAAGTAGCTAGAAGAGAGAAAAAACAAGTGAAGCAGAAGCAGAGTCAACTTACATATGAGGAACCCTCGCCAGCCGGGATCTCCTCCCGTGCCTGCACACGGCGCTCCGAAGTAGTCTTGTTCTGCGCAGCAATGGCGGAGAGGATCAGGATAGAGAGCAGCCAGAGGAATGGATGGCGTGACGGCGGACAAAGGGAGGAAGAGGATGTGGCTAGGGTTTGGTGACTCCGACCGGCTTAAATTGCCGGACCTTGGCCTCGGGCAACGAGCCAGAGCGGCGTCACTGGAGGAGACGCCCGTCGGACCATTGGGTTTCCAGAGCAACTCCACGTGGCGTTCACACCCGAATACGAGGAGACGCCCGTCGAACCGTTGGGTTTTCGCAATAAACGCATGAATGTGACTCTGTGTAAGGCAGAACGATGCCTCTCTGGGCTTCACGACCGTGCCTGTCCTTGCGAATGGTTCTCATGAATTATTTGGAACACGAAGACAAACTAACGTGACTCTACACAATAGCACACCATGCCTTTCTGGGACTCATAACCGTGCGAATAATATACGCAAGCCACGAACGTCCACGCCTTTATCGAACAATATATGCAACATCAAGAAAGAAGCGTGACGCAACTCAGTACAGAACCGTGTCCGTAGAGAGTTCATGTCCGTGATTTTAAAAACAAGGAACATAAGCCTTTAAAAACCGCGTCTCTCGAATCGTCTATTCCGTGCCTCACAAAGTAAACAGTTAGTGTTAACATCTGAACGTATTCCATGCCTCGCAAAGTAACAGATAGTATTGACATCTGAACCCAATTCTGTTAGGTTTCCGTAATAAACGCACAAACATGAGCCTGCGTAAGAGCAAACCATGCCTCCTTGGGATTCACGTCCGTGCCTCTCCGTCTAAACGAGTCAACGGAATCATTTGGAACACAAATACAAGCGAGCGTGACTCTACACAATACCACACCTTGACTTTGTGGGCTTCACGCCCGTGCCTGTGACCCAAAACACTACAACACAGAAAAGCCACGAACGTACACGCCTTCATGAGTACACAAGTCATGACGCTACTCAGCACAGAACCGTGGCTGTACAGACTTCATGTCCGTGCTTTTCATAACCGTGTCTCTCGAATCGGCCATTCGGTGCCTCACAAAGTAAACAGTGAGTGTTCACATCTGAACCCATTCCGCTCGGTTTCCGCAATTAACGCACCAACATGACTGTGTGTAAGACCAAACTATGCCTTTGTGGGCTTCACACCCTTGCCTCTCCGTCTGATCGAGTCGACGGAATCATTCAAAACACAATCACAAGCGAACGTGACTCTATATAATACTACACCATGCCTTTGTGGGCTTCACGCCCGTGCCTGTTACCTGAAACATTGCAACACAAAAGGCCACGAACGTCCACGCCTTCATGAGTACACAAGTCATGACACTACTTGGTACAAAACCGTGGCTGTAGAGACTTCACGCCCGTGCTTTTAAAAACAGCGTCTCTCGAATCGGCATTCTGTGCCTCACAAAATAAACAGTTAAATGTTCACATATAAACCCATAAACCTCCAATCAACATGACAGAGGAAACCAAAACACATTTGATAACAAAGTTACTGATAACAAGGTTACACAAGACAAAATAAGAAACTTTTAGTCCACTGCTTAATAGCTTCAGATACAACGATCAGGGTCGCTGTTGTCTACTTAGTCCGAAGAGAATTCTTTTTCGGTTGCTGGGCGCGCAGTTCCTCAATCTCCTTTTTCATACCGTTTGATTCCTCCACCAGCCGGTCGCGCTCAACGAGGAGCTTTGCCTTCTCATCCATAAGATCTGCAATGGTGGCTTTGCTCTCGTCGTAGAACTTCATCCAGTCCTCGACGGCCTTCAACAGCTCAGCTTTCGCAGCCTCGAGCAACTTATTCATCTCGACAAAGGAGGAAGTCTCAGACTGATCACAAGACGCACCCTCATCAAATTAGGAGGAAGCTCACCACAATAATTCACGTTTCACAACTAAATCAAGTAGCCGAAAGAAAGAAAAAATGAATGAAGCAGAAGTAGAGTGAAGTTACAGATGAGGAACCCTCACCAGCTGGGATCTCCTCTTGTGTCTGGACATGGCGCTCCGGAGTAGTCGTCTTCTGCCCAGCCATGTCGTAGAGGGTCAGGGTAGAGAGCAGCTAGAGGAATGTATGGCGTGACGGCGGACAAAGGGGGGAAGAGGATGTGGCTAGGGTTTGGCGACTTCGTCCGGCTTAAATAGCCGGACCTTAGCCTCGGGCGACGAGCTAGAGCAGCGTCACCGGAGGAGACGCCCGTAGGACCATTGGGTTTCTGGAGCGATGCCATGTGGCGTTCCCACCCGAATACGAGGAGACGCCCGTCGAACCGTTGGGTTTCCGCAATAAACACACAAATGTGACTCTGTGTAAGGCAGAACCATGCCTCTCTGGGCTTCACGGCCATGCCTGCCCTTGTGAACGGTTCAATGGAATCATTTGGAACACGAAGACACACGAATGTGACTCTGGATAATACCAGGTTATGACTTTGTGGGATGGACAACCGTGCCTGTGACGCGAAACATGGCAACCCAGAAAGCCGCCTTCATGAGCAAACAAGTCATCGAATAACAGATGCAATGTCAAGAAAGGACCGTGACGCTACTAAATACAGAATCTGCTCTCTCAGTGAACGTGCCAAAGGAAACATCTGGAATACACACTAACGCCCATGCATTTGAGTTGAAATCTTACAACAGAAACCATTGTAACACGGACAGGCACCCGTCACTCTGCTGGACTTAATGACCATTTGTTTACGATATAATTGAAGCTATTACAAAAACATTTTGTAACACTAAAGGCAGGACAATCACACCATTGTGCCTCTCTGGAGGCTGGACAACCAAGATTCTACGCTAACAGGTCACAACCTTGCTTCTACACTCCTCATATTCTCACAGTCAAATTCCAACCAAGATTCACAGCTCTACTTATTGTCCCATTTTGTTAAAACCTCCAGTTCTGACAAATATAATGCGAAAAACTAAGGACAATCAACATGACACAGAAAACAAAATTACATTTGTTAACAAAGTTCGACACAACGATATTAAAAAAAGAAAAAAAAGAGAAGCTTCAATCCACTTCCTACTAAAATTGACTAATTTACTTTTGAGCTTAGCTTAGCTGTTCTCACCGCCTAATTGTTATGATAATCAAGTTGTCACGCGTGGAGTGCTCCCCAACTAATCATTGCGGGGAGGGCTCCTCAACTAGTGATTTCGGCTATATGTTGATCTAAATGCGAGGAGACAGTTAGTGTTGACAAGTCAACGGAATCATTTGGAACAGAAAGACAAGCGAACGTGACTCTATATCATACAACACCATGCCTTTGTGTGGCTTCACGAGCCTGACTGTGACCCGAAACATTGCAATACAAAGAGACACAAACGTCCACGCGTTTATGAGTACACAAGTCATGACGCTACTTAGTACAGAACTGTGGCTGTACAGACTTCACGTCCGTGCTTTTCATGACCGTGTTTCTCGAATCGGCCATTCCGTGCCTCACAAAGTAAACAGTTAGTGTTGACACCTGAACCCAATTCCGTTGTGCTTCCACAATAAACGCACAAACGTGACTCTGCGTAACACCAAACCATGTCTTCTTGCAACGAGTCAACGGAATCATTTGGAACAGAAAGACAAGCGAACGTGCCTCTACATAATGCAATAGCATGCCTTTGTGGGCTTCACGATCGTGCCTGTGACCCGAAACATTGCAACACAGAGAGCCACCAACGTCCACGTCTTCATGAGTACACAAGTAATGATGCTACTTAGCACAGAAACGTGGCTGTAGAGACTTCACGCCCATGCTTTTAAAAACCGCGTCTCTCGAATCGGCCATTCATTTTCTCACAAAGTAAATAGTTAGTGTTCACATCTGAACCCAATTCCGTTGGGTTTCCGTAATAAACGCATGAACGTGACTCTGCGTAACACCAAACCATGTCTGAACGAGTCGACGGAATCATTCAGAACACAAACACAAGCGAACGTGACTCTATATAATACCACAACATGCCTTTTGTGGGCTTCACGCCGACGCCTGTGACCCGAAACACTGCAACACAGAAAGCCATGAACGTACGTGCCTTCATGAGTACACAAGCCATGATGCTACTTAGCACAGAACCGTGACTCTATGTAATACCACATCATGCCTTTATGGGCTTCATGTCCGTGACTGTGACCCAAAACATTGCAACACAGAGAGGCACGAACGTCCACGCGTTTATGAGTACACAGAGGAGACGACTGTCAGACCATTGGGTTTCCAGAGCGACGCACGTGGCGTTCACACCCGAATACGAGGAGACGCCTGTGGAACCATTGGGTTTCCGGACTAAACACACGCAGGTGACTCTGCGTAAGACCAAACCATGCCTCCGTGCCTCTCCGTCTGAACGAGTCAACAGATTTATTTAGAACACAAAGACACATGAATGTGACTCTACATAATACCACAGGATGCCTTTGTGGGCTTCACGACCGTGCCTGTGACCCGAAACATTGCAACCCTGAAAGCCACGAACATCCATGCCTTCATGAGTACACAAGTCATGACGATACTTAGTACAGAACCGTGGTTGTACAGACTTCAAGTTCGTGCTTTTAAAAACCGTGTCTCTCGAATCGGCCATTGCGTGCCTCACAAAGTAAACAGTTAGTGTTAGATGTACTTATTGTACCATTTTGTTCTAAGACCTACAGTTCCGACAAATATAATGCGAAAAACTTAGGACAACCAACGTGACACACAACGATATTACAATATGAAAAAAAAGAGAAGCTTCAATCCACTGCATACTAACAATGCCTAATTACAACGATACTGGAAACCAAAATACATTTGTTAACAAAGTAACTAACAACAAAATTTCACAAGACAAGGTAAGAAACTCCAGTCCACTGCTTAACAACCCCAGATGCACACAACAGCCTGGGACGCTGTTGTATACTTAGTCCCCACCGACCTTCTTGCTGGTTTGCTGCCCGCGCAGTTCATCAATCTGCTTCTTCATCGCCTCCATGACCTTCATATACTCGTCACGTTGCTTCACAGCTACCACGGATTCCTCCAAAAACCGGACATGCTCGTCAAGGAGATTCTTCTTCTGACCCATAATTTCTATGATGCTGGCGTTCGCCTTCTCCAAATCTTCACTTCTTTTCTCATAGAGCTTCTGCCTCCCATAGATGATCTCCAGCAGCTGCTCGGATGTTTTGTCAACCTTCGCCTTTAAACCAAGGCATTCATCTGATGGATCAGCTTATTGAGAGTAATTAACATGGAGCTAACAGTTTGTTCGCCTCCAAGATGAGTTAGCTAATTTGAGCCGTCGCCAGCCCGTAAGGCCTCCGCATTGCCACGGGGCCTCTTAGCACTTCCCGTCGCCGCCCCGCTCACCATTCCCTTCTTCTTTCTTGGCCCACAACTGCTCCCCAATCCTACAGTTGGGGGCTTCTGTTCAAGATCGCGACATAGCCTAAACCTAGCTCCAATTGACTGTAATTCAGTATCAGGAAGACATGCACCCATCACACTAGGAGGAAGCTGACCACAATAATTCACAACTAAATCAGATAGCTGGAAGAGAGAAAAAACATATGAAGCAGAAGCAGGATCAACTTACAGATGAGGAACCTTCACCAGCCGGGATCTCCTCCCCCGTCTGGACACGATGATTAGGAGAAGTATCCTTCTGCCAAGCCATGGAGGGAGGGGGTCAGGATAGAGAATAGCAAGAGGAATGGATGGCCTGGCGGCGGACAAAGGGAGGAAGATGATGTGGCTAGGGTTTGGAGACTCCGTCCGGCTTAAATAGCTGGATCTTTGCCTCGGACGACGAGCCAGAGCGGCGTCACTGGAAGAGACGCCTGTCGGACCATTGGGTTTCCAGAGCGATGCCACGCGGCGTTCACACCCGAATACGAGGAGACGCCCGTTGAACCATTGGGTTTTCGGAGCGGCACCGTGCGGACGTTCACACAACCATTGGAGGAGTCGCCTCCTATTCTAACTGCATTAATCTCCTCTCCACTGCCTGCCCTCTCTCCCCCAAAAAACGTGCCATCCATGCTTTCAAGACCGTGCCTCTCAGAAATGGAAACATTTGAAATGCACAGGCACGGCTTCACATCCGTGCGTCGCGTCCGTGCACATCGTACAGCCATGTTCGTAACTCTCTGAGTGAACATGCCAATGGAAACATTTGGAACAACTGTGCTTCTCGAGGATTTACAAAGTGCCTCTGGAGCCCGCACTGAGCTGCCTCTCGATGCTTTACCTCTAGAGGCCGCACAAACGTGCTTCTACATCAGAGGCCAAACCCACGTGCCTCTGTAGGTTGAACAACGATGATTCTACGCTAACAAATGACATCCGAGCTTTGACGTTACCCAGCTACATTTACCTAGAAACGAAATAACACGACGACAATGGCCCAAACCATGCCTCCTTGGGATTCATGTCCGTGCCTCTCCTTTTGAACGAGTCAACGAAATCATTTGGAACACAGAGAGACACCTCACGACTGTGCGCCTAACAAGGGACGAATGCCAGCTCAGATAAAATGCCTCTTGCACTACTAAAATCGTGGCCCGCATGGCTCCAGTTCCATGCGTCTGACAGTGGCTCCTCACAGAAAACATCTGTAACACACCCACACACAAACGTGACTCTGCCTAACACAAAAACCGTGCGTCACACAAACGTGCTTGACGGGACCTTACGCAGTGCCTCTGGTGGCCGCACAACTATGCTTCTACTCTTTAGGCCACGCGTAGGTGCCTCTTGAGGCTTCACGCCGTGTCACTGCAGACGCACAACCATGCTTTCACCTTCATGTCGAGGCACCGTGACGTGCATTCTTTGCTTGAAAAATGTGCCTTCTACATCCACGCGACTGTGCGCCTAACAAGGGAGGAACGCCAGCTCAGATAAAGTGCCTTTTCTACTATTAAAACAGTGGCTCGCATGACTACACTTCCATGCGTCTTACAGTGGCTCCTCTCTCAGAGAAAACGTCTGTAAACACACCCACACAGTAATATGACTCTGCCAAATAGAAAAACGTGCCTCCATAGGCTTCACGTCCGTGCCTATCCAAGTGAACGAGTAAGAGGAATCATTTGTACCAGAAAGACGCACGTGTTGGACGTAGCGACCGTTCGTCCATGAATGTCAACTAATCAGTCGCAAAAACATTTTGATAAAGGCACCATGATCACACAAACGTGCTTCCCGGGGCCCTAAGTAGTGCCTCTGGTGGCAGCACAACCGTGCTTCTACTCACAACACGCGACATCCATGCTTCGAGCCTACTCATCTGCATGTACCAACAAACGAAATAACACGAAGACAACGCAACGCATAAATACCTTACAAAATTCATGATAGTACAAAAGGCCACATGCGACAACGCAAGGAAGAAACACGGAAAAGAGAAGATGACAAAAGAAGAAGGAAGACGCAGAAAAATGACCCGCTCCAAGCTCTCTACCTACACTCCAGCAACCTTCTTGATGAGTTGCTGGGCGCGGATATCCTCAATCTCCTTCTTCGTCGCCTCATGACCTTCCTTGGCAGCAGCAAAGGAATCCTCCACCAGGCACTTGTACTTGACGAGGAGCTCCGCCTTCTCATCCCTATGTTCCCCCGCGACGCCTGTCAGCTTCTTCACCAACGCACTGCTCTCCTCATACAGTTTCTTCTAGCGGGCGGCCTCCTGCTCCTTCTGGTCGAGCTCGTTGGCAAGCTTCTCATTCTCACCCACAGCTCGAAAGATGAGACCAGTGGACTTCTCCACCGAGGCATTGCTCTGCTGTACCAACTTTTGCAAGCGAGCGATGAATTCCAGATGCTTAATTAGCTCATCGAGCACATCGACGGTGGCTAAGGAATTCGGTACTACCATCTCGCTGAGATTGTCTCCATGGCGAATGCGCTTGTGAGAGCAATCGCCTCCATGCGAGAGATGGTTCGAGACCAGGGCAATGGGGCAGGATATCCCTGCCATCGCTACCGCATAGCGGCGGCACCTCTCTCTTCTTTCCGTGGCTTTGGTCCTTGCTGCCTGCTTATTTGTCCACCCAGAACCCCTTTTACTGGCCATGGCACAAGGAAGAAACTACCAGCAAGAAAGAGGTGCCTGTCTCTGGAGAATTGTGGACGAGTACAAACGTGGAGTGTTCCATGAGTAGGTACCTTTTATAACATATGCACATCGGTCAGACGGTCAAACGGAGCAACCAACGCCTCGAATTCTCACAATCTCTCTTAAATACCTCGAACTCTGCATGCCTAGAAAACACCAGTACTCTCCTTTCGTCTCCTCGTGCGTTTGCCCACACTACAACCACTCAACTTCTTCCTAATGGTCTGTATATATTCCACAGAAGACATTTCAAACACAGTTAACTCGTCTCACTAAAAACATTTGGCCCATAGAGGCATCTTTGTGCTTCACTTCACGAACGTGCCTTCTTTGCAGGTAAGTACGTCACTCTCAAAGTAAATTTACTGTCTGCGTCCGTCTGTATTCCAGAGAAGTTACTGTCAAATTCCTACTATTTTTTGTTGTCCCATTTTTTGTTTTGAAATGATATTTATATCAAAATTTTACTAAATCCGCGAATTAACTTGCACGCGTCTCAAGGTGACTCATGAGTGAAAATGTCTGTAACACACACATACACAAACGTGATTCTCCCTAATACGAAACCATGCATCCCTGGAATGCACGACCGTGACTCTCCAAGTGAACCCATCAGTGGAATTATTCGAAACAAAAAAACGCATGAACGTGACTCTGCATAATACCAAAACCATTCCTCCGTTGGCCGCACGTCCATGCCTCTCCATTGGCTGAAAAGGTCGCTCGAATCATTGGGAACACAAAACGCACATATGTGACTCTGCGTAAGACCAGACCATACCTCTCCAAGTGAACGGGGTCAGCGGAATCATTTGGAACACAAAGACGCACGAACCTGACTCCACATAATACAAAACAATTCCTCCGAGGGCTTCATGTTCGTGGCTCTCTACGTGAATGAGTCAACGGAATCATTGTGAAGACAAAATGCACGAACGTGACTCTGCGTAATACAAAATCATGCCTCTTCTCCTTGGGATCCAGGTCCGTGCCTATCATTGTCAACGAGTCAACGGAATCACTGGGAACACAAAAACGCACGAACAGGACTCTGCCTAATACGAAACCACACCTTCGGGGGCTTCATGTCCGTGGCTCTCCAAGAGAACGAGTCAGCGGAATCATTGTGAACAGAAAATGCATGAACGTGTCTCTGCGTAATACAAAATCATGCCTCTTCTCCTTTGGCTCCACGTCAGTGCCTCTCCTTGTGAACGAGTCAACGGAATCAATTCGAACACATAGCATCCAACGTGGCTCTACATAATACCAAACCATGCCTCCGTGGGATCCAGGCGACTGGAAGTTTGAAGCAGGCTGGTAGACAGAACCTCGACCATGACTGCCTTGCTTCAAAAACGTGTCTCCAACCCAACCCGTTAATGAAAACGTGTCTCCAACATGACTCGTCAGTGAAAACGCTTATAACACAAAGATGCATGGACGTGACTCTACCTAGTAGTCACGTCAACACCTGTAAGCCAAAAGTTCTGCAGCACAAAAAGCCACGAACGTCAGTGTGCTTAAAATAGTCACATCAACACATTTTTAGCTTTAATGTCGGGGCACCGTGCGTTATTTTTTTGAAAAGAATGCCTCCGCCTCTAACAAGGAAGGAAGGAAGAAATGTGCCTACTAATCTAGTAACAATGCGCAGGCGTGAATGTCACTCCGCATAATACTAAAATGTGCCTCCACCGGATGCATGTCCATGCCTCTCCGAAGAAACGAGTCACCACAATAATTTCAAACAGAAAGACCCATGAACCTGACTTTCTGCTTAATAGGCACAGTCACAACCTCTCCATAAAATAGGACCGTCAACGCCTATTGCACCCTCACGTTGGGACACCGTGTGTGATTTGCGTGAAAGTGTGCCTCCTACAGCTTCACGTCTGTCCCTACAACAAAGGAACGTCTCGACAGAGAAAACATTTGATAGACAGACTCACGAATGTGCCTGTTGCGCTAGTAAAACCATGCCAACTCGGCTTCACTTCCACGCACCTCACAGTGACTCGCCATAGAAAACGTATGTAACACACGCAGGCATGAACGTGACTCTGGCTAATAAGAAAATGTGCCTCCGCAGGATTCACTCCATGCCTCTCCAAGAGAACGAGTGAGCGGAATCATTTGGAAATACCAAACCATGCCCCCGTGGGCACGTCCCTACCTCTCTCCAAGTGAACCAGCGAGCGGACTAATTTTGAACACAAGGAAGCACGAACGTCATTCTGCGTAATACCAAACCATGCCTCCTTGGGCTTCACGTCCGTGCTTGTGACCCATGAAAGTCACCCTCCTTAAGAGGGACAGTCGCAGTCTCTTCATAAAATAGCTCGGCTTCACTTCCACGCATCTCACCGTGAAACGTCAAAGAAATGTCTGTAACACGCGCAAGCACGAACATGACTCTGTCTAATAGGTAAACGTGCTTCCTTTGACTTCATGTCCATGCCTCTCCAAATGAACTGGCAGGCGGAATAATTTGGAACACAAAGTACCATGAGTGTGACTCTGGGTAATGCCAAACCATGCCCCCGTGGGTGTCACCACACTAAAATCAAAAAATGCTAGCGTCCCACTGACTGACAGTTAAGCAAGCAAGCAAAAAACAAGCTCATCGAAGCCCACAGAAAGTTGCACCAATCTCGATGTCCAAACGGACGGTCAAAGATTCGAGATGGTTCGCAATTTCCATGGGAGGGTGAGCGCTGGTGGCTTCACTTCCATGCGTCTCACCGTGAAACGTCAAAGAAAATGTATGTAACACGCGCAGGCATGAACGTGACACTGTCTAATAGGTAAACGTGCTTCCTTTGACTTCATGTCCATGCCTCTCCAAATGAACTGGTGAGCGAAACAAATTGGAACACAAAGAACCATGAACGTGACTCTGGGTAACGCCAAACCATGCCCCGTGGGTGTCACCACACTAAAATAAAAAAATGCTAGCATCCCACTGACTGACAGTTAAGCAAGGAAGCAAAAAACAAGCCCATCGAAGCCCACAGAAAGTTGCACCAATCTTGATGTCCAAACGGATGCTCGAAGATTCGAGACGGTTCGGCCATTTCCCTCTCTTGCTCTACTACCTTCTTGCTTTTCCTTTCGCACCGAAAATCTTGAACACTTCGCCACTTCCCCTCTCTTGAACACCCTCCTCTCTCCTTCCGCCCCCATTGTCCAAACCAGCAGACCAACCAAAAATCAAAATCGAGTTCGCCTCACCCACCAGCCGCCATCCACTTCGAGATACAGACAGTCGGTCGGTGCCTGCGACAGCACCAAAATCCTCTCCTGGCGGCGGCGACTGACGGCGAGGACCTGTGCTCTCAATACCGGCGGCGGAGATACCAACAGAGAGCAAGGACAAAAACCAGCCGATGGATGCGATGAATCCCTTGCAAGCAATCGAAGGTAAAATATTAATCCATTACATTCCATTACCACAGGTCGATCGAAGCGATTTTCCCCTTTTTGACGGATATGTACCCTAGCCGCCACAACAACTGTGTTTTCGAATAGTCTGTTTAAACTTGTCTAACAAAATTGAAATAGCGTAGACACGTGTGCAATAGAATGCTACCCCTACCCGCCACAGAAATTTGCTTGCGAGATATTTGCTTAAAACGTACCGTACATGCCAGAACTATCTAGGACACCGCTGCAAATTCAAACCTTGAGAGCATCCTTACACATCAAACCTGATACTTACACGAGATTCTATATGTCCGTTTATTGTATCGCTTTCAAATTAAGTGCCTCTCTGATATTAAAATCCGTGCTCCAAGAATAGGTCTACCTGTGCTTATAGCATGAAACAACCTGTGCCTCTCTAACAATGCTATTTTTTTGTCCATGGGATGCATCTCCTCTTTTGCTGTGAAATTCAATTCTGCTTCTAGTGCTGCTAACACCTGGCCATTTTTATGCAGCAAGGACTAGTAACAAGGAAAATAGGATACCTGCGGAAGAGCCTACTGTGCAGCAACGTACTATAAAAGGCTCACACAATCCATATAATAAAAACTATATAGCAACAGCAGTACGTTAACCACTTACCTCCACACAATCCTGGAAAATTACACTTCATTGAAATTGTTCACACAATGTACTATTATTCATTCAAAAACATTTTATCTTATCCTCTAAATCTTATAATTATTCCTCCAATTTACAGAATATCATTTGTAGTGTATTTTGCCTATCAAAAAACACTTCCCCTCAGTTCACTGAACTTCCAGCACCCATACTGCTCACACCTGATCCTAATTTCTATCACTGATTGACCAAACCAAGGTAGAGGAAGACTTGATATAACATGAAAAGAATGGATTGATTGCCTTTTTAGGTCAAGAAATGAAAGGAAAGGGCTATTTTATGAGTTTATGTAGATTAAGTTTCAGATTCTTAATGTACAGTCATGGAAGACATAGCTTTAAAACTACATCCCATTTTTTTGATGATACTACATCCTCCTTTTGTTACATAATCATCGTGCAGGTCATGGGGGAGGAGATTTTGAAACGATACTGTCTGAACTTAATATTCAATTTCCACAAGCACTAGGCATCTCTTCTGACCCATCAAAAAAAAGAACGAAGCAGAACATGGACAACGAAGCACCTGAGCAAGTGCCAGCACTAGCTTACAGCAGGGAGGGCAACAAAAAACAAGTAACTAGTAGCACAAAAGAGAGGCAATCAGAAACCAAGACTGTTGTTCCTCCTAGAGCAAAAAGACAAAAGACAAAGGACAAAACTCAACTGATCATCGACGGGACTACCTTGCAACAGCAGCCAATTCCTCTAATGGTACTCCCACCAGCAGTTCCACCCGTCACAAATAAACTAACTGAAGGCAAGAAGAAAGACAAACGACAACGGGTGGAATAAGACGAGGATGATGCCAACAAAGAGCCAGAGTGTGATACTGCCGATGATGGCACAAAACATGATGATGATTTCATTCCTACAGAGGGCAATGATGCCGCAAAGGACAACAGTGGCGCCGCAGAGGACAGCAACGATCATGTAAAACACATTTTGTCTACAAATTTTTGTTGCCACTTTTCACCCATGAAAACCAAATGATCCTCTCTAACAAAACCCTCTTTTTCTCAACAGCGAAAATCAAATTGGAAGCGCACAAAGACGAGAAAGACAAGTGGAAAAGAATTGGCAGCACCGACGGATGATGAACGGGAGGCAGCAACAAATGAAGACAAATGCAAAATCAAGGCAGGGGCAGCATTTGTTCAGGAGAATAAAGCATGGAATATGCTTGAAGAACGTCACCAACAAGATGATAGGATGGCCGGATTTGGCAACATAGAGAATGCCAAATAACGCGCTCCATCTGCAGACCGCTTGCAGCACACATCTATGATAATTTGGACACAGAAAGCATGACAATAATGTTCGGTGACGCTGGTGAACAAAAGCAAATTTAGATAACAAAGGAAGGCATCAACAAGGTGTTTGGATACCCAAACAACACGCAGAAGTCAGCACCAAGGCCACGGACTTCCACCGATAAAATGAGGAAGCTGGTCTCAGAACTTGGCCTCAACAGTCTAAATTTCAAACACGAAGATCTGTTTAAAAAGCTACAAGAATTGGTACAACTAGACGACCCAGTATCAAACAGGAAATCAGTTAAAATATTTTTCCTTATTTTTTCCACAATGTTGTCTGTGGGACAACCGCCTCTATCTTCAGCCAACACGTGATAATGATCAAGGACATGGACTATGAACAAATGCCAAACATGGATTTCTGCGAGGTAATCGTCGAAAGGATTAAGGCAGGAGCCATAGAATGGCAGCAGCACAGGACGTTGGATCAGGAAAAAAAGAACAAAAATCACCTCAATGGTTTGGCACAAGGACCAGTAATCATGTATCTCGACTCCCTGCTGCTGCCAACCGAAAGCAAAGAAATGCGGAAGATTGCTGAGAGAATGGACACGACCTCATTACCACGAGCAAACCATCTCAAAGAGAGTAACCTAGCAAAAATAGCTAGAGCAGACATGAAAAGAGATGGAAAAGCACGACCGGATGACTATGAATTTGGCAAGATACAGGTATGGCTCTGTTGTATATAAATCCGTTCTTCCTAGTAAAAACGGTTTCCATTCTAACCAATTCCATTCTACCGAAACAATGCAGACATGGAAAGGAACAGCAGAGAGGATCTTCTATACCAGCACAGTATCACCTTCGTCTTCAATACAAATGATACCAGCACAACAACAGAAGCACCAGCACACGACCAAACTACTACCACCACCAACCAAGCGCCAAAACAAAGCACGTGTCCACACCAGTGGAAGCAGGGAACCCGACACAGGCACCAGCATAGGATCAAAAGAAAGATTCAGAATGATAAATGAAATGTTGGAAAAAGTGCTTGACGAAGCAAAAAAGGTTACCCGGAATAACCACTAGGGCTGAACACCAATGCACCGATCAAGAGGAGAGATTGGATCAAAAAGCCAAGAAGTCAGTGGTGCAACAAACAATGTCCTTGATCGAAGCTTTCGAACAACACAGAGAATTTCAGGACATGATTTGCAGAAAGAACTTAACAGGCGAGGCGACGCTGCAGGTGCTAGATCAAGCAGATGTAGGAGCCACAACTACACTAGTCGAAGACAACCGCAATAAAGAAGTCGTAGCCGCAACAGAAGCAGGAGGAAGGAGAAAAAGAAAGAGGGAAGAAGAAGACCAAGAAAAGGAACACCAAGGGAAGAAAAGAATAACAAATTCAAGAACACAAACCTCGAGAATTAACAAGAGGGAGACAAAAGAACAGAACAAGGTGCAAAAGGAGCAGAGCAAGAAGCACGTATCAACCAACGCAGCAAGTACCAAAGAACAGCAAAACCAAGGTAGAAAAGTAGCTGCAGAAGCAGAGCATCAACAAGAGAAATAGGTAAATGAGAACAATACATCATCCATCTGACTCAAAAGCCATGCTTTCAAACTTGAACTTAAAAAATCTGTCTTTCATATTGTCAGGGACTCGGGAACAGAACGCCAGCCCAACATAAAGGCCAACAGCAGCATGATGTCAAGAACACCGAGCAAGAGGATGAAAGCAATAAAACAAGCAACCCCACAATAGATAATGCTCCCTCAAGAACGTCCACAAGAGTAGTACAAGAGACGAATAGGATCAGAACCAACAAACACATGAGTATAAAAATCAGTTTCTTCTTTCTAAACTAGATACGGTTTTGAGTTACCTGACAAATCTGCAATGAAATATATACTCAGCTGGACAAGCATCATCTCGACAGTCCCGCAAACAAGGCACGAGCTGATCTACCATCGACCATTAACAGCACACAAGATAAACAAGAAGAAAACAACAAAGGAGAGGTAAAAATTCCAAACCTACTTTGCCCAATAGCGTTAACTCATCATGTGCAGCACAAACTCATATTGTTTCATCTTCAGGTATTACAAGCACAACAAAAACAAGAGGCTGCCCATGCAAAACAGAAAGTTGATGGAGAAGAGCTTTTCAGCGCCACAGCATTCCAGATGACCGATACAGGGGAGAAAGCTTCACACATACCAGTTGATGACACACCCAAGGCTGGTATACATAGCAAAGAAAAAGTGGACGCAGACACGAATATCCCAACCACCGACGCAAAGGTAAAATTCAACAAGAACCATTTTTCAAAGATTTATAAGGAACTACCCAGTACAACCTGCCACAGTAATACAAGAATTACAAGGAATGAATCACGCTTTTCTTTCATGAGATGCAGGAAACAAACGAGAACGCTCATCTCACAGAACAGCAAGGAGTACAAGCGGAGCAATCCAAAAAACCAAGGGCAAATTGTCATTCAAATAGTACCCAGTACCACAACTAAAGAGCAGTCTTCACCTGACAAACACAATCCAGAAGAGATCCCACTAGCATCAAAGACCGAAGAGGTGAAGTTACATGACCTGTTCCTATAACATTAAAAGAAAAAAGTTATGCAGACACAAATGAAGTCACAACTTCATTTACATTTTTTGATTGAACAGAAGAAAGAAACAAATGAAGCAGAAGATGTCACTCAATAAGCGATAGGAAGTGCTGCTGCCGCTCGACAATGTCCAAAAACTTCAGAAGACGAAGAAGAATTAACAGACACGGCACCAGAGACAATGAATGTAGAGGCCAAGCTACAAAACCTGTTTCTATAGCATATAAAAAATATCCATAGTCAGAAATGCAGACACATTTTAATTACTTTTTGCGTTCCAACAGATGTAAGAAACAGAGGAGAGCACCAACATTCAAGACCAACAAACACAACAGGATGTTCTTCCAACGACAGACAGCGTCGCCGCAGGAGACCAAGCCAGAAAACCTTCACTGACCGGACAAGAAATAATAGGGATGGAAGCGACGCAAAAGATCAAAAAGGTGGAGTGAGATAAGCGGCTTTTATGAAATTAGAAATTGAGTGAACACAGACACAAATGCAGTCTCATTTACTTACCTCTATGTCTCAACAACCACAAGACAAAAATGACGACACCACCGATGAACAACAAGGCAAAGATCCAGAGGAGGTCCAAAAACCTCCACTGAGCGAAGGAAAGGATGGACAGACAGCAGCGGCGGAAACGAGTGAAAAGGTGAAGTTACATTAAAAAAGTTCAAAGACACACTAAACATTTGAGTATTTTTCTTAGGGAATAGACACTAATTAAATTACAATGAAAATAACAAGAATATTTATTTATTTTTAACCATGCTTTTGCATGATAACACAGAAACCTCAACAAGACAGGCACACGGACACAAGCAAAGAAGCAAAGGGTCAGAGTGCATTGGAAAAGCATGGAGCTGATATTCCAGAGAAAGAGTTGGACAACATCGAGAAAAACGCCGCACCATCGGACAAGGAAGATTGTGCTGTCAAAGAGGTTGCTGCCACAGGCATGACAGTAACCCAGGACGGCACTCAAATAGAATGTGAACCATTGATCATGCAACACCTGGTCATTGAGGAAGGCAAAAAGAGGAAGGGATCAAAGAGAGTGATCACATGAGCAAAGCCATCGAACATCTGTACAACAATGTCATGACAGCGACAGAGGAGAAAGGGTAAGTTAATGTTACCGCCAAAGAATTGTTTCTTTCAATGATTTCCCACTGGTACGCGTCGGTGCTATACAAACGGTTTTTAACCCCTTTCCGCGATGGCATTTGGAACCGTCGCCAAGTGAGTGTGGGCGATAGGGGGGGTCCTTCCCACACGACCCAGAAACAATCAGGGATAGGCAGCCTTGATGCATACAGTTGTCCCTATATAACTGTTTCTGATATCTCGAATACCCCAAACGCTTCATCCTTGGTACTCGTTTGTGCTCGCATTGCCATCGCAGTCAGAGTTTTGTGGTTTTACCTAAAACCAGGCAGATTCCAGGCACGGGAGTTTTCCAGGCACGTACCAAACTGGCTCTACGTTTATGATGCCTGGCACATCACAAACAGTTCATGATTATAAACCGTGTACGATAGGTTAGACAATCACACACATTTGGTTTTCCCGCACCGTATGTGACAGTGTCTGACATCACACACGCTTTGCAAACGGCAACTATGTGCATTGTTACACACGTTTCCTCTCCGTGAACCATGTCGGATTATGATGTATATCGCACACGCTGTGCTTTATTAACCGTGTGCGCCATAATGACCTGCACACTGTAATTTTGCCCTAATTTAATTGTTGCTATTTAAGATTGTGCCTAATTTAAAATTGAAAGTAGGCTATAGCTTTATTCATATCCATCAGGTTCAAACAACCAATGCATTATTCGATTGACAGGTACATATGTTTAAGAATTACATAAGCACCAAATAAAGAATGATGAACCAGGGTTCTATACTTGTACGATTACAAATGGTAAAGAAAGAGGCGACAGACATTCTGGATGCTGAACAAGGTGAAGCGGAATGGCCCTATTGTGCTCTCCTGGATGCAGAAGGCACGCACGACTCTAGTCCAACCCCTTGTGATGGCCGGCCGCGAATCATGTAGTTTGAGAGGTAATCTTGAGTAAACTGCTTCAGGATCCACTGCAAAGGAAAAAAGATTCAGACATTGGCATCTAACACAACTCATTACGGGCAGTAAAAAAAAGGCTACAGGGTTCTTATTTACCATCCTGTAGTTCACTGTTATCTTGCATAAAGTGTAAACAAATAGTTCGATTGACATCTTTTGACCCATTTTAATAACAATCTTTATCAATTTCCTCACTTGATGCTGGTTCATGAATATCTCAATGCCCCATACGCAGAAAGGGTCGAAGTGTGGATCTTTGGCAATGACATATGTACCTAAAAGCATCAAGTTAATATTAGAAGCTAAACAACAATTGCAAAATGATGTAGTACAACACTCCCTCCATCCCATTATATAAGATTTTATTACATGTATATCTAGACATCATCAGAACATTAAGGTAACACTCTTCCTTGTTGCTATGTAGCCTGGGATTGCATATTTAGTCATTCAGTACAATGCATGTTGCTATGTAGCCTCAGATATATTAAATATGGCCCTAGTTAACCTACTGATAAATGGGTTACAGATATATTCAGTGAAATGTCTGATTCGATGATTAATCCCTTATCAGCCCCCAGGCTATATGGTACCAGCTACCGATATCCTGAACAGTGAGTACATATAAGCAATGTGATGAAACTAACCTCGAAGATAAACAGCACTGTTCTCAATATTGTCATGTATGAGTACATATAAAGGCATGTTAAGCACAACAGGCTAAACATCAACCAAATATATCCATGGTAGACAACATAATCTACAAATCATAGCTTCAGTGTGCAGGCTTAAGCACGCTAGTTAAGCAAAACAAGAAGTGGAAAGGTGTGTTAACTGCATCAGTCATAACATTTAAAAACAAGCAAATAGTCGTTCAAACTGGTATTGTGCAGGTCTAAAGTACACTAGTTATTGTTAAAAAAACAAAAAGGCATGTTAACTGCAATATCCTTAACAGCAACCAAATATCGTAATTCATAGTGGTATTGTTGAAACTGTTATTGATGAAACTGAACTACACGGCAAATAGTTGCACATATAGAGCATCACATTGTGAAGAACTGAAATAAACAAGGCATAAGGCCATCTCTAGCTGATCCTTTAAAAGTAAAAGGACTAAAACCCTTAGTGGATATATATATATATTCTCCAGCAATTTTCGGCCGTTTCTAGTCGATCCCCTAAACTTAACGTTGTAAACTTCAATTTGATCAAGTTCAAAGCAGGTTCAACCGAAAGTGGCATGCATTCAAACATAAACATAGATAGTTTATAATAACCGAACATAAAACATAAATTTAAACTAAGCTAAACTACTTTCTGTTGAAGTGGAGGTCGAGCCAATCCTTCCTCATCAGGTACGGTGTGCCGCGAGCCGGTGCCGTCGTCGGGGTCATTGGGGAAGACACTCCTCCACTCGTCGATGTCGATCTCCTCGTCCTCGCCGCCCACCTCGACGCCCTCCTTGCCGCCTTCGACCTCGTCATCGGAGGAGAGCGCGATAACCTCGCCGCCCTCCACGCCGGCAAAGATCGCCCGCTCCGCCTGCAAGAGCTCCGGGTGCTGCCGGCGGAGCTCTTGCATGTAGGCCTCGTCGGCGGCCTCGGCCTCGAGGCGCTCTAATGCCTCGCGGTCCTCCCATGCCATAGCCGAGCTCACCACCCCTGGCTCCAGCAAAACAAGGTCGACCAGACGTGTGCAGAAGGGGAAATTGAGCCTAGCCGCCACACCGTGGTAGCAGACGTGCCAGCGGTCGTACTCCATGGCCGCGAGCTCGGCCGTGTGGAAGCTACC
Source organism: Thinopyrum elongatum (assembly GCA_011799875.1). Taxonomy (NCBI): domain Eukaryota; kingdom Viridiplantae; phylum Streptophyta; class Magnoliopsida; order Poales; family Poaceae; genus Thinopyrum; species Thinopyrum elongatum. Next base: position 441,553,252 of record CM022299.1, read on the forward strand.
GAGCCACCGACGGGTGTGGGTCTCCCGATCTGTAATCTCGGCGACCCACGTCCCCCACCGCAACTGCCAGACCCCGAGGTAGGACCTCGTCGGCTGCCGGGTCCGAGGGAGGACGGGAAAGTCCTCGAACTGGCGTAGGGGCGCGGCGGTGGGCAGATCGGGGGACCGGCGACGGCGGATCGATAAAGAGCCCGCGGAGGACGACGGGAACACCTCACCGGCGTCGGGCGAAGAGGCCACGATAAACCTCTTTTTGGCCATTGGCTCCTCGAGCTCCCCGGCACACAGGCAGAGGTTGAGGATGGAGGCCGCGGCGATGGCGGTGACCTACCAATGGTTTCGGTGGTGGTGTGTGTCTGTGTGAGCGGAGGTTTTGGGGAGTGTGTGGTGTGTGTGGAGGGGGGGCAAGGTGGTGTTTGAGGAAATACCGCGGCAACTGAAAATTTTACTAGGCGGGAGTAACAAGGCGGGGCTACTGAAAATTTGGATCAAGGGCGAGCAGATATTTTTGAGATTGCGAGGGATGCAGAGGCGGGAGTATTTGGGGAGCGAGCTAGTGTGCTTGACACGCCAGCTGTGGACTGTAGCCGACGCACCTTCTCGCGTAAGCCATAGGCCTACTATAGACCGACGGTGCTCCAGGATATTTTGTACTGCATCTCACATGGTTGGTGATAATAAACTGTGTGCGATCTACTTGATTTTTCATCTTGATTTGGATTACATAATGGGGTCACAGCTGCAATGGACGGTGTTTGAATTGCTAGAACTTTTATCTGCAGTGAACATGCAACTATAGGTGTGTCGTCAAAAAAATTGGAATTATTCAGGGTTCGTTTGGACATTTTTATACATTAACTTGGTTTTCTAGGCATTTCAGGTGCACAATTCAAAATTAAACTACATGCACATGCTCTGGTGCACCAACATGGGTTGTAAAATCATATATGTGTCCATGGGTTTATGCTTATGTCCCATGCAAGAAATGGGGATGAATTTTGAACACCACGGTACCGTGGTTCTCCGGCAAATGTTAAGGTGCTTGCTTTTATAATTCTAGTAAATACAAAACCCGTCTGAAATTCATGAACCTTGGCATGCTATCATGGAACGGCATCAACATGCTGGGGTAAAAAAATATTGTCCCATTTGGGGCAGGTTATGGTATTAGCTTCTCGCAAACTAGAGCTTCTCTCACAACAAGCCTGATGGTTTCAGTAGGGAACGTGCCACCTTGGGGGACGAAACGATATATGTTGCCTCTTCTTACTTTCAAAAATTTTCTTGTGACAACATAGAACAACAGGAGTGTTGTTCAATTTTTGGATTTTTTTCGGGGATCGTTTGGACATTTTTATACATTAACTGAGTTTTCTAGGCATTTATGGGCATAATTCAAAATTGAACTACATGCACATGCTGCAGTACATAAAAATGGGTTGAAAAATCAAATGTTTGTCCTTGGTTGCAAGCTTAGGTCACATGCAAGAAATGAGAATGAATGTCAAACACCTTGACACTGTCACTCGGCCGCTAACATTGAGATACATGGTTTTAAAATTCTAGTAAATCGAAAATTCGTCTAAAATTCATGAAACTAGACATGATATCATGGAACGGCATTGACATGCCGTGGTAAAAATATTGTCCCATTTGGGGCAGGTTTGAGTATAAGCTTCTCGCAAACCACAGCTTCTCTCACAACAAGCCTGATGGTTTCGGTAGGGAACGTGCCACCTTGGGGGACAAAACGATATTTGTTGCCTCTTCTTACTTTCAAATTTTTTCTCGTGTCAACATAGAACAACACGAGTGTTGTGTCAATTTTTGGGATTTTTCGGGGTTCGCTTGGACATTTTTATACATTAACTGAGTTTTCTATGCATTCATGTGCATAATTCAAATTTGAACAACATGCACATGCTCCAGTGCATATAAATTGGTTCAAAATTGGAATGTGTGTCCTTGGTTACATGCTTAAGTCCCATGCAAGAAATGAGAATGAATGTCAAACACCTTGCCACCATCGCTCGGCCGTTAACATTGAGATACATGGTTTTTAAATTCTAGTAAATCAAAAATGCGTCTGAAATTTATGAAACTTGACATGCTAGCATGGAACGGCATCAACATGCAGTGGTAAAAATATTGTCCCATTTGGGGTAGGTTGGGGTATATAAGCTTCTCACAAACCAGAGCTTCTCACAATAATAGGGCCTACACAACAAGCCTCATGGTTAGGGTAGGGAACGTTTCACCTTTCTGGACGAAACGATATCCATTGCCTCTTCTTGATTTCAATTTTTTTTCTAGTGTCAATATAGAACAACATGAGTGTTGTGTTAATTTTAGGAATTTTTCGTGGCTCGTTTGGACATTTTTATACATTAACTGAGTTTTCAATGCATTTATGTGCATAGTTCAAATTTGAACTACAGGCACATGCTCTAATGCATATAAATTGGTTGAAAATTCAAATCTGCATACTTGGTTGCATGCTTAGGTCCCATGCAAGAAATTGGAATGAATATCAAACACCCTGCCAACGTCACTCGGCCGCAAACATTGAGATACCTGGTTTTTAAATTCTAGTAAATCCAAAACTCGTCTGAAATTCATGAAACTTGGCATGCTATCATGGAGCGGCATCAACATGTTGTGGTAAAATTTTTGTCCCATTTGGGGCAGGTTTGGGTATAAGCTTCTCACAAACCAGAGCTTCTCACAACAAGCCTGATGGTTTCGGTAGGGAACGTTTCACCTTTCTGGACGAAACGATATCCGTTGCCTCTTCTTGATTTTAATTTTTTCTCTAGTGTACAACATAGAACAACAGGAGTGTTGTGTTAAATTTTGGAATTTTTCGGGGTTCATTTGGATATTTTTATACATTAATTGAGTACTCAATGCATTTATGTGCATAATTCAAATTTGAACTACAGGCACATGCTCTAATGCATATAAATTGGTTGAAAATTCAAATTTGTGTCCTTGGTTGCATGCTTAGGTCCCATGCAAGAAATGGGAATGAATGTCAAACACCCTGCCATCGTCACTCGGCCGCAAACATTGAGATACCTAGTTTTTAAATTCTAGTAAATCCAAAACTCGTCTGAAATTCATGAAACTTGGCATGCTATCATGGAGCGGCATCAACATGTCATGGTAAATTTTTTGTCTCATTTGGGGCAGGTTTGGGTATAAGCTTCTCACAAACCAGAGCTTCTCACAACAAGCCTGATGGTTTCGGTAGGGAACGTTTCACCTTTGGGGCGAAACGATATCCGTTGCCTCTTATTGCTTTCAAAAATTTTCTAGTGTCAACATAGAACAACAGGAGTGTTGTGTTAAATTTTGGAAATTTTCGGGGTTCGTTTGGACATTTTTATACATTAACTGGGTTTTCTAGGCATTTTATGTGTATAATTCAAATTTGAACTACATGCACATGCTCCAATGCATATAAATTGGTTGAAAAATCAAATATGTGTCCTTGGGTGCATGCGTAGGTCCCATGCAAGAAATGGGAATGAACTTCAAACACGAGGGCACTGTTGATTGCCAGCAAAACATTGAGATACTTTGTTTTTAAATTCTAGTAAATCCAAAACTCATCTGAAATTCAATGCGTAGGCTCACCGGGAAGCGTGCGAGCTATTCAACGCAGGATTTGTGCATCTCTTCAACGCAAATGGTTCAGATTGAATATGGTATGCAAAGCCAGACTTCGGTGCTAAGCCAAGAGAAAATGTGCCGAGCAGGATTTGTACATCCCTTCAATGCAAACGGTTGTTTTGGATGACCCGTGTGCAACCACGTACATTGGTAAGATTTGCATATGTCATATTGGGTATGTTGCCATTTGTCAAACTAGAAAGATTGATATATGTTGATCTAGTAATATTGCCATTTGTCAACCTTGTAACACTGCGTTTTGTCAAAATATGCAGCTAAAAATCACCAGCACTATCTAATTTTTGCAACTAAAATTCAGTAATTAAGCATAGATTTCATTCATAGATTAAGCAGTCGTTCTCACCGGGAAGCGAGACAGCCTTTGATCGCCGCCCGCCTTGCTCCCACTGGTCTGTATTAATGGCGCGCCCGAGCAGCTGCACCCTGGTAATTGGATGTTTAATTTGGTATTGCAATCATGTCATGTTACAAGTATATATATGTTTGCTCGCCGTCCAACTGCTATATGCATATATATGGTTGCTCGCCATTGAGGCGACCGCGAGGCGCTCTGCTCGCGTCCCTCCGCGCGCGCTCTGCTAGAGGTGGGCCTGCGCATGATCACGTCGGGGGCCCCATATGCATGCGGTTGCGCCGCGCGCGTTGCCATGCGATGCAGTTACGTGCGGCACGATGGAGCTACGTGCTACAAATTAGAACTGCCATCAGGGCGTGCCGATATTCCAGGCCGTCTGGCTTCCCCTTTAATTCCCTCGGCCATTATAACCTTAGTCTCTTCAACCTTTCGATCGCGCCCCATAACACAACAAGCACACCCACAACGACACATAGAGAGGGGATGTCTAGCGGCGCTCCAATGGAGTTCGGCGAGCATAAAGTGGAGACCCACGTGTGGGAGACGGATCTCTCGGTGGTGTACACCATCGACCCGGCCGTGGTGGACTACTACATCAACACCGTTGAGTAGTTGCTTGCTCGAGACAAGTACAAGGTGGTCGGCATCGACCTCCAGTACACCACCGGTCGTCCCAACATAGATCAGAAGGTTGCCATCGCCCAGTTGTGCGTGCACCATCATGTCCTCATCTACCACTACTGCATGGCCAAAGAGCCTTGCGACCGTTTCACCAGGTTTGTCAACAGCACCGACTACAAGTTCGCCACAGTGGAAACCACCGTCGATGTAAAAGCGCTCAGGGTTACGGGCTTGGCCTGCCAGAACCTTGTCGAAATCCCTGAGCACTACAGGGTCTGGGGCAGCACGAAGGACTCCCTGGTTGAACTCACCTCGGCCATCATCGACCCATACTACAAAAAGATGAAGCAGGATGCCAACAGAACATGTCCCGTATCCTGGAACGGGGCCTGGATGCGGCAACAGGATGAACTTCACCTCAGGTTCATGGCCAAGAGCGTGTACACATGCTACGAGATGCACAGGCGGATCGTTGACATGAGGAAGTGCCTTGTTACGGAGAACGACGAGGCCGGATCGAGCCACAACCAGAGCAAGCGTCACAAGAAGTAGATGATGATTAGATGATCATCTATCCTAGTTAATCATGCATGTAATATATAGTTTACTTTGGTATGTGGAAATGTCATGTGTGTAGTAGCCACCTATGTAATTATGCATGTAATAGTTTACTTTGGTGTGCGCAAATGCCATGGTTGTAGTAGCCACCTATGTAAGTGGATGTTTAATTTGGTTATGCAACCATGTCCTTATAAGTGTGTGTGTATATATATATATATGTTGTTGTTCTATATGCAATCCCATCGGACTACACACACGTCTTATTAGCAGCAATCGTCTATGTTATTATCGGTCTTCGCACACATTTCTGATTATAGACATGTTTGCCGCGTATCACACACATCTTGTTATATTGAATCATTTCTGTTCTCTTGTCTCAATGCAAACAGTTCATCTAAGTGAACCGCATGCCGTATATCGCACACACCTTGATCTGGCTGATCGTTTCTTTTGTGTTGCCTAATCACAAACAGTTCATCCGAGTGAACCGTATGCTGTATATCGCACACACCTTCATCTGGCTGCCCATTTCTTTTGTTCCTCCTCATCGTAAACAGTTAATTGAACTGAACCGTATGCCCTACATCGCACACGCAACTAAAATCTGAACAGTGTTTGATGCATCCGTCATCGCAAATGTTTTGCACCTTTTTTGACGGTTTTTTTACACCACCGTTTTCGATTATTGCATCACACACAGTTTCGTCGAAGGGTCTCAGATCATAGTGTCGCGTTAGCAGCATCCTGCAGTAGTGTCCTCCCTTTAAACATTTTATATGTATACATATATATATATATTGCAGAGATGAGATTTTAATAAAAACAGAGAGCTCACAAGTAAAGGTCAGCCAAATGGCACGAAGCTTCAACACTAGAAATCCAGTGGGCAGCGAAGCCATACACCCCATGCTACTGATGTTGAAAAAGCAACTCAGGGGCACAAAGAGAAAGATTCTAACAATATACCACACCGTAAGTAAAGATCATGGCAAAAGCTCAAGTTTCAACAATGAATAACAGTCTATCAATCAATCAACATTTGTGTTCAATCGAACTTACAAATTTCTTTTGCACATGTGTGACAAAACAAGCAGGAATCAATATATAGAGCCAATCAGGAAGATCCATTGGAGTTGAAAAATAAAGATGAAGCACACGTCAGAGATAAAACAATACCGAAAAGGCTTAAAAGATTCCTCGATGTGGAAGAAGGGGAACAACTGCAAGATTACGACATGGTAAGCAAATTGTGTGTTACAGATAAGAGATACAATCATGGCCCTACAATTTCTTTTTATGATCAACAAATCATGACCAGATCTAAGAAGGATCCCAAAGTGTTTTCCTCAATTATTTATTTTGCATTTTGCAGTTCTTTCTACTAGTTTGCATAGGCGGGACTAATAAAGACGAACCTATCGGTAACTACTTCACCGCTACAGTCAACATGAAAAAAGAGTGCTTTGAACTCCTTGACTCTTCAACAACTGCATATCCAGGCACAATAGATTACTTCAACACAGTAACAAGCAAGGTAAAGAATATATGGAAGCAAATAAGCACACGGCTCCAACTGTCTCCAAGAAGTATTGACCATTTCAAAAAGGTCAAAATGCAGGTGCCACTTCAGGGACCAACGTAAGAACTACAAACCTTTCTCATTTTGCTTACTCTCTGTAACATTTATTAAATACAATTCATAAAAACATAGGACGTGACGAAGACATGTACCTAGGGTAGGGTAATAGGCCTGACCTAGACACCCTTCCCCGAGGACACTGCTCTAAAGCCAAGGACATTCAAAGGATAGCATCATCTACCGACTGAAATCATCACAGGGTACAACCCACTCGACCAACAGTTCACTCGGATAACCCAATTCCATTCGACCGGGGTGTACTCACTCGACCACATCAGAAACCACTCGGAAGACAGAAGATCTAAGGTCACTCAGAATGGCAATGGTCAGGCGGTCACTCGGTAGTCTTAATGATCATTTATTTGCCTTTATTGCTGGCGTTATCAGTAACGTCCTGTCTTTATGGACATTGAACCCCGTGTAACGTGGGACGGCTGGGGTCTGGCGCACTCTATATAAGCCACCCCCCTCCACTAGCACAAGGGTTCGCACCCCCTGTAACTTCACGCATAATCCAGTTGACCGAGCCTCCGGGCACCGCGACATAGTGCTGTTACTTCCTCCGAGAAGGGCCTGAACTCGTAAGTCTTATGTGCACAACCTCATCGTAGCTAGGATCTTGCCTCCTCATACCTACCCCCTATTCTACTGTCAGACTTAGAACCACGACAGTTGGTGCCCACCGTGGGGCAGGTGTCTTAGCGACTTTCCGGTGAGGTTGCGATTTTTTCCGATTCCCATCATCATGGTTTCGGGTGGAGGTTTGGCTGAGGGCCACGAGATCCGTCTCAACGCGCTCGTCTTCATCGCCGACGACTCCGCTTGGCTCCAGGAGGCCCCCCTCGACGTCGAGACGTTCCCCGTCCGCGGGGCGACGCACTTTCGCGCGTGTGTCCGCGGCGTCCTTCTGCGGCAGCCGTCGACCCAATACCGGTCGGTTCCTACGGCGTCTTCGTTCCCCGCTGTTCACCGTCGCAAGTGATCCGGTCGATCGCGGCTTCAGCGGTGGGTGAAGCATGCGGTGGCACGTCAATCAGCTACCCCACAGGTCGCGGCAATCGAGACCGATGAATCTCTCTACGGCTTATTCGATCTATCAACTAGCTCCGTCAAGACTCTGTCCGAGTGCGACAGCAGTGATCCTGCGGCGGAGGTCCTGATGGTCGACACGCCGCGTAGCCCACCTGGCATGCGCCACAATGGAGGCGGCGACGGCGGTGGCGATCCGTCGCGTGTTCACGAGGAATACCGCCCCGAAACCCTCTCTTCAGAGCGGAGGGAGGAACTTCACCGCCGTAACGAGGAAGCACTCCACACGCCCATCGTCGGATAGACCTCTGAGGCTCGGGCCTTGGAGGCAGCGCGCTTGGCCACTTTGGCTGAACGCACTCGACTGGAAAATTTTCAGCATGCACTCGACGAACGTGCTCAGCAGCAGATTCCTGAGTCCAGTCGACGGCGGCAATTGTTCCCTCCTGAACCTCAGGTATACCGCACTCCTATTCAGAATCTTGCAGCTGCGGCTCGTATAGCAGAGTCCATCCAGCCATCCCAGTCGGAAGCTGGACGAGGTTTGATGCAGATCCGGGCTCTGCTCCGGGCGGCAGGAGATCAAAACACTGCAATATCTCAGTCGCGTAACAGAATTCATAGCAGATCTGTGGTGGCTGACACAGTTCAATCGGCTCACAGCCCAAGATCGCCTCCGCGGCGTGAGGGGCGGGTGCATCGCCAAGATCAGCACTTGGGTCGGAACCACGAGCAGTACGATCATCGACTCGGCCGTGATGACCGCCGTCGAGCGCCTACGCCCCCTCCGAGAAGCGGATCATATGTGCCCCGGCACTATGATGACAGGCGCCCGTACAGCGGAGGGCGAAGGACGCCAGTCGACCCAAGAGAGCCAGGGTTTGATGCGAGGTCAATTTTGGTGCAAGGTTTGGTCGACAGGAACCGAGCACACAGAGAGGGGCAAGGCAGGGATCGCCCGAGTGGAAGCAGAATACATGTTTCCGGCCCCGAGTGTCTTAGCAGAGCCATCAGAGCCGCTGAGATCCCCCCCCCCCAACTTCAGGTTGGCGACTGGGGTTAGTAAGTTCACCGGTGAGTCGAAGCCTGACACTTGGCTGGAAGATTATCGAGTGGCTGTTCAGATCGGTGGTGGAAATGATGAGGTAGCTATGAAACATCTTCCTCTCATGCTGGAAGGATCGGCCAGAGCATGGCTGAATCAGTTGGCTCCAGGCAGTATATTCAGGTGGGAGGAGTTAACCCGAGTGTTTGTCAGGACATTCGAGGGCACATGCAAATGACCTGCGGGGTTGACGGAATTGCAACATTGTGTACAGAAGCCGAATGAAACTCTGAGGGATTACATTCAAAGATGTACCACTTTACACCACACAGTAGAAAATGTATCCCAACACCAAGCAGTTTGTGCTTTCAAGGAGGGTGTTCGGTATCGTGAGCTTAACCTGAAATTCGGTCGGACAGGAGATATGTCTCTGACCCGAATGATGGAAATAGCCACCCGGTACGCTAATGGTGAAGAAGAGGACCGACTCCGCAGTGGAAAGGGCAAACCAGTCGCCCAAGACACCGGAGTGGGTCGGAAGCAGAAACGCAAAGCCGAGCCAGCAGGTCCAGGTGAAGCTGCAGTTGTAACTCAAGGATAATTCAAGGGAAAGCCCAAAGGACCCTGGATCCCCAAGAAGGTGAAAGATCAGGCAGGGAACGATGTGTTGGACTTGCCATGTCACATTCACACCAAGAAGGACGAAGAGGGTAATCTGATTTATCCCAAACATACCACCCGACAATGTCGGCTCCTGATCCAGCAGTTCTGAGAGAAACAGCCCAATGAAAAGGAAAAAGAGTCTGACAAAGATGGTGACAAGGAAGAAGATGATGACGGTTTCCCTAACGTCAATTCCACTTTGATGATTTTTGCTGACATTGAAAGTAAAAGTCGACTGAAAGTCATCAACAGAGAAGTAAACATGGTTGCTCCGGCAATGACGACATATTTGAAATGGTCAAAGACTCCCATTACATTCGACCAATCTGACCACCCACCGCACGTCGCCACCCCCGGGAGGCAAGCGTTGGTGGTCGACCCGGTCGTTGGAGGCACCCGACTGACCAAAGTCTTGATGGATGGTGGCAGCGGCTTGAACATTTTGTATGCTGAGACTCTTCGTGGGATGGGCATTCCGATGTCCAAGCTCAGTGAGAGCAACATGCGGTTCCACGGTGTCATTCTAGGGAAGAAAGCTAATTCACTCGGCCAGATCACTCTTGACGTGGTTTTCAGTGACTCAAAGAATTACCGTAAGGAGAAGTTGACATTTGAAGTTGTGGATTTTCATAGTGCCTATCATGCTATTCTGGGCAGAACTGCATATGCCCATTTCATGGCTCGACCGTGTTACGTGTACCTCAAGCTGAAGATGCCTGGCCCCAGGGGCGTGATCACAGTCACTGGTAATCGGCAACGGGCAGAAGAGTGCCTCCAGAAGGGCTCTAAGATAGCCGATGAACAGATGGCAGCAATAGAAATGGAAGAATATAAGAAGACTACAGATCCGAGTGATTTGTTGCGCGCTAAGAAGCCTGCTTCAGAGTCTGCATTTCAGTCGTCCGGTGAAACAAAGCCTGTTCACATTCACCTGACTGATCCCAGTGCTGCTCCGACTCATATCTCAATGACACTCGACAGCAAATAGGAAGAAGCGCTCATCCAGTTCCTCCGTGAGAACTGGGACATCTTCGCATGGAAGCCGTCTGACATGCCAGGTGTACCCAGGGGACTGGCTGAGCACCGTTTGCGAGTCGATCCAAAGGCAAAGCCCGTGAAAGAGCATCTCCGTCGGTCCGCTGCGGAGAAGAGAAAGGCAATCGGCGAAGAGGTGGCTCGGCTTTTGGCAGCTGAGTTCATCCGCGAAATTTACCACTCCGAGTGGCTCGCCAATGTTGTCATGGTTCCCAAGAAGGACGATTCACTTCATATGTGCATTGATTTCAAGCATATCAATCGGGCCTGCCTGAAAGATCATTTTCCTCTCCCCCGCATCGATCCGATAGTCGACTCGACTGCGGGATGTGAGCGATTGTCCTTCCTGGATGCATATTCCAGGTACTATCAGATCCGACTGTATGGACCTGATGAAATAAAAACAGCTTTTATCACCCCATTCGGGTGCTTTTGCTACATCACCATGCCCTTTGGTCTCAAGAATGCTGGTGCCACATTCATGCGCATGATACAGAAGTGCCTGCTAGCTTAAATCAATCAGAATGTAGAAGCATACATGGACGACATCATGGTTAAGTCGCGCAAAGGTTCCGACCTGCTGACTGACCTTGCCGAAACCTTTGCCAATTTGAGAAGATATGATATCAAGCTTAATCCGTCGAAGTGTACATTTGGAGTTCCAGGTGGAAAGTTACTCGGTTTCCTCATTTCCGAACGTGGGATCGATGCAAACCTAGAGAAAGTTGGTGCAATCCTCCAAATGAAACGCCCTGTGCGTGTACACGACGTTCAGAAGCTTACTGGTTGTTTGGACGCTTTGAGTCGATTCATCTCTCGTCTCGGTGAGAAGGCATTGCCTCTTTACCAATTGATGAAGAAATCTGATAAGTTCGAGTGGACTCCTAAAGCCGATGCAGCGTTTGCAGAGCTCAAAGCCCTGCTTTCCACCCAGCCGGTGCTTGCTGCTCCAATTAGCAAAGAGCCTTTACTGATTTATATAGCAGCCACTGGACAGGTTGTCAGTACAGTACTCACGGTCGAGCGGGAAGAAGAAGGTAAAACCTACAAGGTTCAACGCCCAGTGTACTATATTTCTGAAGTCTTAACCCCATCCAAGCAGAGATATCCACATTATCAGAAGCTTGTCTATGGAATTTACTTGACCGCAAAGAAGGTTGCACATTACTTCTCAGATCATTCGATTACAGTCGTCAGTGACGCTCCGTTGTCAGAAATTTTGAACAACAGAGATGCAACTGGTCGAGTGGCAAAGTGGGCGATTGAACTCCTTCCGCTGGATATCAAGTTTGAGGCAAAGAAAGCGATCAAATCTCAAGCGATAGCAGATTTCCTCGTCGAGTGGATTGAACAGCAGTTACCGACCCAGATACAGTCGGAACATTGGACTATGTTCTTCGACGGGTCCATGATGTTGAATGGTTCAGGCGCTGGAGTAGTCCTGGTATCTCCACGAGGCGGCAAACTCAGATATGTTCTCCAGATTCACTTTGATTCCTCCAACAATGAAGCTGAATATGAGGCACTCCTGTACGGGTTGCGTATGGCCATTTCACTCGGCGTCCGCCGCCTAATGGTTTACGATGACTCAGATTTAGTGGTTAATCAAGTGATAAAGGAGTGGGATGTCACGAGCCAAGCTATGACTGGTTATTGCAATGCGGTGAGAAAGTTAGAAAAGAAGTTTGAAGGGCTAGAGCTCCACCATATACCCCGACTGAAGAATCAAGCAGCTGATGACTTGGCGAAAATAGGTTCCAAGCGGGAGCCTATTCCCAGCAATGTGTTTTTGGAGCATATTCACGCACCATCAGTTCAAGAAGATCCCTTCACTGAAGAGCCCCCACAGCCTAAAAGTTCCTCTGATCCGACTGAAGTTGAAATCCCAGCTGTGGTCGACTTGATCATGGAAGTTTTGATCATTATTCCTGATTGGACAGTACCGTATATCGCATATATTCTCAGGAAAGAGCTTCCAGAGGATGAAGAAGAGGCTCGCCAGATTATCCGTCGATCCAAAGCCTTCACAGTAATGGGGGGACAACTCTATAGAGAAAGTGTCACTGGGGTCGTTCAGAAATGCATCACTCCGGAAGAAGGCCGAATGATCCTCGATGATATTCACTCGGGGACCTGTGGTCACCATGCGTCTTCTCGGGCCATCGTGGCCAAAGCGTATCGAGCAGGATTTTATTGGCTACGGGCAAATGAGATGGCAAAGGGAATAATCGACAAATGTGAGGGCTGTCAGTTCTACTCCAACATGTCCCACAAACCTGCTTCAGCCTTGAAGACCATTCCACTCGTCTGGCCATTCACTGTTTGGGGTTTAGATATGGTAGGACCTCTGAAGACTGGCAGGAGTGGTTTCACCCATGTGCTTGTAGCAGTCGACAAGTTCACCAAATGGATCGAAGCTAAACCTATCAAAAACCTGGATGCAAGTACTGCCGTCAGCTTCATCAGAGGGTTAACATTTAGGTACGGAGTCCCACACAGCATCATCATGGATAATGGGTCAAACTTTGATTCTGATGAGTTCCGAGCTTTCTGTGCGTCCCAAGGTACTCGGGTCGACTATGCTTCAGTCGCCCACCCTCAGTCGAATGGGCAAGCAGAAAGAGCGAATGGTTTGATTCTCAAAGGGCTGAAACCTCGATTGATGCGCGACCTTAAGCATGCGGCCGGCGCTTGGGTAGATGAGCTACCGCCAGTCCTTTGGGGATTGAGAACAACACCAAATCGGTCGACTGGTTGAACCCCCTTCTTCATGGTCTATGGGGCTGAGGCTGTGCTACCGAGTGACTTGCTTCACAATGCACCCCGAGTAGAACTTTTCTCAGAAGCCGAAGCAGAACGAGCTCGAGAAGATGCTGTTGATCTTCTAGAAGAAGAAAGAGAGATGGCCTTGATCCGATCGACCATTTATCAGCAAGACCTTCGTCGATTATATGCCAGAAATGTGAAGGGTCGAGCATTTCAGGAAGGGGACCTTGTGCTCCGAGTGGACCAGCAAAGGCCTCACAAACTTGCCCCCGCTTGGAAAGGTCCCTTCATCGTCACCAAGGTGCTCCACAACGGAACGTATCACCTCTACAATGTGGAGCATAATAAAGACGAGCCACGCGCTTGGAATGCGGAGCTACTCCGCCGTTTTTATACTTAAGTGTTCAGACTGATGAGATGTAATAAAGAGTACCTTTCAGTTCGTTTATCAAAGACATGGTTTTACAGTCTCCTAAATGATTGTTGTTACTAATACATGTGTCCAAAATCCCCCAGTGGGTGGCTTAGACGTGAATCCGATTCGCCTAAGTTTAAAAAATCCTATCGAGTGATGAGCAACCCTCTCACTCGGGGGGCTTAGCTGCGGTCCTGTACTCGCCTAAGTATAAAACACGCTCCATCCTGATCTGCAAGGACAAAGAGGTGCAGGTCGTCCACGATCCTCTCCTCAGAACTGCATCACAAGAACAAAAGTCTGCTCCGAGTGAAGATACAAGTTCCACTCGGAAATAAAAACAAGCATATTTAAAGGTCCTGTACTCGCCAAAGTTTAAAAAAAAATCCTACCGAGTGATGAGCAACCCTCTCACTCGGGGGCTTAGCTGCAGTCCTGTACTCGCCTAAGTTTAAAAAAAAATCCTACCGAGTGATGAGCAACCCTCTCACTCGGGGGCTTAGCTGCAGTCCTGTACTCGCCTAAGTTTAAAAAATCCTACCGAGTGATGAGCAACCCTCTCACTCGGAGGCTTAGCTGCAGTCCTGTACTCGCCTAAGTTTAAAAAATCATACCGAGTGATGAGCAACCCTCTCACTCGGGGGCTTAGCTGCAGTC